>OX451408.1:3203200-3728545 GCA_949629135.1 Eremobia ochroleuca
AAAAAAAAAATGTGAAGGAAAACATCGTGAGGAAACCGGCATGTCCTACAACCAAAAAATCGAAGGCATGTGACATCCGGCAACCCGCACTGGGCCCGCGTGGTGGATTACGGCCCACTTCCTTTCTTCGAGAGGAGGCCTGGGTCCCAGCAGTGGGAAAATTATGGGCTGATAATGCTGTCCTAAGTCGCGCGAGAAAAAGTGTCCTTACTGAGAAGAGTGAGCTCACACAATAATAATGACGTGACGTTTCCATGACAATCAAGTCAAGTCGATTAAAATCTTAGTCAAAGAATTGCCGTGCGATTGTGTAACCATCTCACCGTGAAAGCTTGGGTGAAGTGAGCGTGGAGTGAGCTGTCATTCGCTAGGGACTAACACTATTAAGTGCTCACTTCACTTATGATTTCACGGTGAGATTTTTACAGAATCGACCGGCTGTTTGGGTTCGAATCCATGTATTACAACACGTAAGCCACCCACGAATTATATCACTGCTATACTGGTTCACCACTGCTCATACTGGACCCCACTGCTATGTCACTTAGTACGGCGAGGGCAGATCATCATCATCATCATCATCTGCCTAGCCTTTTCCCAACTATGATGGGGTCGGCTTCCAGTCTAACCGGATGCAGCTGAATACCAGTATTTTACATGGAGCGACTGCCCATCTGACCTCCACAACCCAGTTACTGGGTAATACGATACCCCTAGGTAAGACTGGTTGTCGACTTTCGGGCTTCTGACTACCCGTAACGTAACGACTGTCAAAGATCTACGAATGACAGCCGGGACCAACGGCTTAACGTGCTTTCCGAGGCACGGAGGGGTCTCAGTATGTAAAGATGGTCACCCATCCACAGACCAACCGCGGCAAGCGTAGCTTAACCTGATCAATCGACCTGTGCGGCTGTTATTATTTAGCCACGGGCTCCTCCCTCCAAATCGTTGTTCTTTGACAGTAGTTTGAAATGACTATAACTCAGAAAATTGACGTAGGGTGTCAGTGTAACTTAGCTAAATATTAATCCACGTAACTTTACAAGCAAAACCGTGTAGATTCCATAATAATACCAACCATGCATCAACCAATCCTGTCTATCACAAGATAGCGGCTACAATATTCTTGTAACGCAAATAAAGCTGCAATTAAGCGGGAGCTGGAACGAGTCATTATATCGATATAGCTTATTACTCGATTATCTTAAGTGCAGTTCTGCATACGTAATCGCGGTGTATCGGTAATATCGATTTAAGAGTCGTGTAGAATGAACTCGGGATATAACAATAGGGTATGTGTGCTGGATCGATGTACCGTTCCTCGAGTTTATTTCCTGTTAGTTTATGTACTGAATTACTGATTCTATAGCCTGTATCAAATTGGCTTTTAAAATGTTTCAATCGACAAAAGAGTTTGGTAATGATTTGATTTTTTTGCACTGGCAACACATAAGGATAAATGTCAAAAATATTTCCAAAGTAAAAATGTCGTGAGGAAACATTGAGATGGGATATAACAGGAGATGCCCTGTTATTCTATACACGGTTGTAGGTAGGTGCCAGAGCAGCCATCTTTGTCGCCAAGTTTCGTGGTAGTTCAGCTGTCAAATGGTTGTTTATTTTTTGTATTATTGAGATTTGCGAGAAAATTACGAGGACTTTACCTTTAAAACTGCATGTAAATGTTGAAAAACAGCAATTCAACATGCCTGTGTGTTGTATTGTGAAGTGTGGTGCAAGGAAGAATGAAAATCAACCTCAACTTTCTTTGCACAGGTTAGTAGCCGGTTTTCATGCAATAACACATACAATAATAGACATTCGATGATATAATTGTAACGCGATCATGAATTTATGGCTAAAGTATTGATATTTGGGTGAATTTCCGTATAACAGACCTTTTTATTATTTTGTTAATTCATTCGTTTGTTTACAATAATATGTCATAATAGAATAGTGTTGTACCGTTGCCTAATAGTTTCCGGAACTAGTTCCTCCGCTGGAACGATATCGGTATATTCTGCTATGTTAACATAAATAGTCCTGCGTCTTATTAGCTCCGATTGACCTTGCTAGGTCCGGCCCGTGGTTCACAGCACCAAAATCAAAATATTTTCTTTCACATAAACCTACATGGGCACTTATGAAACGTCAGAAGCTAGAGGCACGTTTCCAAATGGTGGTTTCCTATGCAGAAGAACCAGCGAGAAACTCCACGGTTACTCTTTTAAAAACAATTGGCTTTTACAATGTCTTCTATTTTTTTAAGTACCTGGTACTTGTTGACAGGCCTACACTGTCCTCCCCTACCTATTAACATTGTAAAAGCCAATTATTTTGAGTAACCGTGGAGTTTCTTGCCGACTCTTCTGCATAGAAACCACCAATTGGAACCGTGCACATAGCTTTTGACGTTTCCTATTGATTTTAGTTTCATATGCTAATATAATATAGCTGTAACCAAAATTATTTATTGATAAAAATACTTGCACTTTTTATAGGTTTCCTAAAAAGGAAGGACTAAAGAAAAAGTGGTTAGAGGCTATTGGTGAAGAAAATATTAATCCCCGACATAAATAATGGTACCTCTGTTCACTTCACTTTGAAAATTTTAAAGCTGTTTCAATAGAACACTTGATGTAATGAGATTACATGATAACTCTGTTCCCACAGCATTTTTGGTAAATGTGTATTAAAATGATTGATTAATAATAGCCTGGCCGTTTGGCCTGAAATAAATAAATAGATATATGTTAATTACATATATAAAAATAATAATAAATAAATAAATCATATTCCACAACTTTCACACAACGCCATCTAGTCCCAAACTAAGCAGAGCTTGTGCTATGAGTACTAATTATAAAGTATGTTTATCGAAAATAAACTAGGATACGTTACTATAAAGTAGGCAACCTTAGTTAGAACGGACTATAAGTTAGTATACTATATTATGATCCAAACGTGATAACTAGTACGACTCGTATTTAGTATCGATACTCGTTATAGTAACACCAATGTTCCTTGATTGATACAACCCTAGCAATGGCAGCCATTTTTTGAGACAATATGAGTTGTAGGTAGGCACCCTTTTTTCGTAGGTATTTCCAGTCCATATATATATGTCTATGTGAGGAAAGTACTGATGATGATTATGAATGTCGATGGCTATAAGAGTAGGGGAAGACCAGAGAAATGATGGATGGACTGTGTGAGTGATGATATGGTTAGGAAGGGTGTGACTATCGAGATGACGACTAATAGAGAAGTTTGGAAGAAAAAAGTCATGTTGTACCGACCTCAAATAAATTAGGATAAGGGCAGGAAAAGGACGATGATGTTGCCAAAATACTGGATGCTTTTTTTTTACAGGCTCCAAATGTTTACAGGGTGTTCTACTCATGAATATGAACAACTTTCACTATGGGACCAGCTCTGAAATTACTTCAAATTACGAAAACAAAATCAGCTGTTTAATACAAAAGTTGACTTGACCAAAGTATAGGAAACAGCTGATTTGTTTTTAGTGGGCTCAGAGTTGTAGTACTTGAGTACGAGGCTTTTGACTACGTTGTATGTGTATATTTTATGTATTTTTTTTGTAACGTGCGTTTTGTTTGTGCAGAATAAACATTTTTTTCTTTCTTTCTTTCTTTCTTCCTCAAGACAATTCTTGAAAAAAATATTTTTGCACTTGATAGCACATGGCCATGAAAAAATATTTTTTAAATCCGACTGGTAAGACCAGTGATTAGCGCGTTCAAGCAAACTGTTCAGCTTTATTATATAATATTAGCATAAAAATATAGATTAGCAGAAATAAAAAAGCCTGCATCCTCTGGCAACAATTCCTTAGCTTTTTGCATGCCAGGGCCAATATTAAACTACTCTTCGAATACTTCTTATTCCTAGCTCATAAGAAAGATAAATTACCTCCATGATAATCATAATTATACACTTCAAGTAATAAATTAAAATTCACTCAACCCCTTCCGTTGAACATGACTAGTATAAGTACATAATGCAGGGTTGCCATCTGGTAAAATCATTAGCTGTAATAATACTGTCATTTTGCAATAACAAAAATGTTTAAAAACTGACTTGAAAAGGCGAAACTCGGGGTGGACTTTTAATTATTTTTAATGATTAAATCAGTGGTAATTGATTTGACTTTTACCATATGGCTCAAATGGTTTATGGGACATAAATAATTAATATTGTCGCTCCGCGTAAAATACTGGTATTCGCATGCATTCGATTAGACTGGAAGCTGACCCAACAAAGTTGCAAATAGGCAGATTGATGGATTGATTTTTGACTTAGTATCCTCATTACTTTTTTCCACTGTGGACTCTAGTTTTTTAAAGGTTGAGAAACGAGACTTTAGAGTTAAATCCCTAACTTTTATTGAAAAAATACGGACGTGAAAGTCGAGGCCAAACTTTTAAAATGAGTGAATTCCCTTTGTGCGATTTCAGTTATTTCCCCGGATGATTTAATCTAGGACAAATCCAGGGACAACCGCTTGCATGGCAACCCTGTTCACGTAATCATATGTAGAAAAAAAGAAGATAAAACTCGAACGAACTCGCGGCACAAACGAGTATAGTAGCGTCAGTAAAAAAATAACGACGGCGTATAATTATTATCATCCTGTTTAAGAGGTTGATCTTACTTGGTATTAAATATTACTTTTTATTGTTACACTGGAACATCTATAAGATAGGGTTTTTAAATAACCGATCTATAAGGATATTTTTGGGTAC
The DNA here is from genome assembly GCA_949629135.1 of Eremobia ochroleuca. Classification (NCBI taxonomy): domain Eukaryota; kingdom Metazoa; phylum Arthropoda; class Insecta; order Lepidoptera; family Noctuidae; genus Eremobia; species Eremobia ochroleuca. Next base: position 3,207,970 of record OX451408.1, read on the forward strand.
ATTTAATTCACATAAAAATAGGTATTTTTTGCAAAGAACCATTCAGCATATTTTTTTTTTGGAATTCGCTAAAGATACAAGTTGCTAAAAATCAATAAAATGTTCTCACACATTATTGTCTACATTTCTTTTTTACTTCTCCTTTCGCAGGTCTGCTGGAAGAAATTTCTTAAGAAATAAGCAATACCTTTGTACTCAATTTATAATTATGTCATATCCATATGTATTTTTTGTGTGTACATACATAAATAATAAAATAAATAAATAAAAGATAGGAACAAAAGTAGTTTGGAGACATCAAACTTTTTTTCTGGATTTGTATACACGGCGCGCCAATTGTAACCATAGACAACCCCATGCGTTGAAATTTTTTGTTGGTTATAAAAAAAAAATATATCCGCTATTTCATATAAAAGTACAGACGCCAGCACATTAAGCTACTACAATCTGTCAAATGTCTTTAATAGATTTTCAACTTTATCACTAAAGCATAATGTTCAAAGTTGATTGGGAAAATTTGACAGTTTCGGGTAGCTTGATGTGCTGGCGTCTGTACAATATGTATGAAACAACAATTTTTTTTTTTTAATAAACAGCAATAACATTTTTTTTTTTTAATAACCAGCAACTACATTTTTTTTTGTAAGTTTTCGGCCTGTATACATAGTATGGCGGTAGTATACTATGTACTCATGAAAATAAAGAACTTTTATTTATTATTTATTTATTTATACATTGTACACCAGAAAATACATAACAAAAAAAAAATTGTGACTACAAAACATCCAATGGGCGACCTTATCGCTTTCTGCGATCTCTTCCAGGCAACCTTGGAATGGACACTATGTACAGTGATTGCGTGGATATAAAAAATGGGGTTGTCATTGATGATAACTATGGGACTTACTCTAAAACATGAAAAAAATCAGCTGTTTCATACATTTTGTTCGTACTCGATACATCGAGTACATTTTAAATCTCATTTTTAATCTCATCCTGCTCAAGTACCGCACCTTAACAAGTCAACATGTACCAAGTATTAATCAGATGTGTATACAGTTCATATTGCCGGCTTTCTGTTGGATATGAGATACTGTCAGTTTTTATATCATTCATTTATTAGTTACATCAGTCCTTATACGTGCTCCTCGAGATTAGTTAAGGGCATGAAATTATGGAACGATCTAAGAAGCGAAGAAGTGTGCGTTCGTTCGGGAAAATACAGATTGTAAAAATACAGGGTGTAAAAAGACCCATCACATAGCTGTTGTCTACGCATTCTGTACATCAAAGTGATTGAGCAACAATTTTGACATTAACATTCAATATCTCCGTAACCATAAGGTTCCCAGAGGCCAATTCCCGTAATTAAAAAAGTTCAAAATCTAGTCGCTCTCAGCGACAATCAATGTCAAAAACTTATCAAAAATGTAGGGAAATAAGAGGTATTTTTGACACATTATGATTTAGATTAGATTTTTTGAGATCAGACTGTAAACGTCCCTAAAATCACCGGTATAGTCTCAGGTCTAGTAAAAAAAGAAAATCACAATGCACCGCGGGGTTTTTGCGTAACACACATAAAATACCAATTGATCGCAGTGCCTTTCATTTCCGGTCATTTAGACAGTTCAGCTTCGTTCATTGCGTTATTTACGTGGTTGACCAGACGATTTTTTTAAACATATGAAGCAATGGATTAGTAAGGATTAGGAAGTGGTGATTGTCAGTCCGCTCCATCTCATAAAGAGGAGGCCCCCGTCCCAACAGTGGGATCATAAGAGGCAGATTATGCTAAGTTATCGGGTGTCATAGTTTTCGAATCCATTTTCTTGAACGAATATTATTGGCAAACTTCACTAATCGCTGTTCTATTTAGTAGAACCCTGTATCTGGCCGATCTAAAATTAAGCCAAACTAAAAGTAAACAAGGTTTTAAAGTTAGATACTTGGTTATGATCGTGTATCACATTGCGTGCGTTGAGACACGCGATTGAGTCGTATGCGTATGGGAGCGCTAAAATGTTACAAGAAGAACCACTGATTTTCTCTTTAAATACATGGGGGTCAGCAGAAACTACAGAATGCCACATATTACGATCCTTACATACTGCTTTTGCTTCGTTTTCGTTCATACGTTTGGCAACTAAGGGCACTTTGAGTAGAGCTTCTATGAGAAAATGGCAATTTTCTCTCAAATCTGCTAGCATTGCATCTACTACCGCATAGATATCACCAACGGGAGAGGCCAAGACTTGCTAAATCACTCTTAATAACTTATTTTCATAACTTTGACATTCTAATTAAATATTCCCTAAAGATAACCGTTCGCTACAGGAAAAACAACAAACTTAGCATGTTCTTAAATTGCCCATAATTGACATTAAGTGTAATTTTCATCTCTGATTACAATGTGATTGAGCTTGTAGAGGATATATCTGAGCCCTCATAAAGATATTACTTCCCCAAAACCTTTTATTCTTGCGGTATGCCAGACTGTCAAAGATCGAGACTAAAGGCTGATTTTACCAAAGTCAGAAAAATTTTATTCGTGGAAAAAATTGACGTCTGACAGTTCTAGTATGGAAAAACTGTCAAAAATACAAAGTTTATTCTCAGAGTAAGACTTATTCTAAGTATAAAAGTTTCGTCGAATGCGCCCTAAGTGTAACAAATCAAATCAAATCTACATTTTAGCGGCCCTAGAACTACCTATATATAGAAAATGCTGTTCTTATAAACGTATTGTAAATGGCTGAGTTTTTATGAGATCACGCAATTAATGGTGTGATCCTGTTAATGCGGTTGCTATGGGAACAGGATATGTTTGCAAGCCCCATGGATATAGAGAGATATAGAGATATAGAATTACCGTGGCCCTTGGCACAGGCAACTGAAGGAACACGGGTGGGTTTTAGTCAGTAAAAGTCTGACACGCCCTCCTGCTCCACCCAGAGCGGGAGAAGTTATTTGATAATTTCACACCCAAAAAAAAAAACACATGGATGTGTTTTTTGGATTAGCTAGAAGAATGTGTTAAGAGTTCAATAAACTATGCGATTGTAATGTAATAAAATATTCAATCACTCAACTCTTAATGTCGCAGTCCACTGCTGGACACAAGCCTCTCCCAGGCTGCGCTGCAACATCCTGTCCACCTCCCGCATCCCATGTGCCGGCCACCTTTTTAAGGTCGTTTCACACTATGCTTGCCGATACGCGGTCTCCACTCCACTCGTCTGCTTCACCGACCGTCAGTCCTATGACAAACCTGGCCCACTGCCACTTCAGCTTGGATACGGATCGCTAAAACCTATTACACCTTTGGCTGCTTCGTTTTGCTGTCTTATAATCGAATAAAATCATAAAATATGAATAAAAAGGCATCATTCAGAAGTCGTTAAGTAACCCCTTTTTAACAACGAAACATGTTTTATGATTCAAGGAATTACAATAACAAGGTACAATTTATAGGTGGGTATTGTTACGGGGTAAAAAGCAACCGAAGGTTTGAACTGCTTTTTTATTATAAATGATACGAGTAAATGATTTATTTTCTGTAAGTAGGTTTGACAAACACTTTTACATGTCAATCATATATTTTTTTAAACTAGATGAGGTCGGCGTTTCCTATCTGACTACTCTGAGAAGAAAGGCCGAAACAAACTCAGAGGTCACAGTCTCTTTTAAAGTCCAGACATAATCTTGGTCATATCATGTGAAGACCATGGAGATTGGTGTCTGAAATGGTTTTCTGAGGAAGGAACCACTCAGATTGAGCGGACCTGTCCAGTCAGTGCACGCATTTGTCAAAACTCGTGCAGCTCAACTCAGACCTTCTTTCAGGTCATCTCACCAACGTTTATTTAAAAATACTAATTTTAATACTAACGTGTACCATGAGAGCTGCTGGTCGATTCTGGAGAAATCTCACCGTGATAACTAAGATGAAGTGAGCTTAGAGTGAGCTGTGAGTCATGCTGATGCTAGGGATTGACACTATTGACGACTCACTCCACGCTCACTTCACCCAAGTTTTCACGGTGAGATGGTTACAGAATTGCACGGCTGGTTCGGGGTGCCGCGTGAAAAGCGTCCCTGGAAGAACTTGAAAAAATAATAATAAAAAAAACTGTTACTTGTCCTACTAGACCTACAGAATAATATAAAGAAAAAAACAATCTTCTAGTTAGGTACAGACGCCAGCACATCAAGCTACACCAATCTGTCTTTCTTTAATAGATTTTCAACTTTATCGCTATTAGGTTCAAAGTTGGTTGGGAAAATTTGACAGTCTCGAGTAGCTTGATCTGCTGGCGTCTGTACATTCTTTTTTTTTTTGTATTTGGACTGCGTCTTCGGTCTAGTTTAGATATTACTTGGAAAACTCCTTTACTTGGACTTTATAAAAAGCTCTATCACCTTTCTGGATCCCTGGTACTTTAAGTTTCTTCTACTCTCTATTCTACGAAAACCATAGATTTAGTGCAGATTTTTCAATCGACCGATAATTTTTATTTGTGGAATAAAATTGACGTCTTGGAGTTTTATATGGAAGAATTGTCAAAAATTCAAAATTATTCCTCGGATTAAATTGTCTGGGGTGGGAAAAATCAGTCCAATATATTTAGTTTCTATATTAATTAATGTAATTGGTATTGCACCGTTCTAATTAACTATAAATAAATATATACTACTTCGGGCTGATTTTACCAAAGTCAGATATATTTTATCTGTGGAATGAAATTGACGTCTGACAGTTCTAGTAGGGAAAAACTGTCAGAAATTCAAAAATTATTCTCAGAATAAGACTTATTCTAGGTAGTTTGGTGAAATTCGCCCTTATTAGACGACAACTAACCCGGAATAGACGTAGTTTTTTTTAAAAAAAAAAACCCTGTTACCTAACAATATTTCCTTAAAATCATCTTCCTTGTATTCTTCTCAAACCGAACCAGTCCACGCTTAGGTCCACTAACCTTCTATAATTTGTACGGTGCACAAAAAACATAACGTTTAAAATCACGCCAGACGAACCTCGGCCCACGATTGGTGGAGCCCCACTATTCGATACTTTGTACTTGGAGTGCATCACACTATATATACATACATATACTTAATATTATAAAGCCGAAAACTTGTGAGTGTGTTTGTATGTTTGTTACTTCTTCACGCAAAAACTACTGAACGGATTTGAATGAAACTTGGGACACACATACTTTATAACCAGGACTAACACATAAAATATTTTTTATCCCGATATTCTCACGGGATCGAGACTTATGCGGGTGAAACCGCGGGGTGCAGCTAGCTAAGAATAAGAAGAAAATAAGCAATACCTTCGTACTCAAATTATGATTGTAATGTCATATCCATATGTTTTTTTACTATATGTATATAAATAATAAAATAAAATAAATAATAAATAAGATAACATCACACCTGCAATCCCAGTACGGTTAGGCAGAGAGAGACCCTTTTATACACACCTACATTTCGCCAGCTATCTTTATTTTCATGAAATAGGGGGCCAGCCTATTACCATAAACTAAGCACAAATCTAGTATCTGGACTGAGAAAATCCAGATGGAAAAACCCCAATAACACTTAGCCCGACCCGGGAATCGAACCCAGGACCTCATGCTCAGCACTAGCGCTTGGGGCCACCAGACCAAAGACTATTTCCCCTGCATATCATCTTCTGCCTAGCCTTTTTCCCAACTATGTTGGGGTCGGCTTCCAGTCTAACCGGATGCAGCTGAATACCAGTATTTTACATGGAGCGACTGCCTATCTGACCACCACAACCCAGTTACTCGGTAATACGATACCCCTAGGTAAGACTGGTTGTCAGACTTTCGGGCTTCTGAGTACCCGTAACGACTGTCAAAGATCTACGAATGACAGCCGGGACCAACGGCTTAACGTGCTTTCCGAGGCACGGAAGGGTCACGGTATGTAAAGATGGTCACCCATCTACAGACCAACCGCGGCAAGCGTAGCTTAACCCGATCGATCGACTTGTGCGGCTGTTATTATTTAGCCACGGGCCCCTCAATAACACTAAAAACTCATCATCTGCCTAGCCTTTTCCCAACCACGTTGGGGTCGGCTTCCAGTCTGACCGGATGCAGCTGAATACCAGTATTTTACATGGAGCGACTGCCTATCTGACCTCCACAACCCAGTTAAGTTACTGGGTAAACTAAATGTTAAAAATCATTTGAACCATCAAAATCATCTATCTATTAGCCAAAAACTTCGCAGCTTATTTCAGATTTTACCACCCATAACAATTTACGACTTAGGTAATCGCATTCGGCATAGTAATCCGATCGAAAATATTTAATCATACGATATTTAGTATTTGTTACGGCCGAGTTTTTTACTATTACTATAACCGATAGATTTCTATGCAAAAAATAATATAAAATAGTTGAGGTGATATTGTTATTGCAGAATCGAACTTGTTTTTGTGTTTGGTGATGATGTGATGCGGCTATTTTGGTCCACTGTTGGACAAAGGCGTCTCCAATCCCACGCTTTTCTGCTCGATTGTCACGAAGTTTTCTGTTTTAATATAATAAATAATAATAATAATATAAACTTTATTACATAAAAGGTGTTGCAGTAAATACAATAAAAACAGTTCCACTTTACAAATGAACAGTATACAACACAAGTCGTTGGGGTACTGTCCTCTTAGATAGGCTACATAATAGCCTGTAGTAAAGAGAAACAGTGCCGTATCCCTCAATAATGGAGAATCAATTGCTTAGTGTTTAAAATTGAAAATGAATGATGTAGTTTTAATAACATAAGATAACATATTTGGGTTTTGTTGCTTCGCTTCTTTTTCTGTCACAATCAGGACTGATTGTGCATATCCATACACTATGAATCAGGCCCTTCTATATTAAACCCAAACAATTTCAATTAACCCACCACTTTCGTAACAATGTAAACATCTAATAAACAAGCCATGCGAACATTACAACAAGTTAAGTGTTATCTAAATTAAACAACGTTGCTTTTGCTATTGTGTCGCAAACAATAAAATATTTTGGAGCTAAACGCATGGCTATGAATCACTGGGAATGCGGACTAACTGCAGGACCTGTTGACAGATATTTTGAACTAAATGTAGTAGTAAGCTATGAGACGATTTTATATTTTAAGCATACCTAAGCGTAAGTCTAATCCGTCTATAATGTTCCTACTTCTGGGAAACAGCGGGATAATTGCGTAAAACACACTATCAGTAGGAATGGCTTTCATTTTGACAGTTCAACAACATTCATTGCGTTATTTATGTTGAGCAGACACATTTTTCGAACATATGGAGCAATGGATTAGCATTATCCTTCAAAAGGATTCAGATTGAGATTGATAGTTACGCAATTAGGGTGCTGGCCTCCTCTTTGTGAGAGGGGGGAGGGGGCGGTTTATCTTTAACCAAGACATAATACAATGCTCACTCGTTTTTTCATAAACTACAGAAGTTACAACCCCAAAAATTTGTTAAAATGCCTACAGTACCCACAGTATTTGTCTCTCCTTCCCTTTTCAATCCATACAAAGATTGTCTTTAAAAGATCGCTCTTAGCGATAAGACCGCCCATTGTGACACCCATTGTAAAATTTCTATATTTATGTCTGTAATTTATATGGTGTACATAATAAAGAGTCATCATCATCTGCCTAGCCTTTTCCCAACTATGTTGGGGTCGGCTTCCAGTCTAACCGGATGCAGCTGAATACCAGTATTTTACATAATACAGAGTACATAATAAAGAGTATTCTATTCTATTCTAAATGCCCGATTCCACGAAATTCAGGCATCATTTAAATCAACAAGTATCTAAATTGCATATAATGTTTTAGAGCAGTCTAATTTAGTAGAAATGTTATGTAGTTATATTTCTCATGTGTTGTATTTCAATAAGACATTGACCTGTTGGCCTTGGCCCCTTTAAACTTATTATCAACTGTTTTTTGTTACAGGTAAACTTGCCTCCAGAATCTTTTAAAAAGTCGTAATTTAGTCTTCGGGAGCTTCTTCAAATTAAGATCGGTAAGTCAAACAAACAGTTAGCGGCTGTTAATTTATTACGTAAGACAATTTTGACCATTTTCTGACCCTCCCTCCCCCTGCATAAGAAAAATAAGACTTGGATGAACCCTCTCCGCCCCTTTCAATCTTACGTAAGATCAGTATCTACCAAAATTGCAAAGAAAAAGCAGCAACTAAAACAAAAAATAATAAGTTTTGCTTACTTTTGTGAACCCCCTCCGCCCCTCTCAATCTTACGTAAGATCAGTACTATCTGACAAAATGGCAAAGAAAAAGCAGCAAAAAAGCTAATAAATTCTGCTTACTTTTGTGATCTTACGTAAGAACAATCTAGACCACTCCCACCCCCACTTAAGAAATAATAAGACTTGTTTGGACCCCCTCCCCCCTCAAATCGTCTTACGTAATAAATGAACAGTCCCTTAGAAGACATTAGGAATTGCGTATAGTGGGAAACATTGAACATGTTTCAGATTTTTTTTAGGAAAAATCGTCTTCAAAATCGTTCCCAAATTAAATAAACTTTCTATTTTTAGGAATCGATCATACTTTTGACCTTTGTTTACTTCCTTAGCTACAAAACCACATGACACATTAGCACATTCTTTTCGCACTAATAACCAAAGACATTCAATAAGGTCAACTTGCATTGTTCGCCAATAATCCAAAGTTAATGTGTCAAAGCAAAGTCACAGTTGAAGGCTAGCTAACTAGTTACAACTTACCATTACTGGCTGTAAGCGGTTATTACTGGTTTTTGAGTAGTAATTAGAGAGAATTATGGTGCTGTATGTGATGGTCATCCCTCACGAGATTTGTAAGGCTATTGGTGTCACTGATGTTTTTTGTCTTTGTCAGTCGAATATAGTATAGTGGGAGATGAATATCTTATCTACGGTCCATTCGGAAGCTGTTGCTAAAAAGCCTGCCGTATCTGCCCATAGAGTAGGTACTGTGAAGGGTTGGTGAGCCCTTCTAAGAAATCGAACAACGTTACGATTTCTTCACGTTTATAATGACTGACCATCATTACATATTGCCGACTGAACTAGGACTGTTTTTTCCTAAACAAAAAAACCTAATAAAATATTGGACACTCCGTTCTAAACTTCGTTGACTGTTCGAATGGAACCCGTCCTAAATTATACCCAGCCTACCTAAGGTTGACTTCAGCGGACCAACTTTTCAATATCCAATACCAAAACCAATCCGAAGTAAGTAAAGCTAGCTAAACACAATGAGTTTTTTGTCAACGCTTTTTTACAATAGAACGAAGAAAAATGTAAAATACATCCTACTGTTTATTTTGACCCGAAGAAACTTACACAGAAACTAAATAGTTCTAATACAAAATTCTTGGCAAAAATCCCAAATTACTTACTGCATAAGGAATAAGCAAAAAAGCGCCTAATACCGTCTCATTACATGTAAATTGCTTCGTTTTATGTCACTTTATCTTTATTTGTGAGTATCTAAGTAACAACTCCGTGTCGGAACCATTGGGCAACGCGCCAATTGGGGACAAACAAAAAAATCGATAGTGAGGATTAGCCTAATGACTTAGAAGAGAAACTGCTTTCAGCTGCTTTTCGAAGTTAGATATCTTACCTAATATAGCGAAGAATGCTAAGGATTAGTCTTGGTGAAGTCAAGGTTTTTCAATAATTAATTATTTACTATTAACGAGTTTTTCATGCACAATTTCGTTCGCTTTACAATTTTCACATCTTAGCACACAAAAACGTAGTTCCTTAGGCCATATTACAACATTTATGGTAAAATCAGTTAGCCCCAAAAACATACATAGTTCATCGAATATCAATCAATCTGCCTAGCCATTGCCCAACATAGTAGGGGTCGGCTTCCACTCTAAACGGATGCAGCTGAATACCAGTATTTTACATGGAGTGACTGGTTATCTGACCTCCACAACCCCGTCACTACGTACACGATACCCCTTGACTAGACTGGTTGTTCGATAATCATCAAACCCAAATTTTCAATAACCTGTTCTGCGAAAAGTTTAAATAAAATATTTTTCTGAGAAATGATGCTACCAGCTTTCCAAAAAAGTACACACAGCGCTCAAAATCAAAGAGAAACATCAAAACATTATAATCTTTAATTCCTGTGTTTCTAATATTTTCCTAAAATAAAAGTAAGCCTAAGTTACTCCTTATAACATCAGCTAACAGCCAGTGAAAGTCCTATCAAAATCGGTCCAGCCGTTTCGGAGATTATCCGGAACAAATGTTATTTTGATATTACAAACAGACACTTCACGACTTGACAAAACTTTGAGATTTCTTTATTATTTAAGTTTAATATGAATTTATCTTAACTAAGAGGGACTTGTGGCTAAGAAATAACAGCCGCACGGGTCGATCGATCAGGTTAAGCTACGCCTGCCGCGGTTGGTCCGTGGATGGGTGACCATCTTCACATACCAAGACCCCTCCTTGCCTCAGAAAGCACGTTAATCCGTTGGTACCGTCTGTCATTCGTGGATCTTTGACAGTCGTTACGGGTCGTCAGTAGCCCGAAAGTCTGACAATCAGTCTTACCAAAGGGTACCGTGTTACCTAGTAACTGGGTTGTGGAGGTCGGATAGGCAGTCGCTCCATGTAAAATACTGGTATTCAGCTGCACCCGGTTAGACTGGAAGCCGACCCCAACATAGTTGGGAAAAGGCTAGGCAGATGAGGATGATGAATTTATCTTAACTAATATTATAATTAAATTTGCTTGTTACGCTTTCGCGCTAAAACGGCTGAACGGATTTGGATGTTTGGCACATGGGTAGACCATGACGTGCATTAGGACATGGATGCTTATCCGATATTCTTACGGGATCGAGACTTATTCGGGTAAACCGCGGGACACAGCTTGTTACATAAAGCTTCCGGAATAAGTTCTCTAAATGAGGGTGAAAACTGCATCAAATTCCGTTGCGTAGCTTAGAAGAAGAACGCGATCACACAAACAAACACGAAAAGCGACTTAATTTATGTATTAGGTAAGTTTTTCGGAGCCTTATAAGTACAGTGGCAGTTTCTAGGTTCGATTTTAGATTGACGTGCATATTTCAATTTCGTTTTTCTGTTGGTTTTTTGGTACAGAGTCTTATAGCATAATCAGTCTACGTTCCTACTGCTTGGACACAGGACTCTTGTCTATGAGAGGGAGTGGGCCGTAATCCACCACGCGGGTCCAGTGCGGGTTGGTAAATGTCTCATATCTTCGAATTTTTGGTTTTAGGACATGCCGGTTTCCTCAACATGTTCTCCTATACCGTTTATGAGCGCAGTGGTGATTAAATTAATTACACAAAATAAAACGCCGGTTTGGGTTCGAACCCAGAGTTCGCACTTACGCCTTGTAAGTCTGCGATGTTTTATTCGTTTGTTTCTTTTGCAGGTTCGTGGGGTCACATGTCTTTGAATGAACCTACTGATTATTTCTTTCCACGTTGAAGATATGTATCTAAATATAACTAATTCCAGCATCGTCGAAGTAAACAAACAGACAATGACCTTACTTTTCAAAATGTTCATATAAATGTATACAGTAGATGTGTAGGTGTAAACAAGATAAACAAGCATAGGCATCCTGGTCCTGGTAAATTAGGTAATTCGATAAATAAATATTTTAGACCTACTTATAATTGAGAAGTATAAATAAAAAAGACGACCGCCAACCCCATATAAATTAGGATAACGGCAAGAGATTGATGAAAGACCTACTCTAAAAAACGCTAAATATATACAATTACATGTTGTAACAATCCTGGGATATAATTTATGGTACCCGGTAAGTGACAGTAGCTTGGTACCTACGTCATCTGCCAACGATTAGCTCAAAGAATAACATTAAAATTATTTCTTCAAGGATCCAATCCAACAGTACCATTTCGATTAGTCACCGCTAATGCAGAAATTATGATTTATGAACCACAATAAAAGGAAGCGTGGAAATGAATCGACAGAAAACGACAATCCGAGCGGTCAAGGTGTCCACAGCATGTCACTGTGTCGACATCGATGGAAAACAACAATTTGTGTTGAATGGTGCAATTTGTTAGCGGAACCGATTATTGGGTTACTAATTATTTATTATTTTGTCTTGGACTCCCAAGTATTGTCTACTTTTTGTTGAACTGCAGTATTCGCAACCTGCCTGCGTGTACGACCAGATGTATGATCGTAAACGAGGCAAACGGAGTGTGTAAGGATCGTAGCAGATGACGTTCTGTAGTTTCATGTTCCCATGGGAAAAATGTATGAGTTTATGTATTTATGTTGCCCTATTCATATACATTTGATGCTGAGATCTTTTAAGAAATCAATAGGAAAACAACTACGTAGTGTCAACCGCGCGTATGTGGCAGCAGCTGAACTACGAGGACGTTATTGCCAGATAAAGGCACTGTCAAACTCAAATTATTACCATGAACGGTTTTCTACACCTATTTATTAAGTGGTAACATTAGCTTCTGATTCTCCAGAACCTTTCTGCTACACCGTAATAGCTCATGTGTCACTCGGCTGCTTAATCCAGTAAATGTGTTTATAAAAACTGCAACTATCTCGCTCACACGGACACAGGCGCGGTAATCTGTGTACTCGCCCGGAGCGGGCGAGTGACACAGATGAAGGGGTTATCAAATGATTACCCTTCAAATGGGCAAATGCCTATTTGATCACTATCTAAGATAAAGCATAGCATAAAGTCTCACTTGCTTTTCACTCATACTATTTCAATCCGAAACACAGCAAAGATACTTACCAACAGAATTATGCGTAGTAGAAATCTTAACAATGAGGCCTATTTCGGGTTCCAAGAGATTACTCGTTTTAACGCCTTTCTTGTCATAGCTCGGTTTTAAAGCTTGTCTGTTTTGGATGCAGTATTCTCATACATCGTTACTTTTATATTTTTACCTTCCTCATTCTCGCCAACCGCGTATCACTAGCACCACACCAAACTAATCAACTTGCGCAACGAACTCAAATTCTTAGCTCAGGTCAGTGCTCAGTACTAAAATTATCTAAACCATATCTCATTGTTCTAACACTATTGTTAGAAACTAATTCATTCCTGATACTATTGTTGTTATTCAATATAATTAGTTCGAGGAGTTTAAAATTGTACATTGGTATGTCGGTAATTATAATTATCTAATTATCTTTGGTGCTTATCGTTGATCTTTTGATCTGATTATGGTTGTGTTATTGATTATTGGATTTATAAGAGAAGGCAAGGACATGGGAGTCAAACGTGCTACTGCATAGAGCCCTGGAGTACCGTGATAATAATATGCCTCCAGCACATTTGCAGCGTTGGTGTGTCATAGAGACGTGCCAAAATAAATTGATCATTGACGCTAAGACGTGATCTGGGTCAATTCTTGGTTTGGCAATCAGTCCTCATTATTTTCTCCTTTTGAATAGAGTTTCTCGTCTACCCGGGAAATCATATGGCTACTTTAACCCGATAAGATTCCTATACGTGTCTTCTCTTCACCGATGCTTGTGGCTTAGGAAACGCTCACGCGTACTTTTTCCTCTCTTGGCCTGTTATAATGTGCAGGCAGGCCTCTTTCCCTCTGAATCTGGTCCGACAGACGCCTAATTAATTTATATTTTTTGCCAACTTTCTTTCCAACTGCTACGCAAATAACTCCCTCAAAGCCTTGCACTCTTGCCTATGACAGATGACGTCAGAAAAGGCATTGTCAACAGTTAATTAATGAATTAGGCACCTCTAATTTATTATTATTCTTGGCTCCTGATATACAAGAATCTTTTTACATACTCACAAACTGAATCATTTTGAAGGATATTGCTAATCCATTGCTTCGCATGTTCGGAAAATTTGTCTGCCCGACTAATTTTCTACAACTACAACGTAAATAACACAATGAATATTGTTGAACAGATGAAAGCCATTCGTACTGATAGTGGATTACGCAATTACCCCGCCGGAGACAGCTGTTCAAACTGTTTAGTGTATGAGCATCTTTAAGTATGTGTTTCTCTTTATACAATAAACTTGTTGTTTATTTTATTTATATATGAAATTTAGTTCACAAACTAAAATATGCCGTCGAAATATTCCTCCGAATCGCTGTCGACTGGTTATGTACCCAAGAGACAGGCAAGATTGCCACGTTGTATGCCAATACTTATCCTCTGGCCAAGGTAAAAGCCAGCTCTTGGGTCACGGGAAGTGTTAAGCAGCCAGTTGGAGATTTCATTGAACAAGCCATGAGCACTCGAAACACACGGCCCGAGGGTTTCAACCCCAAACGGCTCGAAAATATGGCTACCGATGTAAGGAGGAAAATTTCGACGCCATATTTTAGTTTGTTAATAGTTTTAGTTAGGTTAGGATATAATATTTTTATTTTAATAGTTTATTTAGTATTAGAAGATTGTCCATCTAATAAGGTTAGTTCTCTCTTACGCCACCTCCCAAGATATTAGCTACAAATATAGTGCTCGTACGTAAGCTTGTACTGCTCGTATCTCCCCGACCACATCTTCAAAGCGAAGCGGGGGTGTTCGAAAGCGTTTAATCACAATAATCGCTGCACTTTCAGCTTCTGTTCGCAAGTAGGCCGTCACTTTCTAGGTTATTGTCTAAGCTAGAGAAAACTGTTGTGTATAGGCGTAGCTGCGGGCTGTTTTGTTTTAGTTTTAAGTTTTCTGGTGACTGTGTTTGTCAATAATTTTCTACACACCGTTATTTTTGTTCCAAGCAGTGTTCTCGAACGTCGTAGAGTGAGATTGATAGATCGGTAGGTATTTGACAAAAAGATACAATATTCAATCAAATTCGTTTGTTTATTAAAAAAAAAAACTTACAGACTAATTTATAACAGTATGATTCAATTATGTGAACCCATATCGGTAGAAATACCGAAAAATCGGTAGGTTCGAGACCACTGGTTCCAAGAGAGAAGTTTCCTTTACTATGTAAAGGATTTTTTCAGATGTTTAGGCTTATTTCTGCCATGCCTCCGTGCCTAGGAAAGCACGTTAAGCTGTTGGTCCCGTCTGTCATTCGTGGATCTTTGACAGCCGTTACGGGTAGTCAGAACCCCCTTTCCTTACGATATTTTCCTTCACCGTTTTGAGGGCAGTGATGATGAAATAAATTTGACAAAGTATAGCGCCTGCCTGGGTTTGAACCCACGGCCTACAACTCGTAAGCTACGGCCGTTACCACCAGGCCACCACACCACCACTTGGATGGTATGGGTAAAATGAAAACATTTCTCAACCTTGTTCCATATTGTCTCAGGATCGAGTAGAGTGGAAAAAGGAAATGGAAGCCATTTCCGTGCAGTGCCATAATACAGGCTGAGAATTGTTTTTCTTTTTTGTTAAGGCAACGTTGTCTATTCTAAACATATCTAATACCCATTGTGGCAACATTGCACACTGTTGTGCAACGTTGCCAAACAGTAACAACCATGTTGCGTGTCATTTCTTTCCTGCTGAATACTAATACGAAATCCTTGGTGTTTTAGGCGGACACTTTCCATCAGGTACCTACACCGGATCTGCTTGTTAACCTTATCACATAAAATTTTACAGAATCACCCGTTCGCGTCTATCTATGTATTTGCTAATGGTTTTGAAACTACTCGATAGATTTTGGTGCGGATTTGAACATCCTTCAGAGCATTTCATGATTATGGTTCAGAACAATAAAAGGGGCCCGGGGCTAAATAATAACAGCCGCACAGGTCGGTCGATCAGGTTAAGCTACGCTTGCCGCGGTTGGTCTGTGGATGGGTGACCATCTTTACATACCGAGACCCCTCCGTGCCTCGGAAAGCACGTTAAGCCGTTGGTCCCGGCTGTCATTCGTAGATCTTTGACAGTCGTTACGGGTGTCAGAAGCCCGAAAATCTGACAACCAGTCTTACCAAGGGGTATCGTATTACCCAGTAACTGGGTTGTGGAGGTCAGATAGGCAGTCGCTCCATGTAAAATACTGGTATTCAGCTGCATCCGGTTAGACTGGAAACCGACCCCAACATAGTTGGGAAAAGGCTAGGCAGATGATGATGGTTCAGAACAATAAAAAGGCTCATAGCTAAATAATAACAGCCACACGAGTCGATCAAAGGATAAGCTACGTTTGCCGTTGTAAGGGTACACTATATCGGGACCCTCCGGGCCTCGGAAAGCACATAAGCACAGCCGTTGGTCCCGGCTGTCATTCGTAGCTCTTTGACAATTGGCAACATCTGTCAATCAGAACAACACACATCAAAATTTTCCGTTTTTACAATTTTAATGCATTTATTTTGAAAAATTAATTGTGTCTCAAAAAATCGGAAAGAATGTGCGCAATTTGGATGGAGTAATGGCACTATTGAGCTGACGCTGTGTGAGCGTGCGTGTTCCATCGCCGCCCGTTCGATGTCCACCGCGCACAGGATGGATGGGAAGCAACACATTAAGTAATTTTTTGCTCCGTTGGTGTAATTGCTGTATGGCGTTCCAGTAGGAGGATAAATAAATAATTAAATAAATTGACAGTCGTCACGGGTCGTCAGAAGCCCAAAACTCTGAAAATCAGTCATACCAAGTGTATCGTGTTACCCAGTAACTGGGTTGTGGAGGTCAGTATGTACCTACTGGCATTCAGCTGCATCCGGCTAGACTTTAAGCCGACCGCAACATAGTTGGAAAAAGGCGAGGCAGATTGATTGTTTCAGAACAACAATACATTGAAATTTCATCACCCGATCAAATCTGGGGCAGGTAGCGAATATCGCAGAAAAAATTGTGACGAAATTTTACCCAACAAGATCAAAACCCGTCCCGAAATCATCGAAGTCTGAATCATCTCGTTAATTTTCAACGTACGTGCTAACGCAAAATCTCTTTTTTAACGGGTCGCCTTATCAATGACTATGCCGTTATTATTTGACCGTTGGCTTTAAAGTTTAGGGACCCGCAGTTAAAATAAACTGTTATCTTTATGTCGCATAAAATTATTTTCTTTATGCTGATTGTGGACGTCAAGACTTAATGCTTTTCTCGGGAATATGGGCTAAGAACCGTATAAAATACTTCCCTGGAATTATCCTACTGGAGGGCGTATCGATATAGAACGATAATCCTCCTTTTGAACGACTTTAGAAGTTGTTAGATCAGGAAGATTAAGGGTTACAGGTAAAGCCCGATATTCTGGCAATCAACGGGTATCGTGTACCCAGTAACTTATTTGTGGAAGTCAGATAGGCAGTCGCTCCATATAAAATACTGGTATTCGACTGCAAACGATTACACTGAAAGCAGACCCCAAAAGACTAAGCAAATAATCATAACGATGATATCAAGAACATATATGCTTTGAGTTTGAATTATAACTCAAAGCATTTATCTTAATTAAACTATTTACATAGGGAGCAGTGGTGGTCCAGTGGTATCGGCCCCGACTTATGAGTGGGTGGTCGTGGGTTCAAAGCCAGGCAGGCACTTTCCTTTGCATAATGTATTTCATCACAACTGCTCTCAAAACGGTGAAGGAAAACATCGTGAGGAAACGGACGTGTTGGAAACATGTGACATCCACCAACCCGCACCGGGCCTGCGTGGTGGATTTCGGCCCACCCCCTCTAACAGAGAGAAGGTCTGTGTCCCAACAGTGGGAACATGACAGACTGAGTAAGCTGAACTATTTACTGGCACTTTTGAATCGTCAAGGAATTCAGTCTATCAGAAAGACGAAGCAAGTTGTCCAGTCCAAAGCGTAGTAGGTTCCTATCGAGGAAACCGGCCAAGTGAGTGACGGATCACGCACAATGAAGGGTTCCGGAGCTGGAATGAATTTATCCCAAGAACAAACTTAACATTGTAGTTGAAAATCATGTTCTCCCATACATTCCAACTGCAACTGTAAGTTGGTACGCGCAATATTGAGTGATTTACCATGTTATTTTTCATATCATGGACTTCTTATAGGTTTTCCCATAATCTATAAGTAGAAAACTAATTTCTATATTTTGTTTCAAAATTTTAAGTTCATTAGTTTCGGAGATAAGGGGATCAGCGGATAATCTTGGATAACTTGGAAACTATTTATTTTAATATTACAAAAAATATATATTTGAGATCCTCACAATAAGCCCTTTCATTTGACATGTCACACAATGCAGTTTGAATTTTTTTTTTTTTTAATTTTCCATCTTGACCCCAAAATTGGCCCCATGTACAGATTTCGTCTATTTACGTCACACCTCTGCGTTTGGGTCACAGAAATTGATATGTGTACCAAATTTCAACTTAATCGGTCCAGTAGATTCGGAGATAATTGACTGTGACGGACGGACAGACGGACACACGAGTGATCCTATAAGGGTTCCGTTTTTTTATTCGGACGTACGGAACCCTAAAAACTGTTCATATAGCAGTCCTAAGAAATACTATGAATACTAAGAACAAATAATAACCTTAATTGAACTACGTACTTCTGTTACAGGATTCCTAGATGGTCCTTGGTTTCAAATAACCCCATTTTGTGGCCCAACCTTATTATACGGAACCCACTCTCACAAAGACACATGATCTTTAACTTTCGTCTCACGTTTTACAATCCCAACTTATTTGTTATTCAGATGTGATTCGCCGAAATGAATACCGTAAGCATATAAACATTATCTAAAAACCAATTACGTTTGGAATATCAACCTTATGGCACAAGGAATAGAGGTCAGTATGTGTATTGGGAAAGGTAATAAATACGTTATTTTGTTATTCAATGCGATTCTCGCTTGTATTGGGTGATTCAAAGCTGAAATATTTTTAAGGGCAAATTAAAAGCAAACGGAAATGAGGATTTTTTAACCGATTTCGCACTTTTTTGGTTTTGACCAGGAAAAATATAAAGATATTAGGTGAAGCAAATATAAACAGGACTTTTTTTTTTACTGGTCGCTGAGTAAAGTGACGCGCTTGGTGCTGTTCTATGTGTTAGGGGGGATCATCTAGGAGAGGGGGGTATACTGCTCCGGCTCACTTTAGTTTATTGCGCGCCAGTAGCATCATGTATGAGCAGGAGGTATATAAGTCTGTTGAGCAACGACTTATCATAATTTTTTTAACACGGGAGGGCATAAAACCTTCCGAAATTATGCATCCATTGACTCTACAGTTCGATAAGAATACGCTTTCAAGAACTCAAGTGTAGGAATGGCACAAAAAAAAATTCTAGTGGAGGACGCTGTTTTCGCACTGACCAGATAGTGGAATCATTTGCGTGCAATTGGCTAAAGGCACGACCGACTACATTCTTCGATACTGCCATCAAGAAACATCCCCTGCGCTGGGAAAAATGTGTTAATAGAAGGGGAGATTATGTAGAAAAATAAAATATATTCCTTTTTTTTACGAGTATAATAATACGTGCGTATCTTTTTTTTACTTAAGTCCGGTTTATATTTGATCCACCCACGTGTTTTCCCATAAATTTCTCAGGAGCAGTCTGTCGTCAAAGAGCAATGGTGGCCCATTGGTAACAGCCCCGACTTACTAGCTGTAGGTCGTGAGTTCGAACCCATGCAGGCGCTTTATTTTGTATAAATAATTTCATCACCGCTGCTCTCAAAACGGGGAAGGAAAACATCGTGAGGAAACCGGCATGTCCTAGAACCAAGCATTCGAAGTCATGTGCCATCTACCAACCCGCACTGGGCCCGCGTGGTAGATTATAGCCCACTCCCTCTCAACGAGAGGCCGCCTGTGTCCCAGCAGTGGAAACGTTATAGGCCAATTACACATACAACGTGTAACGTTAAATGCGCAAAACCTCAGACACTCCAACTGATTTTTAATTCAATTGACCTATTTCAGAGAGAAACTAAGTCATAAAAAAAATGTAAAGGTTTTATGTGCTGTTTTAGTTTCACTGGCCATTCTGATCGTTTCTTGCGTTTGCGACGACGCTTTATCGAGGGACGAGTCGTCACCGGGCCGCTGCGCCGCGCTGACATTGGATTGCTTGACCTATTAATAAATAGACATGGCAACGTTTTAAATGAAGATTTTTTTTTAAATGTGACCTATATTAAAAGGTGCTTCAATTAATTCTGCTCGTTATTCTGATCAAACTATTTTCAGGTTTTGCGCATTTGACGTTACACGTTGTATAGTCTGTAGTCTGGATTAGTGCCCAGATGACAATAGGATCATCCTCTCCATTGACTTAAAAACATAATTGCCGAAATGTGGGTTTATGATTACGACGACATAAACTAATGTTTTTAATCAACGACTAGTAGACTCATCAGTAACTTTGACCTATTCCAAGATTACATCACTCGTAAGCATGACTTGTCATCAAACGCTGGTGGAGGTCAAGCCACTCATGATTTGTTTTTACTTAGAAGATTGCCGACTCTAATCTTGGTTAAACGATGACGACAAATATTTTGAGGAATTAAAATAAGATTTGAATGAAGCAATATATTGATAAAGATAATTACTTCGACAAACGAAAACGTGCCAAACACGCCACCGACGACACTTAAACGACATTTTTTAAGTACAAAATAAATCTTAAAAGATTTATTTTGTACTTAAAAAATGTCGTTTTCTTGACGGCTGTAGACGTCGGTGGCGTGTTTGACACGTTTTCGTTTGTCGGCTATAGCCGTCCGTGGCGGTCAAAAGATTATTTATTTATTTTTTTTATTTATTATTACAAAACATTACATTGCATTATAATTAATTAATGCCCCACAAAACCGTTTCCACGGTTTGATTAATGAATATAATAATAAAATATATCATTCAATCCTATTACTGGCCAGAAGTTCAATTCCCTTTATTACAAACGTTCAAAATGTAGTCTCAATCTCATCTTATTGACAATCAATGTCAAAAACTTGTCAAAAATAAGTATAGGGATTATGGAGGTATTTTTGACAGATTGAGACTGTGCTCAGACTGTGAACGTTCTTAAAATTACGAAAATAGCCTCTCTGATGCTTATGAAGCAATAACCAAGCCCCCATGACCTTACTCAATTCTGCACACATAACAAATATTTTAAAGACCAACAGCACACATATGAAACCTTTTTTTCTCTCAGTCACGTTCATGATGTACCTACTTACATTTCTGCCCACCCACTCAGACTATGAAGGATATTAATCATCATTAGGAATACATCAGCCCTCCACATTCCTTCGCACAACATCCTTCGTAAACGAACCGTGAAAACCTCGGAATAAAATGTTTGAAGTTTAGAGTTTTGTGGTGGGGTTCCGTGTGTTTAATTATAGAGTTAATGGCATAAACGTAATATGCTTATTTTGCGAAAAAACAGGAAATATGCTGTGAATCTGGAATTAATTGATTTTCTTGTTAATTATGACGTTCCAGAGTGCCTTTTAATGACCAAATAAATTATTTGACTTTGACTTCTGATCCAATCTGCGGGGTAATTGCGTAACACCGTAACAGTGGGCTTTCATTTTGACAGTTCAACAACATTCATTGCGTTATTTACGTTGTTGAGCAGACGAATTTTTCGAACATATGAAGCAATGAATTAGCCATGTCATATTGAGTTTGTTATTGATAGTGTGTTACGCAATTAAGGTATGTATGCTCAATAAATATGTCAGCTGTCAAAAACGAAGTAACACTATTTTTGTGCCGACCCGAAGTAGCATGAGGCAACGGTAGGCAGAAGAAGAGGAAGAGTGAATGTTTATTGCTTATCCACAACACAGCCAACGAAGACAAAATGCTTTTGCAAACAATAATAATAATACCAGCATATTATTACTATCCCAATGCTGGGCAAAGGCCGCTTCTCATACAGAGAAGGCACGAACATTGACCACCACGCTTGCTCAACGCTGACTTTCAATTTCAGACTCACGAACCAATTACTTTATGGAAATCTAGAAACTCTATACAGGGTCCCATTAAAATAGTTGGACAAATTTGAACACAGTGCTCAGTATGTCTAACCACAGATATCCAAGCAAAAAAAAGCACTGATTTAAGTGATTTTATTTTAAAATAATAAATTGCCCGCACATTAGTGTATTTTTGTTAGCTGATTATTTTTCTTGTACCTATCTAATACATGTTTCTTAATTTTTTTTTTTATTATTATTATTACATTTTATTATTATTACACATTTTATTATACATTTTATTATTATTACATTAGCCTTGTTTTGGTGGTTTGAATGATTTCTAAAAGTTTGTCCATCTATTTTAATGGGACCTTATATTTAATGAGGAACCAAACCACGTGGCATAACATAATTGAATTTACATACCTCATCGTATGTCGTCCACTGCGTGACAAAGCGTCATATGCCCTCATTTCCCACGCCTGCAAACAATCTGTTTGTTCACATTGTTAGCTGACATCGATGGCTAACTCCTGGAAAGGAGGATGGCTAAATCATACCTGACGTCGAGGCGGTGGCGTCCCGAAATGCCATATATAAGGTCCCATTAAAATAGTTGGACAAATTTTAATACAGCGTTCAGTACGTCTAACCAAAGATATCCAAGCAAAAAAAACAATGATTAAAGTGATTTTATTTTGATCGAAAATAATAAATTGTTCGGCACCACAGCCGGCACTCTAGAATAAACCCATCCTTATGGGTAGGTAGCAGTCAGCTGTTCTCTTAGGGCCGACACATATGGCGAGGTGCTGCGCAGCGCGGTTGTCAGTGTCAAACAAAAATCAACATTGTGAGCCTTAAAATAAAGTCGAAAATAAATAACCTAAGACGTGCACCTTTTTCCGCTTAGAAACGCTTTCGAGCTAATGGAAGTTTATTTTAATCTCAACCTTATGTCAACTACAGCAAGGTCAATATTTGTTTGTCAGCGACGACCGCGCTGCGTTGCGCTTCGCCATATGAGTGTCTGTATTTACGCGCAATTTGAAAACAGGCTACTATTGGGGGTGAATAAACTTTCCTTGAACACATGATTATGAACCGTCTAGGTACGAAAAGAAAAGATTCTAATTTCCCATCACACTTTACCAGGCTTTGGACTGTCTAATTGCGTGCTGAACTGTTATCAAAGTATTAAAGCAAATGCAGAAAGTTGTAAACAAACAAGCGCGCAGTGGATACAATGTAGTGTTATGAATCTTTTTTATTTATTTAAAGTTCGATAACAGTAAAACACTGAATCAGTCATGGTTAAAAATTAGAATCAGCCCTATTTACAATAATGAATATAAATACTACTTACTCTACGACGATAGGTGGATAGGTACGTAATTACATTCATTATTGAACGTGCCTACCGTTTTGAGCGATGCACTTGCGAGCACGTTTAATTTCTTTGCACTATTAAAAGACTGTCACTTTCACTTTTTATTGTTTCAAATGCGAGGGTGGTTCGCGTACATAGCTCATTCACGCTGGCTATTAAGTGTCCATTTTCACCGTACAATAAATCTTTAGCACGACCCCAGAAATAAAAATCAAGCTGAGTCAAGTCCAGGCTCCTTGCAGGCCACGGGACAGGACCACCCCGACCAATCCACCGGTCTCCGAACCGAGATCGATCCGAATCTTCAAGTCGCACCGGATAGCGCGGTCTTCCTGCGTCAACCGCTGGTGGCATGAAGGTGCCACATTCACGATGGCGCTGTACTGCTCTCAGGATTATGGTGAGCCTCGGCCGCCTTCCAAATCTTTCTTGATAAAGGATTTGGGCTTGTCGTAAGCTTTCGTTGCACTCACGATAACACAGGACCATTTCCAAGTATTCTTGGTTGCTGTACGCGTAATAAGGCATTGTTGTCGATTGTGATAACTACGTAACAACACACATGCAGACTTTCATGTAACATGTTCTGTTGGCTCGGTTGCGCGACGAAAACTGAAATGGCTTCATTGTCAATTTGTCATAATTATTTTACGTCAGCGGCCCTTCGCCCCGGACATCCCCGCGGCGAAGGGCTATGTTAGAGTGAGATGGCATGAGTTGAACAATGAAACCGGCGGGTGGTGACATGGCCACGTGCGCCTGGACCATTATTTCGTAGAATCAGAATTTATGAGATAGCAGACATGGATGTGTTTATGCATTGGGTAACCAAAATGTTTAGTGCATTTTCGCTAACTGATTTTTTTTTTTTTTAAAGTATCTAATGCATTTTTCTTATTTTTTTTTTTACCATTGTCCTTATTTTGGTGGTCTGAATGATTTGTAAAAGTTTGTCCACCTATTTTAATGGGACCTTATATATTAAAACACCCGCTATTTTGTAAGCTCTTAAAAAACATAAGAAATATCTCTTGAAAAAGCCAGGAAAAAACATTATTTTTTTTTTTGTTTATGTAATTTCTTTAAGAACTATTTAGATTATCATGTTCAGAACGCACCTATTGACGATTCATTTTGCTGAAATGATTTAGTACTCAAAGATAATAATTTTTCACGTTTTTCTAAATAGTTACTAAATGTAATTCTATAAATACTTAAGTACATACCTAGGTATCAAATCAACTAGTGTTTATCGGATCACCGATCAGTCCTATTTTGTGGATCTGAGAGTAATCGAAATAAATAAATAAATACGAAATTCGATCGCTAATTATTACCCTCTTCGCTTATCACTAACTACCCTTTTAGGCTTAGCCGCAGTCGGGTTGGGTAAAAACTGTATGTCGGCTGCCTACCATTAAATCGACTTATTGATTCTAACCTCAAAAGTATTTTTTTCGTTATTAAAATATCTTGGCTATTTAGATATTATTTTGGAAAGGGATTGTGTTTACTACATAAAAACAATCCAAGCTCATTATAATTTGTTTTTGTACACTGAAAATAAAAGTCCAGGTCCAGCTTCTATAGAAACTTGGCCGATGTTCTTTGAGGGGTAACAAATGGTTGTCATTTGTTACCTATCAAATTTCCGCCTCTACGAATAGCCCTACTTAAGACGACATTAAATGCCAGCGACCTTGAGCGGGCACTGTCGCCCGACGCCCGCAAGGGTCCCCGCTTCAACGCGCACAAGTTTATTCCAAAAAAGAATCCACGTTGATTTATCAAGCACAAAACAAATAAAAACCGTATAATAAAATTTGGGAAATTAAATTGTCTTTTAGATGATGAAAGTTTTATGAAAATACACCCGATAGTGTTTGCGTGATTATCGTTTTTTTGTCCGCGTTAGACATTACTATACGTATTAATTACCTACTCTATGTTAAAAAAATATAATTTCAAACATTCACATATCAAATTACGAAGAAAATTGTCTAGTATAACATTTTTTTTTTTTTCAAATAAATAAGTCTTTTCGTTTAGACGTGATGTTGAATTTAAAATCATTAGAAGTCGTATAGCTGCGCCTTAAATACTACTCCTAGTAGCACTAACATACGTACGTACGGCGCACCCTGGACATTCAGCGCTGTTACTCCCTTGCTGTCTGGCATAAAATGCGAAAGAATCTGTTTAAAATATAAACAAATGCATCAGAAACGTACCTTGGATACCCATTTGTAGTGTCACTTACAAATTGAACGCTTTGATTTGATTATTCGAATACTTAATCTGACATTTTAATTTTAAATCACCTTAAAGATGTATTTCATTTGACAGTTGAGATTAATTTTATAACCTCAGTTTGTGTACTTAATTTTCCATTTACAGTTAAATAATGTTATTCAAACAATAATTGTTGGAAAATGTGATGAGATATAAATTTGAAACCTTCAAAATACAGATGAATGTATTACTAATTCCCTTTAGTGAGTAATTGCTTAAGAATTACAAAGTTTGTTTACACTTTCGTCAGATACTTTTGGAACAGACAATAGCTGCTTCGAGAGGAGGAGACAAATGACAAACGTTCTACAAATGTCAAGACGCCTTTGTACCTTTTTTATGTGCGAAAAGTTTAAATAAATAAATAAGACGGAACCACAAAAACGTATCCTTTCTGTGAATTCCACAATCTGTATGCCACAGTTGAAGGATAAGTAGGTAGCTAGTATGTAGTATTTTATGATAGTTCGTTATAACTATAGTGACCTATAGTTAAATTCAAACGTGTCAACGGGACAAGGTGGTTGGTCCCAATCTTTAACATCCTTTCAAACTGATGTCGTGTCGCTCCTAAATATTTTTTTAAAGTACATGTTGTTGGTTGGTATTTTATTTTCAACATCAATTTTTGATTTCTAATCTCTCTCTGATCTTATATTGTTTTCGAACTTCCGTATGAATCCGAGTACAGCTTTTTTCATAATTTGCTAAATCATTAAGGGCAAATTCCACCAAACTTGTACGAGTATGAATTAGAAAAATCTGAATTTAAGACCGTTTTTCCATAAAAACGGTCATAAATGTTTATTTATTATTATTAAGATACCAACAATACTAATCTAATACCTAAGCATCATCATTGTTACTAACACTAAAACACTAACAAAACTATGGATACTGTAGTCCGAAATAAAGTTT
Organism: Eremobia ochroleuca; assembly: GCA_949629135.1. Taxonomy (NCBI): domain Eukaryota; kingdom Metazoa; phylum Arthropoda; class Insecta; order Lepidoptera; family Noctuidae; genus Eremobia; species Eremobia ochroleuca. The sequence goes on from OX451408.1 coordinate 3,234,538, forward strand.
TATTATTATTATTATTATAAATTCTGAATTTTTCTCAGGATATTACTTATTCTAGGTATAAAAGTTTGACTGATTGAAGTTGAGTATGACTTACCTATTCTACGAATAAATATCTGACTTTGGTAAAATCGAGTTCTCTCAAAAGTCGTACTCGAAATTGTTCAATGTTATAAAACAAAATATTCCTACCAGCATTGTTTTTACTTTTTTCTTTCCAATAAAACTCTATTGAAATGAACACCGGACGAAATTAAAAATGACTATCACTTACCACAAGAGAATTTTGCCAGACAAGGGACAAAAACACCCAAGTATTCACATAGAAAAATATCCGAGGTAACCGTCCATTCCTTTCATCTTACATCCTTCTGTTATCCGTGACATGTAAATTGTGAGCATTATACCAACTTAGTACCGCCCTATAGAATGTGTTTAGTGATGTGCATGTCTTTCGGATATTTATACGAAAATATCCTACTTCACAATTGGTTATAAGACAATGGAACAGATACTTTTTTAGAAATTCAGTTATTTTTCCTCTTTTTTTATGTCTATTCGGGGCAAAATCTAAAAACTCGAAGAATTCTGTGTCTACGGAGATTGTTTGACTGAACTAATCTTTTATTTCGAGACTGACATTATCTCACTTACGAGTATGCAACTGTTTCTAGGCCTTGCGAAAACATTTCGCTGTGATGTGATCTGCAATATTTTGACCCAATATTTTTGTGATTTAAAGAAAATTACCTATTGTCGTCACTAGGGACGGACTTGAAACAATACAAAAATATATGTAGATCTTCAAAAATATCCGAAAGAAAGTTTTCGGATACGCACAACCCTAACCTAACACAAAGTCTTCTCGCATAAAATGCGGTATTTAAAATGAAAAATGAGTTACAGAGAATTTAAATTATAACGTTAAACTTAGGCTAACGACGTTTTGATGAGGTTTACAGCACGCGTGCTATGTGTCATAATTCTTGAATGACAGTAGGTATGGGCTGCTCTTTAGGGTAACGAGAAACCGTTTGTTATGACAGGACTTCAAGTTGGGTTTTTCCCCCTATTGGCGAGAGTAATTTTGTCATGGACAGATGACACAATTAAGTATAATAAAGAGTTTAAGTTTGTGGTTGATAGTGGATCTGCTTATGAGCTTATGTGGGGCCAAAATATTTTTGACTTATTTTGTGATTTATGATAATTATGATTCATAAAAGGCTTAACGGTAGTAAGACCTGTAACCCGGTGAGTACTAAAGCAACTTTTTTGTGAAAAATATAAATTGCGAATGAAATCGTTGAACACAAGTGACTTGCTGTGGAGTAAAACTGGACATAAATCAATCAGATCAGTCTGTCGCAGTCCACTGATCTCATACATTTTGCCAGAGCATATTCTTCTCCACCTTCTACATTCAATCTGCCTTATTAAAGCGTGGTGATCAAAACTCATTCGTTCTGTTTATGAAGAGGCCTTCGCTCTGCGGTAACAGTTCCATACCAATATTATTATACCCATTCTTATAACCCTATCAGCTGATATCCTTATTATTCCTAACAAATGCCGCCATAATGAAATCAAGATTTCGCCCACGTCGCCGCTAGATGGCGCTTTACGCCGTGGTTGTGCATATTGAGTGCTAGCCCATTGTTGGAAGTACTAGGCTCGCATATTAATAAGGAGATAGTAATTCCTGCAAAGAAAGGGCTCTGTTCCCATGATGTCATAGGAAGTTGTAACAAAAGGTTATGGTAGGAGCTTTGGCTTCCTTTTTCCTTGGTCACACTGGCTATTGATATATCTACAGGTCATTTCAATGAATACATCGTTATGCGAGAATAATGGCGGTTTGTTTTGTACATTTTCTAGAAACTAATAAACCAACAATGTGTCTTCCGTGGGTGTGTCTACATTTTATGAGAACTTTGTCACAAAGTAGGATCACTATAAAAGTAACTACCTAGTAGGAGATACTAAGAAAAAACTGCGATGACGGAATAGTTTTTCATGCCTCATGATTGATTACGTATATTTCTTCAAAACTTAATACAACGTGTAACGGAAAGGGGGTATCAACCCTGAAGGAGGTGAATGTGCTCATGAAACTCAACAACTTTCCCCAAAGAACATAGGTCGAAATATGAAAAAAAAATTTGGCCCTCCCTTACAAAACTGACTACCAGCTGATTGATTTACTATGGGAGGCCAAATTTTTTTTTCATATTTCGACATTCTTTGGGGAAAGTTGTTGAGTTTCATGAGCACATTCACCTCCTTCAGGGTTGATACCCCCTTTCCGTTACACGTTGTATATTGGCTTAAGATGTTTAGCTGTAGATGTTAATTACGCATTTCTTTTAGTAAACCATTTCCTTTCTTCGAAGCTAGTTCTTCATTACGGAGATGGTTTTCCTAAAGAAAATTCCTAATATGTAAAATCATGACTTTTTTAAAGATTCCCATATATATGCACGTAAAAGCAAACTTAAAGCCGAAACCAAGAAAGGTAAAAACTACAAATTAAGAGATTGAAAGGTCTCAAAAGTACCAGGCTTCCATAAACAGAAGAGAGTTTAAAACAAACGCCCTCTAATTCACACTAAACGCTAAAGAATGTTCAAACAATCTCTTTTGTACCAAAATAACGTGAAAACAAACATTCGTTACGGTTTAAACGTGGTTTAAATGGATTCCTCACCTTATGGGCAAACATTACCTTATGAGTGTAGTCTCCTTTTGTGGAGCGGGATGTTAACAAAATAGAGGGAATAGATGTACAGATAGGAAAGTAATGTTTATCAAATTGACACACTACGTCAAATTGCTGTGTTATAAGCCATTTCATATAACTATCAAAGAATGACAGTTGTCAGTTGTGACAGTTGCTGTTGACAGATTTGAATATACGGGCAATATAAATTAGTAGCCATTTTGATAAACAATTAATTTCCCTTTTACTTTTATACTTACACTTTACCTACCATGTTTTATTGACTGGGTTGTGGATGCCAGATACAATTACAATACAGCCGTGCGATTCTGTAACCATCTCACCGTGAAAACGTAGGTGAAGTGAGCGTGAAGTGAGTCGTTAATAGTGTCAATGCCTAGCATCAGCATGACTGACAGCTCACTCTAATCTCACTTCACCTTAGTTATCACGGTGAGATTTTTCCAGAATCGACCGGCTGGTATTCAGCTGCATCTGCCTATTTTTGAAACCGACCCTAACATAGTTGGGATAAGGCTAGAATGATGAAGAGATGTACAGACGCCAGAACATCAAGCTACTACAATCTGTCAGATTTCTTTAATAGATTTTCAACTTTAGCGCTAAAGCATAAGGTTCAAAGTTGATTGGGAAAATCTGTCAGTTTCGGGTAGTTTGATGTGCTGGCGTCTGTACCATCTTTTCTAAAGTTATCTTAATAGCATTTATTCGTTAAGCCTGTATATTTATGAATGGATCTTATTTGATTACTTGTTGTACCAAAAAAAATTCTGGCTAAGGAAGGCAGAGAGGGTGTTGAAAGGAATTTGTACAGCAGTTTTTTCTTTCTTTGATTCAAATGAGAGCTACTTACTTTTTAAATGTTCCAAAAACATTTTGTTATGTTTATGCAGTTTTAACAATTTTTGTTTCTTTCTTTTACTTTCATTGTCAAAAGATCGAATCCTTCGATCGATGTGGTGTAGAAGTTTGACCCATGCATGTTTACCTGACTGCGGCGTAGCAGAAATGATAAATGATTTATTTTCTGTAAGTAGGTTTGTACAAACACTTTTACATGTCAATCATATTGTTTTAAAACTAGATGAGGTTGGCGTTTCCTATCTGACTACTCTGAGAAGAAAGGCCGAAACAAACTCAGAGGTCACAGTCTCTTTTCCAGACATAATCTTGGTCAGATCATGTGAAGACCATGTAGATTGGTGTCTGAAATGGTCTTTTGAGTAAAGAACCACACAGATTGAGCGGACCTGTCCAGTCAGTGCACGCATTTGTCAAAAATCGTGAAGCTCAACTCAAAACTTGAGGAGCCTTACGATTCGACGAACAATACCAATGAAAGGACATTTGGGTAGGCCGCATAAATTACTCAAACTGCCAGATCATGATTAATACTAACTAAGAAGGAAAACAGAAAAAAAAAAGAAATGACCCACATAGTCTTCACACATAATAAAAAAATAAGATACTTTACAAAGTAAATATCCATGTCATTGTTTATATAAAATTCATCAATGTCAATCACTACATAGTATAAAACAAAGTCGCTTCCCGCTGTCTGTCCCTATGTATGCTTAAATCTTTAAAACTACGCAACGGATTTTGATGCGGTTTTTTTTAATAGATAGAGTAATTCAAGAGAAAAGTTTATATGTATAATACATGTATAATATAGTAGAAAAAACACTGATCATTTTAGAGGTTTCTAATGGGATGTCGTAAATAAACACATTTTTTTGCGCTTACATTGCAAACGCTGGTTTAACCCTACGAGATAGATCAAAATAATGTACTACAGTATTGTAAACCTTAAAAAGGTCTACAAAAAAGTCCGCTATGGCATATGTCTATCTATTAGGGATAACCCACAATAACCATTTTTATCCTATACTTTTTAAGAGAAATAATGGCTCTAAAATTATCAGTGTTTCTCTACTATAATTATGCATGTATTATATGCATATAAACCTTCCTCTTGAATCACTCTATCTACTAAACAAAACCGCATCAAAATCCGTTGCTTATTTTTAAAGTTCTAAGCATACATAGAGACAGACAGACAGCGGGAAGCGACTTTGTTTTATACTATGTAGTGATAGTGATCAGCATTGCACCCGTGCGAAGCCGGGGCGGGTCGCTAGTGTGTATATAAAAATCCGGACATAATCTTTGAGGACCATGTAGATTGGTCTTTTGAGGAAAAAAAGAAAAGGAGGGTAAGTAATTTCATTACTAACGTAAATAGATCTAGGCAATTATACATCAAAGTCAATTAAAGTAAATTTGAATTAATATTTCACTACCAAGTCGCAGCAGTTAATAGCTTCTCTTAAAATATGAATCATAAATCCCAGGTGCAATTCGAATAGTTTTATTACGTACTTTCATGTTCCCATGCAATGTTCGAGCTTGTTCAAGCAATTTCAATGAACAGCCGCCATGTAAACAAAAATACAATTTAAAATACACGCAGCTGTTTTATTTAATTCCAAGTTCATGTTATACTGAATAAAAAAAGTGAAGTAAGTAACTACGCGTTCATAATCATTAAAACCGGCTAAGTGAGTGTCGGACTCGAGCGCTATGGGTTCCGTAGTGATAAATGTTTTTGTTTCTGTAAGTAGGTTTGTACAAACACTTTTTACACGTTAATCATATTTTCTAAAACTTGACGAGGTCGGCGATTCCTATCTGACTACTCTGAGAAGAAAGGCCGAAACAAACTCAGAGGTCAGACCCTTTTTTTTTTTTTACTTTTACTTTTTTAAATTTACTTTTAAACTTAAGTATTTGATGTTAATAACATGCATTATAACCCAACCTAGGTTGACAATTTATAAGTAGGATTACCGTTTTAAAGATATGAAAAAAAAAAACATATGTAGAAAATGCATTTTTATAGAAGTTTCTTGTAAGTATGGGGTTGTACCCTTGGGTTTAGACAATTTTTTTTTTTTTTGCATTTGCTACAATGCGAGCTATACAAGTTACAATAGATTCAAATGTTCTTTGAACACTCCAAATAAATAGCTATTACGGTATAGGGCCCTATTAAGTACACATTTACAATGTTAAAATGGCTTAATTTAACTTAAAATGAAAGACAAATGTCATTCTCCGTCAGACCAGCGCGACATGCCAGTATATCACAAGCCCCATTGTCAACTTTCGAGAACGGGACCCTAAAAAAAAGTGAAATAAGTAACAACGCACACATAATCATTATAAACGCATCGCCTATCCATAGTAACGAGTTAAGGCTGACTCACACCTGGATTTACAATCGCGGAGTTGACGCTGCGTTTCCTTCGTCTACGTTATACATAGATCAGTAATAAGGTTGGCACTTTAGTGTTTGTGTGTCGGTCTTACTGTTACAGTAAAAAAATACCATGTAAATATTGAAGGCAATAATATTTTTATGCTGGACTTGGCCCACCATTTTGTTCGTTTAAATACTGTAACGTGCTGCTCCCTTTTTACCCGACTGCGGCGAAGGCAGAGAAGGGTTATGATTTTGACCGGCTATATTGTTTGTTCATCTGTTCCCACATTACTCCTAAACTACTCGTCGTATTTTGACAAACTGGTATCGTTGGAAGCGTTTTGGGAGTCGAGTTTCCAAAAGCCCTTTTTAGTAGTTACACTACTAAGCACCAAAATTTTCAGAAAATACTTGTGATTCACATTTTTTTCGTCCAACAATCACGGAACAGTTTTGTATGTACATACATACAGATGAAGCGTGTTTAAGTAACGTGTATTTTCCCACGCTACATAACAAACAAGAATAACTTGTTATTTGCCAAAACCGTGCTAATATTAGGAACGGTAATTAATATAAATTACGTATTCCCCGTGTGAGTGTGCCAAAGATATTCTAAACATAAAGGTTACTGTGGCATTAAACTAGGAAGCGATTACTTTTAATTACTGTACTACTACATAAAGGAGGATGGCGAGGTTGCATGTAGAATGGGACCCACTGTTAGAAGTATCGTGCAGTACGGAAACTTATACGTAGTTGTAGAACTATATAAAACTAGCAAAAAAGCAAATGGGCAGTAAGTCGTAGAGGCTGGGAGAAAAAAGATATGCAATGTAAAAGATTATAAACCAAAAACGAATCTAATAGTGCTTATTTATTATTATAATACAATATCTTGTTTATTTATTATGTCGTTTCAAAAAGGTGATCAAACAGAATAGAAATATTTACCAACACTACCATCGTGTTTCTGTATCAGTCTCTCTGGCAAAATATAGGTACCTACTTACATACCTACTCAAAATAAAAAATACGCCTGGAAGCTAGGAACTAGAAAATAGTGACATGGTCAAAACGAGATATGAAAATGAAATTAATACTGTAAGCATAGACTGGATTGATATAGGATAAAACTACTCGTATAGTCACACCGACTTCTCCTCCTAATACGAAACACGGTGCGTTTAATTACTGCATGATTACTTATTTTTATGTAAATAAAAATCTTTTCTAACTTTTAATTCCCATCATCTAGTGACTCAATATTTTTTATATAATCCTCTTATAAACTCTTAATTATAGTAAATATGAACTTGCAAGTGAACGTCACTTGGTTAATTTATAAATAATGTGGGTCCAAACTCGCCATCCTCCTTTGGCAATTCCTCGGACTGTCGGTTACCTTAGTTCTCCTACGCATCTCTTCCTGATTTTATCACGTAGGGAAACTCCAAGCATGACCATCGCAGGACATATTGCTTGCAGAATAAATGGCTGATGGTACCGAAAGGTTCTGGAGTGGTGACCGCGAGACGTATCATTGGAAGACAACCCAAAGAGTAGACCGATGACCTTGTCCAGACTGGCACAGAACCGGTGGAAGTGGCGATGCTTGGGGGCCTATGTCCAGCCGTGTACAGCTTTCGGCGTATGATGATGACTATACTACTTGAAGCTTAAAAAATCTTTTTTTTTTTAATTAACATCTATTAACATTCGCGTTTTATACTATGTGCTCTACAGGGTTATTTGTAAAACACCAACAACCTCTTAAGGGGTCATTGTACTCATCATTCTGAACAACTTTTACTATGGGACCAAACCTGAAATCGCGAAAAAAAATCAGCTGTTCCCTACATTTTGACGACTCGTACGAATATAAACGTAGGGAACAGCTGATTTTTTTTTCGCGATTTCATGGTTGTTCCCATAGTAAAAGTTGTTCATAATGATGAGTACAATGACCTCTTAAGAGGTTGTTGGTGTTTTATAAATAACCCTGCATAACTAATCGGAAATGTAGGTGACAATTAATAGTAATAATAATACTATAATAATATTCCACAACTCTCACACAACGCCATCTAGTCCCAAACTAAGCAGAGCTTGTGCTATGAGTACTAGACAACTGATAAACATACATATATATTTCTAAATACATACATATTATAGATAAATTACACCCAGACAAAGAACAAATGATTGTGCTCATCACACAAACATTTGTCCTGGGTGGGAATCGAACCCACGACCTTGCGTATAGTAGTCAGGGCCACTGACCACTAGACTAACAGGCCTGTCTAAAAGTTAATATAGATAAATGAGTTGTTCCTGGCTATCATTTGTAGATCTTTAACAGCCGTTACATGTGGTCGGAAGCGCGAAGATCTGACAACTAAGTAGTCTTATCAAGGAATACTGTGTTAATATCCAGTAACTGGATTGTGGAGGTCAGATAGGCAGTCTGTCCATGCAAAATAAGGAAGCCGACCCCAAAATAGTTGAGAAAAGGCTAGGCAGATGAGTCTAATGAACTAAAAAAATATTATAATATACTAGCGGCCCGCCCCGGCTTCGCACGTGTGCAATGCTGATCATTACATAGTATAAAACACAGCCGCTTTCCGCTGTCTGTCTGTCCCTATGCATGCTTAGATCTTTAAAACTGCGCAACGGATTTTGATGCGGTTTTCTTTAATAGATATAGTGAGTCAAGAGGAAGGTTTATATGTATAATACATGCATAATATAGTAGAGAAAGACCGATAATTTTAGAGCCATTATTTCTCGTAAAAAGTTAAGGATAAAAAATGGTTATTGTGGGTTATCCCTAAGAGATAGACATATACCATCGCGGACTTTTTTGTAGGCCTTTTTAAGTTGTACAATACTGTAGTACATTATTTTAATCTATCTCGAAAGGTTCAGCCAGCGTTTACAATGTAAGCGAAAAAAAATGGGTTTATTTACGACATCACTTTAGAAACCTCTAAAATTATCAGTGTTTCTCTACTATATTATGCATGTTTTATACATATAAACCTTTCTCTTGAATCACTCTATCTATTAAAAGAAACCGCATCAAAATCAGTTGCGTAGTTTTAAAGATCTAAGCATATACAGTGTGTCCGGACATGGACTAGCGATATTCTAAATACTTAAATATAAGCTATTTTAAAGTACAATTACACTATAGGCTTAGGTCCAATATACTTCCCCGCTATGTGGCAGCCATTTTGTTTTTTTTGTTGAAGTATGCTCTATGCGAGTACAAAAAAAATCATATATCTCAAAGTTTTAGTCATACTGAGATAAAAATAGGCTTATTCGAAAGGCAATAATATTGTCTACCGTCTGCACTACAAAGCAATATGTTCACAATTCCATAACTTTTGAAAAAAAATGTGAAAGTCGAAAAAAAAAACAAAAAATTATGCAATTCAACCAATAATTGTTAATTACTACAAAAACAACCCCGAGAGCTTTTTTATTTTTTATACTAGATCGACAGTTTTTGAGCTAAGCTACAATACAACATAAAATTCACAACTGTATGTCTAATACTTTAAGAGTTATTGTTGTATGAACATAGCGTATGCGCAAGCACAAAAGGCCTTTGTCGGAACCCTAAACAGGAAATCATTAAAAAAACATAACATTCATATTGAATTTTATTTAATGTTTTTTCCAATATTAAATGAAGATTAAAATATCTAAAGCAGTTGCTCAAAGTGGCCACCTCCAGCTTGTAGACACACTACGGCTCTCTGTGCCACCTGGGTTGATGAGCGCCTAATTAAATCCAAATCGGATCTAATTTCTTCGGCGGCTGCCATAATTTTTGCGACGAGTTCTTCCCTGGTATTTGGAACTGTAGCGTATACTTTTTGTTTCATATGACCCCACAAAAAATAATCCAAGGGTGTCAAATCGGGTGAGCGAGGCGGCCACGCTACTACACCACCACGACCGATCCACGGCTGTAGATTATTATTTAAATATTCTCTCACTGCTCGAGAAAAATGCGCGGGTGCACCATCGAGCTGGAACCACATACGCCGACGGTATGATAGAGGTAGGTCCATGAGGCTGTCCGCAAACTGTGTCTGTAAGAATTCTAAAAATCTAGCGCCGTTTAATGTAGGTGGCAATTCCAATGGCCCTATCAGCCTATCGTTGATTATGCCGGCCCACACATTTACTGAGAATTCATGTTGAAATGAGCTTGGGCGCACCGCCCTTGGATTTGCGGAGCACCAGAGATGGTCGTTTCTGTGGTTTGTAATCCCAGCTCTTGTAAATTTGGCTTCATCAGTCCACAGTATTCTTTGTAAAAAATTACGGTTCTGTCTCAAATTTCTATTTATCCACGAACAAAACACAGATCTCGCGGCAAAATCTGGTTCGATCACGTCTTGAACCCGTCGAAAATGATAAGGGTGTAACCCTTCTCTTTTCAAAATTCTCCATACATGCCACTTAGACATTCGAAGTTGCACTGAAATCCGTCTAACGCTTAGTCTAGGATCATTGGTTATTAGTCTAAGCACTTCTTCTTCATCTTCGGGCGATACCAAGCGATTGCGTTCATTAACAGCTCTTTGAATACCTCTTTCCGCTAATCTTGAATGCACGTCGATAAAAGTTTGGCGACTCGGTGTAGGCCTGTTAGGGTACCTTCGTCGATATTCTTGTACAGCCAAATTTGCACTTCCATTGCAAAAGCCATACACAAAGTGTATGTCAGCAATATGTTGCGATGAATATTGACGCTGTGCCATACTTTATCACACTTTTAAATACAAAACACTAACGCAGCACGTAAACAGCACGGACGGTAAGTGAAAGTAGCGATAGCGATCACAACGCAGGGCGAGGGACAACTAAACTAACCCAACTAATAATTTGTCCTTAAAACTGATTTTGTTTCAGGTAGTGGACTAATACGTTCTATCTCGCTTACTCACGGTAGTAACGAACAGTATTTCTCGCCTGCTCTCAGATGGAATACAGTGAATGCCATAAATGACACTCTGGCGGTTAACAAAGACGTTTTGTGCTTGCGCATACGCTATGTTCAAACAACAATAACTCTTAAAGTATTAAACATACAGTTGTGAATTTTATGTTGCATTGTAGCGTAGCTCAAAAACTGTCGATCTAGTATAAAAAATAAAAAAGTTCTCGGGGTTGTTTTTGTAGTAATTAACCATTATTGGTTGAATTGCATAATTTTTTGATTTTTTTTTCGACTTTCACATTTTTTTTCAAAAGTTATGGAATTGTGAACACATTGCTTTGTAATGCAGACGGTAGACAATATTATTGCCTTCCGAATAAGCCTATTTTTATCTCAGTATGACTAAAACTTTGAGATATATGATTTTTTTTGTACTCGCATAGAGCATATTTCAACAAAAAAAACAAAATGGCTGCCACATAGCGGGGAAGTGTATTGGACCCAAGCCTATAGTGTAATAGTACTTTAAAATAGCTTATATTTAAGTATTTAGAATATCGCTAGTCCATGTCCGGACACACTGTATAGGGACAGACAGACAGGGAAGCGACTTTGTTTTATACTATGTAGTGATTAATATCGCCCTCTCACATCCCTATCCCGATTCGTCTTGTACCAATACTAGTTTTCCAATAAGGCTATTAATATGTGCGATGGGTAGACAGTGGCAGGACATCCGTGCAGTGTGCGCCACCCTTAAAAGGATACACGTATGCGTCTGCGCATATTAAAGCAGTCAACATTTTTATAAAATGGAGAAATTAAGAATTTTAAGAAGCGGTTGGCTATTGGTTTACTTATCATGGTGGCAGGTTCTTCGACGCGCCAACTGTAACCATGAATTCAGCACACGACTCTAAACACCCTACAGTAGAAACGTTTCAAGCTAAGCATTGCATTTAATTCTTGAAGGATACACATTGACTTAGCAACTCCTACCGTTAAGAAATAGATCTAACGAAGAGCACAAACCAGCCGGTTGATTCTGGAAAAATCTCACCGTGATAACTAAGGTGAAGTGAGCTTAGAGTGAGCTGTGAGTCATGCTGATGCTAGGGATTGACACTATTGACGACTCACTTCACCTTTGTTTTCACGGTGAGATATTTACAGAATAGATAGGCAGCGCTGGGGCTCTGTCTCGCATACGATCAGAGCATCATGCTGAGCGATGACCGATTTGCGTGGATGTGACGCATATTTTCCCGTCTTGTTATTTTTTTTGTGTTTGCGTTCTTTCTCCGCATCATGTTTACCGTAAATGAACGTATTTTCATTCATTCACATTAGGCATTTAGGGCCATTTCAGGAATAAGGCTTTACAACAGGTCGACCGACTGCCATTTCTATCCCTTATTACTGTTACCCTGCACTATCCCACTGCTGGGCGAAGGTCCATGACTTCCAGCTCTTTCCATCCAGGGCTAAAGTAGCCCACTGGTCTTTTGTTTCATCCAGCTCGTCCTTCCATCTTCTACGGGGAAATTATTAAAAATCCATTAGCCATTTTCAATTTATATCCTGGTCTTTAGCTACGGACACCGCGTTCCTAAGGAATACTTAGCCTTCCCTAACACTTATCAGTCTCTGTCACCCGTCAAACAGAATTACAAGTTATAAATTACACTTCCTCCATATGTCTATCATTTTCTTTGCGAAAACATCTCATTTTAAAACCCGCATTTCGTTACGGTTAAGTACCCTTCAAACTGTCAACCACATTCAATTTTCAACTCTACTTTTCAGAGCATAGAATCCAAATTCCTTCGTCGACACTTCAGTTATCATATCCTTATATTCCTCTAGTGGAATTTCAACTATAACTCTCTGTAAATAAGGTTGAATTTCAATCATTGTTGTATAGTTTTTGCGTAGGGTGCCAACCGAAGCGTAGCGTCATTTTATTCAGAACAGCTAAACATACATATGAGCGATTGATATAATTTGTGGGTCAATAAACCAAAGGAAATGCTAATGACATTTGTGGAAATTATAGAAATGATTCATAGGTACCCGGAGATCGACACTGCTGAACATGGCCTGTACCTAATACCGGCCCGGTAGCATGAACGGTTTTATACCTACAAGGTGTCCATCCGGTCAACAATATCCGAATATAGGGTCATATATTGATCCGTATCCATAATATATAAAGGACAGTTAATCTCTTGAATCTGAACAATTTTCCCGAAGGGGTTTTTGTTTACTCTTAAATAGAACTCCAGCCGGTCGATTCTGTAAAAATCTCACCGTGAAATCATAAGTGAAGTGAGCTTGAAGTGAGCAGTGTCAATAGTGTTAATCCCTAATGACAGCTCACTCCACGCTCACTTCACCCAAGTTTTCACGGTGAGCTGGTTACAGAATCGCACGGCTGTTAACAAAAAAAAAAAAAATGTTCTACTCGTAATAGGTACGAGTAGTCAGTTACCTACTTCGCGAACTTCTTCAGAATTGTGCCCGTCTGCAAACGTCAACGACGTATTTACCCTTCGATCAAGATACTACCTTCACCAATCAGCAGATTAATTAGTTGATAGTAAAACAGTAATACTAATAACTATTTTCTTTATTTACAGATTTGGATGATCATTCTGCCAGAGTAAATTGAGGTAAGCAAATACAATTTTTTTTTTCGTCAAAAATCAAGGTAATTTTTTATGCTGCGTCGACCCCTAATAATTTACCATAAGGGCAGGAGGTTTATCAGCTGTGAAGGTGGATTGCATTATTAAAATTATATAATTATCCATCTATCACTTGTATTATTCACAACAGCATGTCGATTCTGTAAAAATCTCACCGTGAAAACTTGCGTGGAGTGAGCTGTCAGTGTCATCCCACTGATGCTAGGGATTGACTAAAAGCAAACATTTACAATCATAATCGAGATTTTAATCACATTTTATACAAATTCTAATTTGTATAAAAATTTAAAAACTAGTATTTTAGTTGTCAAAACATTACTATTTTGTGGGATTTTTAAAAAATAAAATAGCGAAACAGAAACTTAGTCAGAATTTTCTTTTTTTTTCCTTTTTTTCCTAGATTAAAACCCTACAAAATAGTAACGTTTTGACAGTTAAAATACTAGCTTTGAAATTATATAAAATGATCAATAGAATTAGCATAAAAAATATTATTAAAATCTTGATTATGACTGTAAATGTTTTCTTGGTCAATCCCTAGTATCAGGTGGGATGACACTGACAGCTCACTCCACGCTCATTTCACTTAAGGTTTCACGGTGAGATGGTTACAGAATCACACTGCTGTGCGTCCGACGAGAGAATGCGTTCTTGACACCCGTCAGTTTCATACAAACGAAAGCGTGTTTTGCGAATTTGATCATAATTGGCTACTAGAATTGTCGCATTGGACTCTCGATGGCCAGACTGTAGCTTGTGGAGATCGCAAATTATTCTACGGGAACTGACGAGAATCTAATACCGGCATAAAAAAGTATCCGTATGTTCTAACGCCCTGAGTTATGGTCCATCAATGCGCGACATCAAAATCCGTTCAGCCGTTAAGGCGTGAAAAGGTAACAGACAGAGTTACTTTCGCATTTATACTCGTAATTCTATATTTGGGCACATTGCTCGCAGAACAGATGGCCGATGGGACCGAAAGGTTTTGGAGTGGCGACCGCTTACCGAAAGACCTGGGAGGCCTCCCACAACGTAGACCGATGACCCGGTGAAGGACTCAGGAATCCGCTGGATGCGAGAAGCGCAGAACCGATCAAAGTGGCGGTGCTTGCGGCCTATATCCAGCAGTAGACGTCTTTCTAACTGAACAGACAGCTGTGCTGCTGGGGAGTTTGTTGCGCCACTTCTTCGTCCCAGCGAAAGCACTAGGAAGTGGTGAAAGGCGAGCGTTTTGGGGGACTGTCTTTTGTAATTTTGACGTTCGAAAAGTGCTGATTCTCAGCCTAGTTTGAATAAATGACTTTTGATTTGATTTGATTTGATTGCAGAGAAAAGCCCTCTGGTCCGCTTTTCCACAAAGTTATGTTCGTCTCTAATGCGATAAAAATGGCATAACAAACTTTACTATCGCATAAAATTTTATAGATAGCTGGGCTAGTCTGAAATCTCATTTTATTACCAGATTTTCTGCTCCTCCTGCTCCAGGCTAATATTAAGGTACAGACGCCAGCACATCAAGCTACCCGAAACTGTCAAATCATAATCAACTTTGAACCCTAACGCTTTAGCGATAAAGTTGAAAATCTATTTAATCAATTTGACAGATTGTAGTAGCTTGATGTGCTGGCGTCTGTACATATATTGGTATTAAAATTAGCAGCCTGTTTCCTCATTACATTAAATAAATTGCTAAAAAAAAAAACTATTACTTATCTTTTGCCCCGCTGTACGACAACACTGGCTGAAAATAAAATAAAAATTAAATAATCATAACTATTTGCTATGACACCTCCTTTACTGCTAACCACAATAAAAAATAAAGCAACACCTTCCATTTATAATAATAATAGCGTATATAATTTATGGTAATATGATGTAAAAGTTAAATTATCGGTTTGGTAAAGTTATTTCATAACTGGTCCAACAATTTACTGGGTACGGAAAATTATTGACTATTTGTCGGGGTTTTATTTTGAACAAGTAGTTTTAGTTTTAAATATACCATTTATGGCAGTTTTAGTTAATGTCTAGTTTATGTATCACTATAATAAAGTCCATAAGTGATGTCCTTTTTGACAGCTAGCAATAGATGTTCATACGACATGTCGATATATTATGTATCGATAAGAAATTACCATCCTGACAAGTCATGTCTTTTTGTACGAAGCTGTCTATACTTATAAAGACAAATTACCATAGTTAAAACACGACCGTGACATAACAAAATATTACTAGCACTTTTAAAGTTATACCTTCCATAATTATGTCGTCTGTAATACCGATCATTAAAAACTTTCGCTTTTCCTTGCTAGCCTGTTTTAACTCCAATCATTACTATGAGTTTTACCATACTAAGCGACGTAATATACTAGGACAACTAGTACTCGTATGACTACTACTACCAATAGAGAAATTTAAAGACATAACTTATGTAAACTTGTCAATTCAAGGAGGTTTTGTATCATTGAAATAAGGTCGGTGTAGATCATTGTCTACTGATGACTATCGTAGAGTAATTATTTTATAAGTGCGGTAAGTTGAAAATTACAGCTGAGGCGATATTGCTAGCCCGAGCCGTAGGTGAGGGCTATAAGAAAGCAGAGGCTGTAATTATCAAACCGCACGTATGTCATACGACGTTTTATAACACATTTGTGAGGAAATAAATAAAACTCGGACTTTCTTAAACGAATAAATCTTTTACGAATAATTCTTTAAATTAGCGATGCGCACGCATCAGCGTCTTTTGTTTATGGCAAAGGCACAAAAAACAGCCAGTATTACTAATAAAGTAAATTAATACTTTTGTGTTTTTGTTACAGATAAATGGTTGTAATTAATTGTCAAAATTAATTAAATTAAAGAATTAAATGTTTATTTATTATATTTTATCTCCCAAAGTTAATTTTATTCATAAAATGTTGACCACTTTTCTGACATAAAAACTCTTTGCTAAGATTTAAAAAAGTACCGTTCGTTTTAGACGGAGCATCTTGATAAACCGTGCGCTTTACATTACAATTACGCACAAGTACGTAATGAGATACATTACGATATTGAAATTGGTGCAGTAAGAGACCTTTTACGAGCAAATGTGTTATAAATAGTTTTACATAACAGTACACCTGGGTATCAATAAATCACAACGGAACAAAAGTAAGAACAAATCAACCAGATCTTAGAAATATCAATTTCTAAGACTTGTTGGATTTGCTCTTATTTTCGTGGAGCTTTTTTGTAATGTATTTCTCTCTAAGAGTTGATTCTATTACAGAGAAATACATAAAAAAAAACCGGCCAAGTGCGAGTCGAATTCGCGCACGAAGAGTTCCGTACCATTACCTATAAAACCGGCCAAGCGCGAGTCGGATTCACGCACGAAGGGTTCCGTGCAATTATCTATAAAAACAGCAAAAAAAATCATGTCTGTTGTATGGGAGCCCCCTTAAATATTTATTTTATTCTGTTTTTTAGTATTTGTTGTAATAGCGGCAACAGAAGTACATCATCTGTGAAAATTTCAACTGTCTAACTATCACAGTTTATGAGATACAGCCTGGTGACAGACGGGCGGAGGGGCGGACAGACAGCGGAGTCTTAGTAATAGGGTCCCGTTTTACCCTTTGGGTACGGAACCCTAAAAAGCTGTTCCATTTAAATATAGATGCTTAGTCAAGCAGCTAAATAGTATAAAGCAATGAAGATATTTTTCTCTTCTAGATAAATATTTTTTATTTCTGCCTTAAAATGCAAGTTTATTATAGACCGACAGAAAAAAAACCCCGTACAAAAATAGAATGACACAAATTGCAGTCAACTAGTAAAATGTTGATACAAAACATAGTATTTTTACGACTTTTAAAAGCCTATTTGGTACTATTAGAGCATCATAAAATATCTGATATTACTAAAAGTGCAAAGCTATCAAGAATTTAATACTTAAATTGTCGATATCGAAGTTTTTACAAAGTAACTTTTCAGTTTTATGGCTTTCAATAGAATTTCTTTCTAGGTGGTCTTATTTTTCAACATTGTGACATAGTTTTCTACATTATCTTTATGAGCAACAGGGAGGATACGGTGCTCATATCAGGTAATAAAAATTACTTTCGAAGTCATTTATTTTCAGTAAATGCAGTACAAAAGGTCCTACCTTCAATATCTACCTAGCCTTTTCCCAACTATGTTGGGGTCGGCTTCCAGTCTAACCGGATGCAGCTGAATACCAGTATTTTACAAGGAGCGACTGCCTATCTGACCTCCACAACCCGGTTACTGGGTAATACGATACCTCTTGGTAAGACAGTTTGTCAGACTCCAGGGCTACTGACGATCCGTAACGACTGTCAAAGATCTACGAATTACAGCCGGAACCAACGGTTTAACGTGCTTTCCGAGGCACGCAGGGGTCTCGGTATCTAAAGATGGTCACCCATCCACAGACCAACCGCGGCAAGCGTAGCTTAACCTGATCGATCGTGCGGCTATTATTATTTAGCCACGGGCCCCTCCAAATAAAAGATCTTACCTTCTTTTGTATAAAATTTGTTAGTAAGCAAATTACACATTTCGCCATAATTTGCCATAAAAATTATTAATAAAATTACAAGGTGCTAATTTCAATAATCGAATCTCTAAACACAATAATTAAACACTAAATCATTTACAATAAATCTTAAACTCCATTTATGCTCAACATAAAATGATGAAAAAGTGACTTAAGAGAAAATCTTATTACCTTACGCATTTTACTAATTGAAAATTAAAATATACTCTTGAACGGAGGGTATATTATTATGACATTAATACCAGATAGGTAACTAACCAAAAGGTTATAGAGTAATCACGACGCAATCACCAAAGAAATCAATCATATCTTCGATAAGGGATCTTGTCATGGATTTGCTTATAAACGAACGCACGAACAAATTCCTTAAATCGTCGATTATCTTTCAATCAATAAGAGAAATACTAACAAGGAAGGTATCCTGACGTGTCACCTCCGTTTTTTTTGTGGCCGACATATGTTATTCTCCATCAAATTTTAAGAGACACGTATTTTTTTTTTTGCCAACGCGCCTTTTTTGTGGGTGAAATAGCCCCCTAAACATTACCACCTTTCGGGGCAGTTTGAGGGTTTTACATACTCGTACTTCTAGTTAATATTTTTCCAAAAGACCAAATGGATATTAATATATCCATTAGAATATATATATTTTTATTTTTTTATTTTTATTATTACTATTATTTTTCCATCCAATGTTTAGGGGGCAATTTCACCCCCAAAAAAGGCGCGTTGGCAAAAAAAAAAATACGTGTCTCTTAAAATTGGATGGAGAGTAACACATATCAGCCACAAAAAAATCGGAGGTGACACGTCGGGATACCTTCCTTGTAAGATGAACAATAATGACTAGTAGTAAATCACATTAATGTAAATATTAATTATTAATATTTGGAATACATTACGATAATGAGCGAGGACTCGTGAATCCTTGAGTAGACACAAGCATGACTTATTAGTGTTTGCCTACCGCAATTGAGGGGCCCTTGGCTAAATAATAACAATCGCACAAGTCGATCGATCAGATTAGGCTACGCTTGCCGCGGTTGGTTTGTGGATGGGTGACCATCTTTACATAACGAGACCCCTCCGTGCCTCGGAAAGCACGTTAAGCCGTTGATCCCGGCTGTCATTCGTAGATCTTTGACAGTGGTTATGGGTAGTCAGAAGCCCAAGTCTGACATCTAATCTTACCTAGGGGTATCATATTACCCATTAACTGGGTTGTGGAGGTCAGATAGGCAGTCGCTCCACGTAAAATACTGGTACCCAGCTGCATCCGGTTAGACTGGAAGCCGACCCCAACGTAGTTAGGAAAAGGCTAGGCAAATGATGTTTGCCTACCGCAATCCGAAAGTCTGTGACATTCATTATGTCTGTAGAATACCAATAGGTACCTTGTACCTTGTTTCTGCTTCCAATCTGGTTTAAGGACACGAAGAAGAAGTGGAACAAGACGATCTATCCCCACTTCATCATATTCGTGTCGATGGCACGACTGTATTTTAGATCTTGTTGGCCCAAAACTTTTCCACTTCCACGGCGTCGTCGATGGCAGCGCGGAGCTCACTTTGACTGCATGTTTTGGGACACAGAGGGCAGTTGGAAGGTGGAACATAGTTAGCAACATAGCTTCATTGTCATCTGCCGGTGTCGCGGGCGGTCTGACCTCCACAACCCAGTTACTGGGTAACACGATACTCCTTGGCAAGAACACCTGACACGCTGATCAGAGGATAATAATTTGCTATGCCGATACTAAAGCAGGGCTCGGATACCGGTATATTTTTCGAAACGGTTTCGTCTTAAATACCTAAGAAACGATTTGTTTCGGTTACGTTCAAACGGAACGTTATAAATAACGTTTTTGAAGAAGAACAAAACATAAATCGTTTTCGATTAATAAAACGTTATTAACCGTTTTTTTTTTAATTTTTTTGGGTGGGTTAATACGAAAGTTCTGCGAATATGTATTATGAATTTCATTCAGTTGGTATTTCACGGCCGCGCGGCTTAGTTTCGTCGTTTCACGAGTACTATTATCTGTGACTATTATTCTGTGAGTACGAGTAGTCTTTCGTCCCATTTTGTGAGCAAGAAATAAGCACCACTAACTAATCACTCGCAAGAGTCGCAAATCGCAACACAAACCCAATCAATACGTAGGTACGAAGCGCATCGGAATGAAACATGCAATGAAAATAATGAAATGAATACATAGGTACGATACGTAAACAAGTTCATTCTTGTCGCCGCAGCGGCACGCCCGTGCGCGGCAGCGTCCTGCGGAATAAACCGGTTTTTGAAAACGTTCTCATTTCGTTTTCGTTCCGAACAAAATGTTGTACAAAGAACTGTTAGAAACGTTTTAAAAACGTTATTTTAAATAACGTTTCCGAGCCCTGTACTAAAGAAGAAGATACAAACAAAATCTTAGAACTCAATGCACTTAAAGGCTAGGCCACCCATAAATAATTCATTACAGAGATTCCTCGAATCCCAATCAAGTAAACAAACGAATACCTTGTAATACTAAGTACTGATTACAAAGCAGTTGAAGTCTAAATGTCTAGCCTATCCAGGTCAAAGACTCAAGGCTATTAGGCTATGACGGAGCACTAGGAATCTGTTGTGTGGGCGAGATCACGTTGTCACTGACATGTTCGCCTTAATGCGTAGTGATGGGCGATAATATCGATATTATCTCGGAGCTTGGCTTGTGCGACTGAGACTTGCTTGCTTGCTTGGCTTGTGATACTGTGGTCGAAATTCGGAATGTAGATTTATCGTATTTAGTTTTTATAAGAATTGTGTGATAATTTATTATATTCCCGGTAAAAAATAATGGTGTCGCAGTTTGCGCAGTGCCAGAGCGAATTAATTTCCAATACTATATACATACATTTTCTAAACTAAAATCATTATTATTCTACTCTATGTTAAGTAAAAACGAAACTACACCATCTCGTTAAATAACCATAAAACATAAAAGTAATTATTATGTGTTGCTAGCAATACCTTTCTTCCAAGCCTCATTTTATATCCTAATGAAACTTGAAATTTACAATGACAATCAAAACTTCAAATCGTTAGAAAAAAGGCACTTAACTTAAAACCACCGCCTATTAAGCCATAATTTAACTTAGATAATAACAAAGACAGCTGACATTATAAATTTAATATCTATTAAAATTTTATAGCCACATAAAGTCGTAACACTCGTAACGTACGTTTTATAGCCTCTCTAACGTCGACGGTGAAATATCGATAGGATTTTATCGACTGCTCCCATCACTAGTATATTGCGATGTCATAAAATGTACTAGCTTTTAGCCGTGATTTTGTTCGAATTGAATAATGTTTTTACATAAATAATGGGAAATTCATGGAGATTGCATAACTCTCCCCAGGTTAAACTTGATGAAAATATATTTAGATGAAGCAACTGCCATCGATACGGCTAGATATCTTTCAGGTTCGACCGGTTTTCAGGCTTCCAGCTACCCAACATTTTCGTATATTCCGTCTTTACTTATGGGCTACTGCGAAATTGTTTTATTTTTGGATTTCAGTATCCAATCCTGTAAAAATCGGAACTTATACAGGGTCCCTGTGTATATATTTTTTTCGTTATCCTATGTTGTGTCCCACTGCTGGGTCCTTCCATACCTCGATCGTGCGATCTCTGGCCATGTTGGCCCCGCAAACAAGATTAGATCGTCACACCGATGTCCTGTCATTTGACAAAAACGAATCACAAATTTTCATTTAAAAAATTACGTTAGGTAAATTTATCCTTGATAAAGTTATCACTGCAAACTATTCTTTCTGTAAATAACTCATTTGACAAATAATTGAAAGACAACATTTTATTACATCAAAACATAATTTGACAAACTAATATTTTTATAATCATGTTAATTGGTGAAACAACGCAAAGCATAAATAACGTTTGACAAAATGCATTGCTTGATATTTACTTAATTAATTTATTTGAGAATTTTTTTCTAAGTGTTGTCGGTCCAAGAGCGAGCGAAGCGAGCTCGGGACTTGGGGCACCGCGACTCGGACAGATTAGGGTTCGAAGGGGTTGACGTTGGCTCAAGTGAGCGAGCAAACGAGCCATTAGAGTTTATGTGAAGACGTGAAATTGATGATATGAAATTAAAAACGTTCAAAACCTAGTCGTAATCTCATGTCAGCGACAATCAATGCCAAAAACTTGTCAAAAATCTAGGGAAATAGGAAGTATTTTTGATAGATTGATACTAAGATCGAACTTCGAACGATCTGAAAATTATTTATTGCTCCTAAAATATCACAATAATATTATAAAGGCGAAAGTTTGTGTGTGTGTGTGTGTGTGTTTGTATGTTTGTTACTTCGTCACGCTCAAACGGCCGAACCAATTTTGATGAAATTTGGCACAGAAATAGTTTACAACGTGTAACGTTAAATGCGCAAAACCTCAGACACCCCAACTAATTTTTAATTCAATTGACCTATTTCAGAGAGAAAATAAGTCATTAAAAAAATTGTAAAGGTTTTATGTGCTCTTTTAGTTTTACTGGCCATTCTGATCGTTTCTTGGGTCTGCGACGACGCTTTACCGAGGGAGGAGTCGTCACCGGGCCGCTGCGCCGCGCTGACATTGGCTTGCTTGACCTATTAATAAATAGACACGACAACGTTTTTAATGAAGATATTAAAAAGTGGTTCAATTAATTCTGCTCGTTATTCTGATCAAACTATTTTCAGGTTTTGCGCATTTAACGTTACACATTGTATAATCAGGATTAATGCATAATAAATATAATACTTTAGAATACTTTTTATCCTGATATTCCTACGGGATCGAGACTTATGCGGGTGAAACCGCGGGGCGCAGCTAGTCGCTCATAAATGCCTTACAAAAGGTGACAGGGCACATTGTTCCCAATAATATCTATCTTCCGTGTACAGACACACAAACATTCGATTTTATAAGCCAACATGAACATAATCGTGTGGTGTGCGATATATAAGACATGCATGTTAAATTAGTCATGACAGCATACATTTTTCTGCATATCATTATTGTATTCGACGGCACGGTTGGCGCAGTGGTTAAGCGATTGACTGCTGCGCTGCGTGTCGCGGGTTCGATTCCCGCACGGAGTAAATATTTGTATGACCTACAAGTTTGTTTGTTTGTTCCGGGTCTGGCTGTTTGTGTATGTGAGTTTAAATGTTTGTAAACGCACCCAACTCACCCGTCATACAGGAGGAATTCCTAGTGTGGAGCAAGGTTTTAAAAAAATACTTATAGGGTTATTTTTAACATAACATTACGTGTCTAACCGATTGGACGAAGAAGGCATAGCACCAAGAAAACTGGAAATATAAAACGGAGACCTTTGCCAAAGTTGAGGAGTTAATTTGAACGATCGAATCGAGTTTGAACGCGCTAATCTCTGGAATTACCGCATTTGATATACCAATTGTTGAGGAAGGTTCTTGAGGGGGACTAAGAAGTGATAACGCGAGCAGATGATGCGATACAACGGGGTGGATCGGGGAAAAGATATTTCACGCGGAGGAAGTCACGCACAGAAACTAGTAAATTATATAAAGCTTATTAATAATCCTAACGCGTAGACAATAAATATAAATCTATTTCTTGGCAAACAGGCCGACAGCCCCACCTGATGGAAAGTAGTTGTCCATTGTCTGTGAACACCTGCAGTGTTGAGGGGATTTCCGATGCGTTTGCTTATTATAGAGACAAAGAAAATACTCTTGATGCTATCTTTTCATTGACCAAAAATTATGAGTATTTCGATAATTATGTAGGTGTTCCGTTTTGAACGGTATGAGACGTTTCAGCGTTGTCTCTGGGATATTAACGCACTTGTGATGCCTCTGATTTTTTTTTCAGATGACAATGAGCCGCACTGGTCGATCGATCAGGTCAAGCTACGGTTGCCACGGTTGGTCCGTGAATGGGTGACCATACTGACCATGCTTACATACCAAAACCCCTACGTGCCTCGGAAAGCACTTTGGTCCCAGCTGTCAATCGTGGATCTTAGACAGTCGTTACGTGTCGTCAGGAGCTCGAAAGTCTGACAACCAGTCTTACCAAGGGGCCGTCGCTCTAAAATGCTGGGGTTCAGCTACATCCCATTAGACCGGATGCCGACCCTTACATGGTTGGGAAAAGACTAGGCAGATCAAGACGAAAGTCTTGGACCAGTGCGTGTTGCCAGTGATGACATTAAAATTCAGCTACTATTTATAAACCATGATTAAATACCATAGTTTGCTTATTACAAAAAAAAAAATGACTGTAACTGTAAAAAAAATATACTTAAGTATTTACTAACCCTCGACTATGCACAGACAGAAGACCTACTTATTGTCTGCAAATAGAACTGCTAACATACTATTTTACTTTTATTTATCTAAGTTTTAATTTCGTTTTTGCGTTAAACTCAGTGTTAATTTATATTAAGTAGGTATTCATGCATTTTCTAGCCTGAAGCACAGATTCAACCTAGGTCATGCAAATTAGCAACTGTGCGCTATCGTAATTGTTAAGGTATTAATTTATTGTAAATGTATCCCCTTTTTATAAATAAACGATTTTATTATTATTAATGTAATCAGCCGAAGATCTAGTATTTTGTCTGCTAGACTAATTGATATCACGTTTATACGAGTATGTGGCTTCTCTCTCGAGCAACACATTCTTAACATAGTATGTTCTGTTCGCTCACTTGAACATCTGATTGACACAATGATATTTGTAATGGATGCTGTGCAGTGAAATTAGTTTTAGCGTTACTGATTTTTTACTAGTTGTATAGCGTTTTGCTAGGACTTGAAGCATAACACTAGAGTTAATCATTGTATTACGTTAATGGTACAACACAGACTATCTATAGTATTGTCTTGCCTTCCCCTTAATAATCTATTCAAAGCTAATCTTTAAAAATCGCTCTTAGCGATAAGACCGCACATTGTTTCACCCTTTGTAAAATTACTACATTTATACAACGTGTAACGTTAAATGCGTAAAACCTCAGACACCCCAACTGATTTTTAATTCAATTGGCGTATTTCACAGAGAAAATAAGTCATTAAAAAAATTCTAAAGGTTTTATGTGCTGTTTTACTTTTACTGGCCATTCTGATCGTTTCTTGCGTCTGTGACGACGTTTTATCGAGGGAGGAGTCGTCACCGGGCCGCTGCGCCTTGCTGACATTGGGTTGCTTGACCTATTAATAAATAGACACGGCAACGTTTTAATGAAGATTTTTTGAAAAATGTGTACCTATATTAAAAAGTGGTTCATTTAATTCTGCTCGTTATTCTGATCAAACTATTTTCAGGTTTTGCGCATTTAACGTTACATATTGTATATGTAATTTATATGCTGTACAAAATAAAGAGTAGTCTATTTATTAATTTTTAAAACTTTTTAGTCTCGTGGTGAATGTTTACTGATTATCCGACTGGTTTCGGACTCAAATAAACCTAGAGTTTGTGCTAGATGTATCCTGAAAACTTGAACGATCCGAGTAGGTAGGTAATAATAATTCATTATAGGTGGAGTACGAGCAGTGGTAGCCCGTGGCATCGCCCCCGACTTACGAGTTGTAGGTCGTAGGTTCGAACTCACACAGACGCTTTACTTTGTGTACATTTTTTCATCACCACTGCTCTCAAAACGGTGAAGGAAAACAACGTGAGGAAACATGTCCAAGAACCAAAAATTCGAAGACATGTGTCATCTACCAACCTGCACTGGACCCGCGTGGTGGATTATGGCCCACTCCCTCAAAGAGGAAGCTTGTGTCCCACGTCCCACGCTTTAAAACCTGCCCCCTGATTGCGTCACGACACACTATCAATCACAAAGTGAATCATTTTGAAAGTCATTGCTAATCCATTGCTTCATATGTTCGAAAAAATTGTCTGCTCAACAGCGTAAAATAATGCAATGAATATTGTTGAACTGTCAAAATGAAAGCCATTCCTACTTACGCAATCACCCCGCAGATGATGTCGGTGTTTGCTATCTGACTACATATACACGCCGTTATCCTTATCGGAGCTTAATGTCTGTTACCCTTTTACCAGGAAAATAACTACAATATAATACAAGGCTTCATTAACATAAATTACATCGCTTCATCAGGCAGGCGTCGCTTATAAGACAAGCTAGGGAAACTTTAAAAATAAACTGAACCTACTGGTTACAAGGTTTAGGGTCCTGTAGATAGGATTAATAATCCATTTGGATAAAATCTGACAAGATAAACATCTATACTAATATTATAAAGAGGTAAAAGTTGTGAGTTTGTATGTAGGGGGTAATCTTCGGAACTAATGATCCGATTCGGAAATTTTGTTCACTAATGGGAAGCGACGGAATTGCCGAGTGCCATAGGACAAAACACGAAATTTCACGTACAAATCTTCAAAGATATGTTTTAACCTACGTAAAAGGAAGACATTAAGGGCGGGTGTTTCACGTCCACTTGACGCACACGTATATGTCAAGAATGGCGCTAACTATCGTTAAATAAAAAAATCGTTAATTCACAAAATTAAGGCCTGGCTTTATGTTACGTATACGTATGTTACGGTAACCAACCGTTTGAAGCGACCGGCCCTTAGAGACACCGCCTCATAATTAGTTCTTACACTAACTAAAACTAAATTAGATTAAGACACGATTAAAAAGATTTTTATAATTAGCCGATTTTCAGTTTCTTTTTTCGTTAGTTAAAATTTTTGTTCAAAAGTTTTTTTTTTACATCGGTAAAATCGACACATTTCGAATGTAAACAAAATATAGCAATAAGATAACTGATGAAGTGGGAAATCTTAAACAAAAACACTTTCTAAAACTTTAATAAAGTACATAAAACTCCTATCAGACCAACAATGATCAAATATAACAGAATGGCGCAACAGCGTAAAATATTGGCAAACACTTCAGAAGAGTGATTCCGCATAATTGATTATGCATATTATTAAGATGAAATAATACGAGTTCTAAAAATATAACGGTACTAAGTATCCTGTTTTTCGTCACGTAGGCATTCTATAATCATGTCATTTGGAAACTCCAGATCGAATATGGCCAGAAGAGTCATCGATCGATACCTTGTACAAGGTCAAATTAAATTAGCTAGCAAAATTCCGCAGAGGTGGGTATCGATATCGGCGGAAAAAAAAATCGCTGGAGATTTTGTGACATATACATATTTTTTTATAAATTTTATCCTCTGTTCCAGTTTCCTATCTATTATAATGACAATAATTTAAGAAAAGAATTTAAAATCAATTTTAAAGCGTAAAAATGTCTAATATGATAAATATGGGTTTGTCACACCCACCTTATGCTCCGTGTTACAAATTTTTACCTTAAGCACGCTGGGTTAAATGGCAGATAGCTGGTATTACTGATCGTAAATAGAAAGCGCTGGTTTAGTAGCCACAGTTTATTTTCTTACACACTGAAAATCGGTGACAAGACAAATCTGACAGTAACACTAGAATTTCGAATACAAACATTAATGTTCCAAAAAGGTGATATTAAACAACGATTCGTAACAGCTGGAATTACACTGAGGGTACTTTTATTTCAGACAAAGAATTAGGGTTCTGCGCAAAAAAAAAACCATAAAATCCTATTTGTTTTCCGACATGCACGCGAACGAGTCGCGGGCACAGCTTGTCAATATCTGGCAATATTTTTGGTCAAAATTATTACTGTAGTTAATCATTTCTTTTACACCAAATATAAGCCCTATTTGGAATACCAAAAATAACCCAAGGTACGATTATATAACCCCTTTCCGTTCCCCCAACTCACTCTTAACCTCGCGATTTTTTTCTACACCCTCTTTGACAAGTACCTACCTGTACGCGAGTGTACGCAATCATGTACTCATGTTACAAGTTCGGCGTCATATTGTAGACGGGAGATAAAAATAAAAGTAATCGTATTATGTTACCGATTGTACACACGCCAGCCAGCACATCAAGCTACTACAATCTGTCAGATTTCTTTAATAGATTTTCAACTTTATCGCTAAAGCATAAGGTTCAAAGTTGATTGGGAAAATCTGACAGTTTCGGGTAGCTTGATGTGCTGGCGTCTGTACCAGCAACCGCACTTCACTTGAACTAGGAAAACCGCCCTTAGTGCTACCTATTAAAGGTGCTGTGAATGTGAAATTGTTGCCAAAGATGGTGGTTGACTGTAATGGCAAGGAGAAAGTGTGGGAGAAAAATTATGAAGACGGTTGGGACAGTTCTAAGAAATACAAGGTGTAACATAAATAACGCACAACCTCTTAAGGGGTCATTGTACTCATCATTATGAACAACTTTTACTATGGGACCAAACCGGAAATCGCGAAAAAAAAATCAGCTGTTCCCTACATTTTGACGAGTTATGCGAACATAAATGTAGGGAACAGCTGATTTTTTTTTCGCGATTTCAGGTTTGGTCCCATAGTAAAAGTTGTTCATAATGATGAGTACAATGACCCCTTAAGAGGTTGTGCGTTATTTAAGTTACACCTTGTATATTTCGGTTTATCAAGCAATTTTTGCTAGCAAAATGTCAAACATTGGCTACTTGAGGTTACTTTCGGATTAATGCCGGCCGACCGGCAGACAGAATGAAACAAAAAGATTAAGGATTATACGAGTAACAGCCGGTCGATTCTGTAAAAATCTCACCATGAAATCATAAGTGAAGTGAGCAGTGTCAATAGTGTTAATACCTAATGACAGCTCACTTCCCGCTCACTTCACTTAAGTTCTCACGGTGAGATTGTTACAGAATAGCACTGCTGGTGGCGTTAAGGAGTTTGTAAGGATCGTAGCAGGTGG
The DNA here is from genome assembly GCA_949629135.1 of Eremobia ochroleuca. Taxonomy (NCBI): domain Eukaryota; kingdom Metazoa; phylum Arthropoda; class Insecta; order Lepidoptera; family Noctuidae; genus Eremobia; species Eremobia ochroleuca. Next base: position 3,263,675 of record OX451408.1, read on the forward strand.
CATTCTGTAGTTTCTGCCTACCCTCATGGGAAGAAGGCGTGAGTTTGTGTATTTGTGTACATAATTCTAGAAGTACTGTCCTCCTAATCCGCCTTTTCTTTATAATACCTACAATCTGTAGTCGAAACACAATTTCCTAAAGTACTTGAGACATCTGCCTAGCCTTTTCCCAACTATGTTGGGGTCGGCTTCCAGTCTAACCGGATGCAGCTGAATACCATTATTTTACATGGATCGACTGCCTATCTGACCTCCACAACCCAGTAACTGGGTAATACGAAGACTCGTGGCTCGTAACGACTGTCAAAAATCCACGAATGACAGCCGGGACCAACGGCTTAACGTGCTTTCCGAGGCACGGAGGTATCACACCGCCAACTTCCAAACTCCGGCGGTTATTAAGAAATTCCTAATGGGAAAACCAATTACACTCGCCCATTGCCCCATGGTTTGAATTCCCTATTATAAGGAGCGGGTACTTAAACCTTAATGGTGGGTCCACACGATACAGACTTCATTCAGACTTCTACAACGTGTAACGTTAAATGCGCAAAACCTCAGACACCCCAACTGATTTTTAATTCAATTGACCTATTTCAGAGAGAAAATAAGTCATTAAAAAAATTGTAAAGGTTTTATGTGCTCTTTTAGTTTTACTGGCCATTCTGATCGTTTCTTGCGTCTGCGACGACGCTTTACCGAGGGAGGAGTCGTCACCGGGCCGCTGCACCGCGCTGACATTGGGTTGCTTGACCTATTAATAAATAGACACGGCAACATTTTTTAATGAAGATTTTTTGAAAAATGTGACCTATATTAAAAAGTGGTTCAATTAATTCTGCTCGTTATTCTGATCAAACTATTTTCAGGTTTTGCGCATTTAACGTTACACGTTGTATAGCATTTTATCTGTAAAACAAAGCAGTACAGACAAATGTCGGTGCGTTAGAAAACAAAATTCTATAGAAGTCTGAGTCGTGTGGACCCACCATTATACAACCAAAGCTTTCAACGATGAACGGCATTATACCCTTTATAAATATTGACACAGGGTACATTTACATTTATAAAGTTATGACATAACGGTGACTGGTGCTGGTACCGGTAAAGGAATCGGTTCTGTCCCGATAAGGTGTGCAACGATTAAACGTGAGAAGACTTTTATTGATGAGATTATTGATGAATTACGGAATAGCGGTTTGCTCGTGATTTTTTCCGCTTGGATTTCGAATTATTACATGCAAACTTGAATGAGGTGCAATAAACCCTGCTATAAGTTTTTCACTAGGTAAGGTATTCCTATATAATTTGTCTTATTCCTATATAATTTCATCAAAATCGGTTCAGCTGTTTTGCCGTGAAAACGTACCAAACTAACAGAGGCACTGTCGCTTTTGATAAATTATAACTGTAGTTATGTATGAGGGGCTTGTGGCTAAATAATAATAGCCGCACGGATCGATCGATAAGGTTAAGCTACGCTTGCCGCGGTTGGTCCGTGAATGGGTGACCATCTTCACATACCAAGACCCTCCGTGCCTCGGAAAGCACGTTAAGCTTTTGATCCCGGCTGTCATTCGAGGATCTTTGACAGTCGTTACGGGTCGTCAGTAGCCCAAAAGTCTGACAACCAGTCGTACCAAGGGGTATCGTATTACCCAGTAACTGGGTTGTGGAGGTCAGATAGGCAGTCGCTCCACGTAAAATACTGGTATGCAGCTTGCATCCGGTTAGACTGGCAGCTGACGCCAACATAGTTGGGAAAAGGCTAGGCAGATGATGATGAGTAATGTATGAGTGCTTTAAGCTTCAAAGGGCAGACGATATTTTTATAGAGGTTAAAAATTCACTCATCCTCTATAGAAAACGGAGGATCCTCCCATCAGACGGGTGTTGTGTCCGGTGGGCAACTGCCTGACGATTGATGTCGTGATGCTGTATAACAGAGTAACAGAGTTTACCGCACAACTACATAATAATACATATACAGCATATGTATTAAGCCAGTTGTGCGGTAAACTCTGTTTGCGCGATGCAGGATTTTGCGTGACGTCAGAGTGATGCTTAGTTCGCATGTAGCGGTATAGATGCCCCCACATTGTTATCGAAAAAATTCATTGTGTTTCAAAAATTCGCAAAGAATGTGCTCAATATGGAAGGAGTGATGGGGCAATGGAGAAATGTCTTGACGATGCGTGAGCGTGCGCGATCCATCGCCGCCCGTTCGATGTCCATCGCGCACAGAAGGGATGGAAACCAGCACATGAAGTAATTTTTTGCTCCGTTGGTGTAATTGAAAGAAAGAAAATACATTTATTTAGCACAGACTGTAAGACACACAGTACACCTGAGACATACATCAGATAAAAAACAAATAAAAATCAAATAACAAAGTGCAAAGTCCGATGTAAAAAATTAAACTGGAAACTGTGCCTCACGGCTGCGCCAAAAAGGCCCAGTTCAGCATAAATGCCAGACAACTGGTGCCTGATGCTGGTTTTCAACTGGACCAGATGTGTGAGGTAACGGATGCATATCAGCCTTATACTGGAACGTGACGTGTGTATGCATATTTAAATAAATAAATTAAAGTGTCAGATAAAAACAATAATGAGTATGTATAAATAGTGTGATGAAGAATAGAATGGCGTTCCAGTTTGAGGATAAATAAATAAATAAATCACATCACACACATAACAAACAATACTCTGTGTCCCCTGTAGGGCCAGACGGAGGAGTGTAATACGCTCACATTTGTCCAGATGTCCAAGTAAGAGAGCCTGTTGCCACAACCGACACATCCGGACTTAACGCTGCCACTGAGAAATTTTAAATGGATAATCTCAATAAACTGCACTCTAGTTGCATAACACACTATCGACCACGGTCTGTATCATTTTGAAGGATATTGGTAATCCATTGCTTCATATGTTCGAAAAAATTGTCTGCTCAACAACGTAAGAAACGCAATGAATGTTGCTGAACTGTCAAAATGAAAGTCATTCTTTCTGATAGTATGTTACGCAATTACCCAGCTAGTTATAATTGAACTCAGAAGCCAATTCTCAGACCAACGAGACAGTTAAACGAGTCAAAAAGTTTCACATGTTTGTAACTTCGTAACTCATTTGTTTTAATTTGCAATCTAACAGCAGGAATCGCAACAAATTAGCTTATAAAAGGTGTCACATAACAAGCGATTCTTATCGTAATATTAATCTACCGTTAGTGTTTATATCTCCGTTTAACTTAGGCACTAAACTGTTGGAAACAGTTACTAATATTTAAGCGGAATATTCACTAAATTAACTAAATGATACGCTCGTTTGAAACACCGTAACGTTGTTATGCTATTAATTATTGTAAGGATTCCTAAACGGCGTTTATGTGTGCCGCAGAAAAATTTATTTTAATTAGGAGATAATTTGCCTCGCTGGTCGTGTGTCATCGAATCCGCCGTTAACAATAATTGTAATAGGATAAAGATAAATGTTTTTATTTTTAAAATTGTATTTTTTATGTATATTTATTGAATAAAGAGGGTAATAATAATAATATCATTTCTCGAGGCTCTCGTTAGGCGGTTGGATCAAGGGCCTGATTCAGAAGGCGGTAGATAGATACTCCTTGATACAGCTCGCATTGTGAGGAGGTTCCTGTCTCTGGAGCCCAACCACTGGTAGCATGAGCACATAATATTATGAGGATCTTTTGTTTCCTGGGAATGGCACGTTCCCGTCAAACGGTCGAATTTAATTCTCACATACCATAAAATGTACTGCAACATGGCCCCCAAGGACTACTAATGTGCAATTCTCAAACATATCGAAACAGGCAGATCGAACACTCCTGAATCATTCTTCCCTTCCATATTAGTAAGGAAACTCCGGAATTATTCATCATACTAATCGAAGCTGCCAAATATGGAGGCTATTCTAAACGTGAGAAGTGGCACAAACGTAGTTATTAATGTGTCATCGGAAGGTGATTGACATTGCTTTTATGTGGTTATATAACTCATCGATTAAAAAGGCCTGGAATTATTGGCAATCTATCAATTATTTCTGACTATGGCTGTAGGTGAAGATTGATATCTACGATTGATTGACTTAATACGTTATAGGTAATACGGGCTGGTGTCCGCAACTCCACGTCAATGCGCGTATTTTGCGTACGATTGATTGACTTTCAGGTTGCAAAAATATCTAAGTCGTACACTACTTTGATATTTTTTGTACAGACGCCAGCACATCAAGCTACCCGAAACTGTCAAATTTTCGCAATCAATTTTAAACCTAATGCTTTACACATAAAGTTGAAAATCTATTAAAGAAATTTGACAGATTTTAGTAGCTTGATAGCTCCTTAACATGATTTTTAAAAATTAATTTAGTAATAAAACATTTTTGTAAAAATAGCTCCGTTTGTTTTTTCTTCATACAAATCCCATTGGCATATTCTCCCAACGCCCCATTTAAGGTGCGGTCCTGAAATTCATTATAAATAATACATAAAAAAAAAAATCTGTTTTAGATGCCCATTTTTCGAAATTAGCAAAAATACTTCAAAATTTTATTGATTTTAATACCTTGGGATATGGGTTAAATTAGGTATATTAAAGCCCAGCAGTGCTATTCTGTAAAAATCTCAACGTGAGAACTTAGGTGAAGTGAGCGGGAAGTGAGCTCTGTCATTCCCTAATGCTAGGGATCAAGTACTCACTTCACTTATGATTTCACGGTGAGATTTTTACAGAATCGACTGGCTGTTAACAAAAATCTCTGAGACTCATCCTACCCATTTTCTTCTTAATTCACCTGCCTCCTACGACATACATCTAAACGTCTATTCCCCTAGATCATCTGGCATATGACCTCAGCTACCAGCTAACTTACCTATTTCCTCTCACCGCCTGAAGCTCTGCCGACCCCACTTTCAAACAAATGACACACACATTTCACGATGAAGACTCATCCGTGTAATTTAGTGTTTGACCGGGGCATCGAACCCGTACCTTCGCAGAACCCATTAGCCCTTAGGCCCCAAAACGGTTAACGGAACTCGAAAATAACATTGGTGCTGTCATATTTTTGAACTAGACATACTGGTAGTTCGTTTGAGGTATACTTAGACATATTTCTTACTGCCTCATCGGTCTAGTGGTTGCAAACGTGAGTGCTGAGCGTGGGGTACTGGGTTCGAGCTCCAGGTGGTGCAAACTGTTATTTGATTTTAACATTAGAAAATTCTTAGTAGCAGCACGAAGTCAGCATTTGTGCTGGATTTGGCAATAATCTAATTCAAATTGGGAGCTAAAAAATAACTACTGAAATATAGTCAGTGGCCCTGACTGCTATACACAAGGTCGTGGGTTCGATTCCCACCCAGGACAAATGTTTGTGTGATGAGCACGATCATTTGTTCTGTGTCTGGGTGTAATTTATCTATAATATGTATGTATTTAGAAATATATATGTATGTTTATCAGTTGTCTAGTACTCATAGCACAAGCTCTGCTTAGTTTGGGACTAGATGGCGTAGTGTGAAAGTTGTGGAATATTATTATTATTATTATTATACCCTATACACATTTTTCCTACCTCTTCTAACAAATATATCATAACGCTTGTATTCCCCAAAGGGGTAGGCAAGAGTGTAAGTTGTAAGTTTGATTCTAAGTTAAAGGTTGCTATTTGCTCAGAAAGTCTGACTTTTGCTTCCACAGCTCAGTAATATAACAATGTTTTAAATAAAGCTAATTACAGCAAATCAGTCAAAAGATACCACGAACAGATATCTTTCCACCATTACATCACATAAAGAAACGAACAGACCAATCATAAAGCCGGTACAGTTCCGCTTTTGTGCACTAAGCATAACTTTCACGTGGGTGACGGGTCGGCATCGAACCCGCTACCCACCGCTAATTTACCTTTACAGAGAAATCACAGGGCACTAAAGGACAGAATGACAGAAGGCTCACTTGTTACAACATGCGAAATAGAGTAGTAGAACTCGTTGAGAAGAAGCTAGTCCGTGGAAGCTAGTACGCCCGTCGCGGTTGGGCCGTGGACTGGGTGACCATCTTTACATACCAAGACCCGTCAGAGCCTTGGAAAGCACGTTAAGCCGTTGGTCCCGGCTATCATTCGTGGATCCCTGACAGTCATTACAGGTAGTCAGAAGCCTGAAAGTCTGACAACCAGTCTTACCCATGGAATCGTATTACCCAATAACTGTATTGTGGATATCAGATAGGCAGTCGCTCCATATAAAATTCTGGTATTCAGCTGCATCCGGTTAGACTAGGAACTGATCCCGACATAGTTGTGGGAAGGCAGGCAGATGATGACGATGATTTTGAAGGTCGAGAGTCTGTAATAGGGTGACGTGGTTATTAAATAAAGAGAACTGTTTGGTTCCAATATCGATATAATAATGAACATTAGTATGTGTGCAGTGACACTTATATAGGTTTAGGCGTGCTGCACACTACAAGTCTAACTAAACAATCTGACGCAATCCAATTGAAAGTTTAACCTTCTGTATTTACCTAGTCTATGTCTCGAGACATAAATCTCTTATTTTATCAATCCACCGATGTGTTTATTTCGTCTTCCGCATCTCGGCAACAATAATAGAAATATTTGTTTGGCCACAAGCAGTATACTTCTTTGGAGTTGAGTAAGAGTGTGAAATGTTCTTGGTGTTTGTTTTGTCAATTTTAAGTTTCAGGACACGTCTATAATTATTATTGAATTATATATATACAACGTGTAACGTTAAATGCGCAAAACCTCAGACACCCCAACTGATTTTTAATGCAATTGATCTATTTCACAGAGAAAATAAGTCATTAAAAAAATTGTAAAGGTTTTATCTGCTGTTTTAGTTTTACTGGCCATTCTGATCGTTTCTTGCGTCTGCGACGACGCTTTGTCGAGGGAGGAGTCGTCACCGGGCCGCTGCGCCGCGCTGACATTGGCTTGCTTGACCTATTTATAAATAGACACGGCAACGTTTTTAATTAAGATTTTTTGAAAAATATAACCTATATTAAAAAGTGGTTCAATTAATTCTACTCGTTATTCTTATCAAACTATTTTCAGGTTTTGCGCATTTAACGTTACACGTTGTATATATATATTAAAAGAAAAGTAGAATTTTATAAGTCCGCCTTTGTACCTTTTTGTGTGCGAAAAGTTTAATAAATAAAATTATCTAACGAAGCTGTGACAGTTATTGTTTATTTAGATTGTAGAATAATATAACGCCTATTCTCCAAAATGATAGGCGGTGTTGAACAGTGTCTGTTATCAAACTCATATCTCGACATTTATGTTAATCTAGTGACCCCGCCCTGCTTCGCACGGCTCTTACGACTTGGCAAAAATTCGAGATTTCTTTATTATAATGTTATTTGGTATTAATGTATTATACACATAGTCCTTCTGGAATCAATTATCCAGATGGTGGTGAAAACCGTGTCATAATCCATTCCGTAGTTCAGAAGAACAACGTAGTCACGAAAAGCGACTTTCAATTGTAATCTGTATAGATTTAACACGAATATAAAACCGTCACAGGCCAATTATATTAGTTGAATTCAAACGTTGACTGATCAAGTCTCTTATCAGTAAGTCTTAAGTCTAATCTCGTGTAAGTTGTTGTGATTGGTTGAACGGAATATCAATAGCCAATCAAATCCATTCCATCACAAAAATAACTGAACGCCAATTCTCGTAATTACAATCGTTCAAATTCTAATCTCAATCTCAGCTCAGCGACAATCAATGTCCAATACTTGTCAAAAATGTAGAGAAAAGAGGTATTTTTGCCAGATTCAGACTGAGTTTTGACTGCGAACGTTCTTAGCAATACGAGAATCGCCCCTTTGATGTCACTCGGAAAGCTGCCTCGCTTATTTTAGTGTGGCGTTATTGGTCCTTATTTTAGACGACCAATGGGCCAGACTTGCGACCCAGTGGGCTCCGCTTAGTGGCAAACGACATCAAGACAGGCCCAGACAGTGGAATTAGCTGGACTCTTTTGACAAAGACTGGTCCTTGGCAGCTCGGGACAGAGAGGGATGAAAGGAGACTAGGGCGCTTTGCCCAGAAGTGGGGCAAAGAGGCTAACAAAAAAATCAAATCCGTTGAATTCTGCAGGGTAATTGCGTAACACACTATAAGTAGCCATGGGTTTCATTTTGACAGTTCAACAACATTCATTGCGTTATTTACGTTGTTGAGCAGAACATTTTTCGATCATATGGAGCAATGGATTAGCAATATGCTTCAAAATGATTCAAATTGAGAGTAGTAGTGTGTTACGCAATTAGGTTACGGGTGTGAAAACAGATCAGAATGCCTAACTTTTCAAAACCATTTTGCCACCTACAGGAAGAGAAGTGGCTATCTACTTTTTGTTCAGTAAAGGTTAACAAAGACTGTTCTTCTGCACAATGTTACAGTTATTTTAACTGTGACTGTGAACTCTTAACAATTGCGCATACATCTGAAATTTATTTTGTTTGATGTGACCTTAACAAGGCGAGAGAATTACTTAGAAAAATATACCTGTTGTAACTATACAAGTTTAGATTGAGCGCTTAAGCATTGTAGGCGTTGAATGATGTTCGAAAAGAAGTAATCTTATTTGACAGTGATTTTTAACATATGGATGGTTAATTATCGTGTTTGATACCAGGGTAATTGCGTAACGCACTATCAGTAGCAATGGGTTTCATTTTGGCAGTTCAACAACATTCATTGCGTTATTTACGTTGCTGAGCAGACACATTTTTCCGGTTAGTCCCGCTATGGTATGGTCCCGGTATGGCACCCTCTTAAAATACCTATCAAAAAGTCCCGCTATGGTACCCTTCAGTTTTTGGTACTGTTGTAAAGAAAAGTTATACAATGCGTTAAGAAAAAAATAGTATTAATAAAAAATATCTTTTCTTAACTATTATAGTTAAGCAAGATAATATTTATTAATACTATTTTTTAAACAAATCACGCTCGGTAATTGTCGTTTCACTTCAGGTAGTTACCTGACCAACCGGTTTTTTCGTAAAACAATAGAGACGAGCCCTTCCTCGAATTCGTATCTAGCTCTTCCCTTTTGTTTTTATGAAAATAGAGAGAGACAGTATTATTCCGGGTTTAGTTTGCTATTTGCAGCTGTACTTTTGCGATATGAGTAATTAGGATAGCTTGTTAGTTTATCTATTGCAATGTCTGGGTCAAGTAGTTCACGTGGTGTAAATTTAATAATTATTGACAGTCGACGCGGTGGAAAAACTTTATTACGTGCCGGACATAAATATATTAAACGCAGAGAAAATAAAAATTCAAGTACTTGGCATTGTGTAAATAGGAGAAATAGTATTAAATGTAGTGGATATATAACTATTGAGAATACCAATAATACAATAATTAAAGATTATAAACACAGTGATCAGTGCGTGCCACATTTTGAAGACAATGAAGTTCAAATGGCTATAAGTGAGTGCAAAAAAGAAGTAAATTCAAATTACGGATCAGTACAGAAAATTTTCGAAAAACACATGGGTAACTTAAAAGACAAAGGGTTACACCTTACAGGAAATGTTCCTGACTATAAAAAATTAAAAACAGTATTATACAGACACCGAAATAAGTCGTTGAACGTACCAAAAACACAATTTAAGAATGTGGAAGAAATTATAATACCAGAAGAATTTAATAAGTATGTATTGGCTGATTATTGTAATGAAGACTGTAATCGAATAATTATATTTTCCTCGACAGAAGTAAAGGAATATATAAAATGTGTAACGCATTACTTTGGTGATGGCACTTTCGACGGCTGCCCAAACCCATTCGAACAAGTTTATGTCATTCATGGAGACATGGGAAGCACTGAGTTATCCACGAATGTAGCACCATTATTTTATATTCTGTTAAAAAACAAAGAAGGGAAAACTTATGAAAAAGTTTTCGAATTGATTAAACAAACTTTGCCTGAATGGCGTCCATCGAAATTTACCTTCGATTATGAAATAGGAGTAATAAATGCAGCAGCGAAGATTTTTCCTGATATCAAAATAAATGGATGTAACGTACATTTTCAAAAGAACGTTATCAAAAAAGCGAAATCTTTAAATCTCATGGAACACGAAGAGTCCTCGAACCATGTTAAGCAATGCATAGGCTTGGCGTTTTTGCCAAAACAAGATATTGAAGACGGCTGGCTGCATATAATGGAAAATAGGTATAATATCTTGGTTACTTTCCAAAATGATGTTTGAGTACTTAACTCTAATTATATGGCAAAAAAGTAAAGAACAACAATATCAGTAAGGACCTGTTAATTTCATTGCTTTACAAGTACGAACGTTTAATAAGTATTTTTTTCAGTTTCGACGATGAAGCTATGACCAAATTCAATGACTATTTTGTCACTCAGTGGCTTGAATATCCAGACCTCATTTGGTGTTGCCATAATGAACGCCATAGAACAACTAACTTGGCGGAATCATGGAATGGCAGATTCAACAAAATTATTGGAAAAAATCCCAGTTTATTATTGTTTCTGCAAACAATTGGCAACGACACATGTCACTTTGATATAAAACAAGCCAAGTAAGTTGTATTTTTTAGACAATATTTTTAAGCAGATATAATATTTTTAAAAGCAGATATATATTTTTTTACATAAGAATTTGAAAATGGATTTGATTTTATTTATTTTGGTAGATATTATTGGCTGTCGCCTTCTATTACAGACGGTTACTGAAAAAAATATAGCTTAACTTAAATAACTGATGATTTTTGTTATAGCTTTCGACTAAAAAGATCACCTATAAATTCAAGAAAAAGAACAAGTATAGAAATCGACCGCCAGATTCAAAAGCTAACAAAAAGTTACGAAAATAAAGCTATCTCCATTGGTGATTTTCTGATTAACATATCAAAGTCAATATTTCGATCAGAACATTTAAAAAAATAGTTTATTTTAATTTTGTTTTTAGCCTATTAAAATGTTTAATACTTTTTCTCGATGTTGATTATTTTTTGTAGTTTATGTTTACAATTTGCGCCTTTTTCTCCATGTTGATTATTTGTAATTAATATATTTGTCTAGTTGGTTGTTGATTATTTTTGTAGTTTATATAAATTTACAATTACTGCCTTTTCTCAATGTTGATTATTTGTAACTAATATTTATGTCTGGATGTTGTTTTTATTTGTAGTTTATAATATTTACAGTAATACTTTTCTGAGATGTGGATTTTTTATATTTTTTTTATTGTTGATTATTGGTAATTAATATTGTTGATTATTTTAAAAATTACATTGCAATTAATATTTCGTTTTACTGTTTGATATTTTTTTATAAATATTTTGAATTAATAAAAGACTGATTTAATATCGCAAACAGACGTTTTATTGATACACTCCTAAAAGTATTTATTTATAGATACACTTTTCTTTTCAGTTGTACCTTCTATTGTCTAACGTAGATCTAAAAGATGGGTACCATAGCGGGACTTTTTGATAGGTATTTTAAGAGGGTGCCATACCGGGACCATACCATAGCGGGACTAACCCCATTTTTCGAACATATGGAGCAATGGATTAGCAATATGCTTCAAAATTATTCAAATTGAGAGTAATAGTGTGTTACACAATTAAGGTGCTCTTAATAGGTGCTAATTTGTAAAATGTTGTATTATTTAACACGTCAAATGTATAGCGATTTTTCATTACGATAAAAATAAGTTTAATTTTAATGTGAGTACCTAAATATTAGAATTTGTGTCTTGCAATAGCAAACAGCAACAAGTTTTGACTATTTTTGAACGCGGTCCGTCAGGCCTGGTCCCGAAAAACAGGGACTTACTTACAACTGAGTTTTATTTAAGATTTACGCCGAAAATCGTTAAAACAAAGTTACTTCAAAATAATATAAAACATTAAATCACTCCTTCCTTCCTGCTTTCCAATGGGAGGGCAGAAACTACAGAATTCCAAAAAAAAGGTGCTGCGGTCCTTACATACACACTCTGTCTCTGTCTCTATCTATCTCTCTCTCTTTCTCTCTTAATAATTATATGTAACTAGCTGTGCCTCGTGGTTTCACCCGCATAAGTGTCGATCCCGTAAGAATATCGTGATAAAATGTATCTTATGTGTTAATCATGGCTATAAACTATCTATGTGCCAAATTTCATCAAAATTGGTGCAGCGGTTTGAGCCTGAAGAAGTAACAAACATACACAGACACACAGTCACAAACTTTCGCCTTTATAATATAAGTGTCATATGAGTTAGAATTTACGTTCGATTCGAATATAATTTATACCATTCACAATAAATATCTGACCTTTAAACTCGAAGCGCCGTCATTCAACTAGTCAACTTATAACAATGATAAAGTTGCTAAACAGCGAGCTGTCAGTTGTCACTTTCGTCATTTTAACAATTGAAGTCTTGCGTAAGGTGGCTGTTCTTTGGTGTACGCACTTTTTGTATTATTTATTCATAGATAACTTTGTACTCTTTTTTGATAGTCTTAAAATTAGGAAAGGTTATAATTTCTGAGGCTTTTGTTAAAATATTACAAGGGGATTGAGATAGGGTGTCTGTGTGTGTGTGTGTGTGTGTGTATGTGTGTGTGTGTGTGTTTGTATGTGTGTGTGTGTGTGTGTATGTGTGTGTGTGTGTCATTTTTCATAATAATAATAATAATGCTGAACTCACAAAGACTAGGTAGATACCTACCACACACATACCTACTAGTAAATAAAATCTTTGGATGCATACAGGTATTCCATGGTCGAAGTAATAATTGTACAAAAAAAAAAAATTGTGTGTATAATGGCCATGCTGTAGAAAGATTTTTTGTTGGAAACGACCTCCTTTATCTCCTTGTTTCGTTTGATCCACGACTTTTTGGCCATCCTGTATATCTAGAGATGCCATTCTTCAAAAAGTTCTCACAGCACTCGAGACTGACTGCACAAACACTTAGTACTCAAGTCTATACCAGAATAACCCATGACCATACATAGGTACACACATATTGTATATTATGCGTAAATACTTGACATGTATAGCTAAACATACATAGTTTCGTAACAGTCAGGGTTATATAAATAAATGAGCACTGCCCAGGCCTTTGAACTGACCATCCGCTTCTGGTGCAAGTGGGGGGAGATAGCGATTTCACGTAGCTTTTATTAACCTTTTGACCGCCATCGCCACGGACGGCTATAGGCGACAAACGACATTTTTTAAGTACAAAATAAATATACTAAATTAGAAAAGATTTATTTTGTATGATAAAAAATGTCGTTTTCTTGACGGCTGTAGACGTCGGTGGCGTGTTTGGCACGTTTTCGTTTGTCGGCTATAGCCGTCCGTGGCGGTGAAAAGGTTAAAGACACAAGATGGCTAAAGTAGGTTTTATTCGCCTTTAGATATGAAATAATTTAATCAGAATTTCTTTTCACATTAAGAGCATGAATTAAAATACTGTTACTTCATTGCATCCGGTTAGACTGAAACCCGACCTTAACATAGTTGGAAAAAGGCTAAGCATATGATGATGATTAAGAGAATCAATTTATTTGTTTTATTTATTTACAAGGTGTAACTTAAATAACACAAAACCTCTTAAGGGGTCATTGTGAATGTGTAATAATGAGTATCATCATGAACAACTGTTACTGTGGGACCAAACTTGAAACCGCGATAAAAAAAAAATCAGCTGTTCCCTACATTTATGTCCGCATAACTCGTCAAAATGTAGGGAACAGCTGTTTTTTTTTTTTGGCTATTTTAGGTTTGGTGGTACAGTAAAAGTTGTTCATAATGATGTGTTCAATGACCCCTTATGAGGTTCATATCCTACAATACAAATTCAAATGAATATAAATAACAAATATCCTCCCGCGTCTCTTGTCCCTTGGCCCACACATAGCGTCCCGTTAATGAGACAGTGACCGATATGTAGGCGAAAGGTCATACGTCTGCGTTACCTACTGGTGCCGGCGTGGCGATTGTGATCTATTGAGTTAACGTAGTCCTGTGTAGGTGAGCAGAATTCTTGCACCTGTATTCTAGGACTATAATCACTTAAATGTTAATAAATTCGCATGAAAATCGGACAAACCCGAAATAAAAGCATAAGTTAAACATCGAAAAATGTAAATTAGTTTTAATGTAGAAGGTAATATTTAAAGTAAGGTATATTTTTATTAGTTTTGATTTATTGGCTCTTGAAATATTTAACAAATTATTTTTATAATTTTTAGTAGAAACAATAAAGTAAAAACAAAAAAAAAGATTATAATTTAAAAGTTTTTGTGAGCGCGTTGATGTCTTTTGGCTTAGCGACTCTTTTCAACATACGCAACCGAAAATCGTAGATGGAAAATTTATTTTGCCAATTTTTTACAAATTTCACTAGCATTAGATCAATTAAATCAATTTTTTTTTGCAGATTTTCGTATCCTGCATACATATATTTAAAAAAAAAAACAGTTTTTTTTTTAAATTCCTTCTTTTAGAAGTTTAGTCGGTTTTAAATTGTGCCCCTTTGCCATTCAACAGACACAGTTACAAAATCTAGACAGCTTCTAATAATGAATTCTAAATCATGCCGAGTCATTTGATTGGCTGTTGTTATTTCGATCAACCAATCACAATGGCTGATCATAGCCAATCCAATGAACAGGCTTTCAAAAACGGGTGATTACAATTTAAAAGGGTGCATTCTGATACTTTTAAACTAAACATTCAGTGATTAGACATTTATTTTCACAATTCATAATCTATATTGGCATTTTTGGCAGGCCTGTTGGTTTAGTGGTCAGCGGCCCTGACTACTATACACACGGTCGTGGATTCGATTCCCACCCAGGACAAATGTTTTTGTGATGAGCATGATCATTTGTTTTTTGTCTGGGTGTAATTTATCTATAATATGTATGTATTTAGAAATATATATGTATGTTTATCAGTTGTCTAGTACTCATAGCACAAGCTCTGCTTAGTTTGGGACTAGATGGCGTTGTGTGAAAGTTGTGGAATATTATTATTATATTTTATGTTCTTTCTTAGTTTATCTTGGACATCACTGGTATCGAAGACAGAAAAAATCGTGAGGAAACCGGGACTTACAGTTAGTATAAGTCAGAAGGCCTCGTACTTAGGACGTTCAAATTCAAGTCGTAATCCAATCTCAGCGACAATACTTGTCAAAAATGTAAGGAAAATGATTACATTTGTGACAGATTGAGACTGAGATTATAATGCGAACGTTCTTGAAAATACGAGAATTGCTCCTCTGAAATCCCCAACCCGTCTTGAGCAAGCATAGTGAACAATGCTCGACATGCTGTGCCTTATTTGTAGGAGACCATTGTCGTGCAGTAGAACGGTAATAGAATGATTTTATTATTTATTATATTTTTGTCTTTGACATATCTCGGGTCCCTGGAGTCCCGGACCTTTGGAAAGTGTACCAGGAGCCAAAGCCAACTCGCAGAGGCCCCTTAGGAAATTTGAATGAAATGCGGCACCATCCGACGATTATCCCTTTAAGCACTATGCAAGTGCACCCAAGTACAGCTCCCGGTTGGTGTAGAACTTTTGCAGGATATGGAAAAATAAAAAGTTGGACTATGGGTTTGGGTGGCTGTTGCGGAAGTATCGTTCATTCCCGCGACCCCCGGCGTAGGTGAGAGAGGGAACACCGGGGTTGTTTTTAGTCAGTAAGTCTGACAGACCCCGCCGCCCGCCCCAGGGCGGCGGACATCCATGAGGATCTTCCATCCCGAGAACAATAAAAAAAAAATGGGTTTGGGTGGCTAAAGCGGGTTGGTTATATTACCAAGAACTATGGCCCCTGCCTGATCAATGTTTTATATACACACGGATAAAATGGCAGGGAGTGACTTGCACACTCAATAATGGGCCCCCGGAAACGTTCGCTAGTACATAGTGACGTAACGACAAGGGCCTACATGTCCTGAGAAGCATGAGGAGTGGAGAGGTATTCCACGGCGTTCAGAACAATCCCAGAGCCCGAAAGTTGGTCAAGATCCTTACGACCACTTACTGGAATACTTCCTTCCCTCGAGCACGTTTGCTCTTGCGAATCTCCACTCAAGCCGACCAATAAAGGCAAGAAAGAGTTGGGAGCTCTGTTCCTCGTCAGTGTTCACTCCAGCCGGCCAATAAAGGCAAGCCAGAGATGAGGAACAAGACTACTCCCGGGAGATAGGGTCCGTGGGGTCGCTACTGCCCAACAGCTCGCCACATGCTGCCATGCGGGTTCCTGTATCTCTCTTGGTCTCGCTCCTCACCATAGTCCTGTTCTGGCAAGGTAACAAGGTATTATTATTATTATTCAGTGACTTTCAGAACGCAGCCTATTAAAACTCCCATGCAAATATATGACACAGTATCTTCCCCCCTTCCGACATTTTTACTGCGACGTTAATCGGTATTTTATATAATCCAGTCGTTTTGTAGTCGAAGCGACCGTATGGTTGAATTAAATACTATTTTATTAAAGTTATAGTTTAGTGTGACTTAAAGTATAGATTATGATAGTTTAAACGAAGTATGTGGATTTCTAGGTGGTCTTGAAAATGTTGGATGCATTTACTGTGTTATGCATTGTGACAATTACTTTTGGTAGGTTTTTAAGCAATAAACTGTAGTAAAAATTGAAATTTTCTTGAAGGAGCTCTTCGAGTTAGGGTTGGCTGCCAGTCTAACCAGATGCAACTGAATACCAATTTTTTTTCTGGGGAAGTAGCACCGATGTTTCCCTTCACCGTTCTGAGGTAAAGTGCTTGCCTGGACCCACGACCTACAAACTCGTCAGTTGGTTGCACCCAAATAACATTCAAAAAGTCACTTAAAATTTGTAAAATGAATCCCTTCCAGGGCATTTGAATAACCTATTCAATTGACTCAGCCTATCGCAGTCCACTGCTGGACATAGGCCTCTCCCAGTTCCAGCACCCTGTCCTCCGCCTTCCGCATCCTGTATGTCCCAGACACATTCTTAAGGTCCGTCCAGCTAACCGGGAGGCGTCCGCTCCAGGACTCGTCTACTCCACCGGCCATCGGTCCTTCGATAAACATGACCATCGGATAACTACATTTTTACCGGAGAATGACCCATTGAAGTTCTTAAACCACATTATGTAAAGAAACTGAACAACGCACAAACTAGGCCACATCATACGCACGACTGACCAATTATCTATCCGTTACAAGGCGATTTTAGCTGATTAAACAATTAATTAGCCCTTTAAAGCGATTTACACAATTTTACGTAGCTGTGTGTTATCTTTGCTTTGGCTCCAATATTGGTTCCAACGTTACTTGTCCAACAAATAGCATTGGCCCAATAGGTCATCTGCCTAATCTTTGCCCCACTATGTTGAGGTCGGGTTCCTGTCTAACTGGATGCAATTGAATACCAGTATATTACATGGAGCGACTGCCTATCTGACCTCCACAACCCAATTACTGGGTAAAACAATACCCCTTAATAATACTGGTTGTCAGACTTTTGGGCTTCTGGCTTCCAATAAATAGCATTGGTCAAAAAGTTGGTTAATGCTTTTTTGCCTCACATTGGACGAGTAGCATCGGGGCAATGTTGGGACCAACGTGTGAAGCCAGCCTTTTATTAAGAGTCTTTAGTATAAATATGGTGTTGGTTATTTGAAGAATTGTCAGTCTATCTGTTAAAATTACATATTTGGAGCTCGTAAAGTATTTTTATTCGAGCGATATCTTTTTATGCAACATTCTGTTCTAAAGTAAGTGAAGATGTATGTTTAGGTCAAGATCTTAATATGTTTCACAGTAAACTAAGAAATTAGTCTAAGTGGAAATATGTGGACTCTAGTTCCCATAAAACTTAAATAGAAATATGGGTGTGCTTGCTGTAGGCACACTCCTGCTTACCACTTCGGAGGATACTAGCGTGCTTTTAAGTATGTTTTTGTTTTGGAAAACCGCACCATATGGGCATTGATGGCTTAAGGAGTAAGTATTTCACCATTGACACTGAACACAATCAGAACCAAACCTCAAAACTATCAGAATGAGACCTGTCAGTATAGGTCTTGAATCAGTTTAGATGTGCTGTCTATATTCCTGAATTCATAGTTCTAGTTTGCGCTTCGATGTCCCTGTCATCTGTCCTGTATTAGAAAAATAAAAACTTTGCTCGATACTAATTATTATTTTCTTTTGTTTCAGATTTATTACTCAACAGTGGAAGCGTCACTTACTTCGTGTCTGTTTATAAGGTAATAAATACCACAAATTGTTCTTATTACTCGTAATAAATTGGCAATACACTAGTGTATTTCACTATACGGTTTCTGACACTAACTTAAATAAATACCCAATAAAATAAATAAATAAACATTTTATTAAAAAAAAAAACAACCGACCGTAAGAACCAGGAGAACTGGAGCTGACTGAAAAGTCACCATCAGCTCCACTTCACCAAACGCATTGTGACGAGCGTAAATTGCTTAGCAACCACATTATAGTACCTAATCGAATAGCAACCCGTGAAAAACTTATTAATGAGTAGTTCCGATGGCCATATGTGGTCGTCATCATCAGTTCCACTTCACCAAATGGTGCTTTCTGAGAGCAAATGCACGAATTACTATAACAAGTACCTACCCAAATCGCTATAGGTGTGCCTTTAAAATTTGAGGGTTTCCCTCGATTTCCACGGGATTCCCTCATCAGATTCCGACTGGGTGACAATGGGACCACCTCGAGAGCGTACCCTTTCAAACAAAAAAATAATTTTTAAAATAGGTCCTTAATTGACGGAGAAATCGTTGAACATACATAAAAAATAAAAAACATACATAAAGTCGATTAATAACCTCCTTCTTTTTGGAAGTCGATTAAAAAGTTATTTATGGTCGACTTACGACAATATTATACTACTGTTCTGTAACTGCTCCAGGGGTCTCGTGGTCGCAAGCGCGATTGCTGAGCTTGGGGTCCTGGGTACGATTCCCGCGTCGGGGAAAAGTGTTGTTAGGTTTTCCGTTGGGAATTTCTGAGTAACAGCCCGGAGTTTGGAAGTTGGTGGTGTGATACCCCGTGCCTCGGACAGCACGTTAAGCCGTTGGTCCTGCGCCTGATCTCTCTCCGGTCGTGTTGGATTGCCATCCCATCGGACTATGAGAGTGAGGGAAGAGAGAGTGCACTTGTGTCTGCGCACACGCTTGTACACAATAATATCTCCCGCGCCAAAAGCTGGTCTCCGCTGAGATTGGTCACCATTGCCGAATTTTGGTCTGGAGGATTTTATTTTACTCCTATTCTAAACATCCGCCATCCATAAGCAAACTAATAATAAATTGTTGTTATTGTTCAAAAGTGTACATACCTACTAACTATTGCCCGTGACTCCACTCGCATCCTAGGGAAAGTACATCGTGTACCCGGATAAAAAGTATCCAGGATCGTAAAACTGTGCCAGAAGGTGTAATACTGTGCAATACTATATTTAAGGTTCATTTATGAACTAACTAGCTTTTGCAGAAGTGTCCCATGTATACTAAAATATCTTATCCAGCGGGTCGATTCTGTAAAAATCTCACCGTGAAATCATAAGTGAAGTGAGCACTTAATAGTGTTAATCCCTAGCGAATGACAGCTCACTCCACGCTCAGTTCACCCAAGCTTTCACTGTGAGATGGTTACAGAATCGCACGGCAGGTTATGATCTATCTCTGTGCCAAATTTCATTCAAATCCATACAGCCGTTAAAGCGTAATTAAGTTCCAAACTCAAACATCCAAACTTGTAATTACTCCCCTTTCGTTACAACAGTTCAAAGTACCAACATTACTCAGTACCACCATAACAGAACGAATTTCCTAGGCCAAGTATGTAGCAATTAAAGATTAAACCTGGTCCATGGGTCTACTCTCGGAGGTCTGGTCCGAGGTCCCGTTAAATGAGGGTCAAATTAACTCTGTATTAGACTCGTCTCAATCAATTCCAAGTAGTGCTTTGGTGTGTGGGGCAAGGAACATGAGAAGGGCGATTTCTGATGGGACTTTCTGAAAGTCTTTTTGTAAGAACTTATGGATTTTCTTGCCTTTTGGAAGGGGAAACTAGAAACAATTCATATTTTTCTTGTAAATTTTTACATTCAATTAAAATAAAGTATTTGACTTGATTTTAATACTGAAAATTACTATGACACTTCATAGTCATTTTTATACTTATATAGGGTAACTTTATCTGGACTCACCATAGCAAATTCGCATATAGAGGAGGTCATTTATTAATTATTGAACCTTAAATTCTCTATTTAAATGATTGTAGTTTGGGAGATCTGTCAATTTTTATACTTTATTGATATTTTTCCAAAATTTGACCTTCAAGCATTCATAACTTTTTTTGTATTATTTTAGTAGTTTTTTTTTTTGGTAGTCCTAAACATTGGTGATTAAAATACCTCGGAACTTCCCATAAACTAGGGTTAAAAGATAAGATATTACGCTCCAAAAATAAAAAATACTGAAAAAAAAACTACGATCAAATTCGACCTGAAATTAAAAAAAAAACTACGGTGTTTCAATAATTAATTTTAATAATTTTGGAAAATCTCAATAAAGTATAAAAATTGACATATCTCCTAAACCATAAAACTTTAGTAGGAGAAAGTAATATTCAATGATTAGTAAAAATGACCTCTATATGCGAATTTGCTATGGCAGGTCCAGATCTAGTCACCCTGTATAATATTTGCATTCATTCGATTGCAAATATAAAAGTAAGTACAGGAGGACTTAAGAAAATATGAATTATGTAGAAGATGAAATGGCTAGAAAGGAAACAAAAATGGACAAGGGCAGGCGATACCATTTTTGAAATGGAAAACATACGTTAACTTGTTGCTAAACGTAAATCGATTCCAAATACCTTTAAAGTTTAATACTCTCTTTAACTGGACATAAACGTCTCCCAAGATCGACACCCGGATCTTACCAAGACCAATAAAAAGTCATTTATATTAAGTGAATGCAAGATTATTTAATTTAATTAATCCATTCATTTCATTGAACCCTCGCGCATAAGAAACTATGAATGAAAGAAAATCTATGATCTTGTTCTTCTATTTACCAATTTGGTTCGGTATTTTAAATCAATTAGGAATAATAAACTGGGGAAATATTTTTATAAAGACACGAATTTTGTTAGTAAAAACGGTTCCCTTTTAAAAAAAACTGCCATGTGCGAGTCGAACTCGAAGAGTATTATATCACCATACAATATATAACACTAAATATTTTTTTAATACTTTAGTAATAAAAACAAGAAAGCTACACTGAAAAAAACACGTTTCTTTAACTTTATTTTATTTTTATTATTTGTTGTTATCGTTATAGCGGCCATTGTAAAAAGCCAGCCTCTGTGAACCTATTATGGTTTAAAAATAAAATCCTGTGACAGACGAACGGACGGACGAACAAGGAGTCTTAGTAACAAGGTCCCGTTCGCATCCTTTGGTTACGGAACCCTAAAAACGGTTCTGTTTAAAAAAACTATACTAAATTAGACCCAAATTACTTTAAAACAAGCGTTGCAAATATTGTAACTAGTAATGTTAACGCCATTTTATATATAAGTGTTATAATGTTATTATTTTGTGTTGATTAAACCAAGTGTTCATTATTTTTATAACTTGTGGACACGAAAGATAGTTAAGTAGAGCGAGACTAGAAAATTTCTTTAAAAAAGCAATTCATTAATTCTCATTGTTAGCTAAATTAATTGTATAATTATAATTAAGTAACTGTTGCAATTTCTTTACACCAGTGGTTGGATATACATATATGTATGAATTCAGAATCTGAGATAAGCTTGACAGCTTTGGAACAAGAAACTCAATTTCATACGTGACAATGTTCAAATTCCATTGCAACTCAATTTTTAGGACCTTTTTGCATAATGCATAATCAGCCTAATAATGTTTCCACTGCCGGGACACAGGCCTCCTCTCTGTGAGAGGGAGTGGGCCGTAATCCACCACGATGGCCCAGTGCGGTTTGGTAGATGTCACATGTTCTCGAATTTTTGGTCCTACGAGTAGGATGCCGGTTTCCTCACAATGTTTTCCTTCACCGTTTTGAGAGCCGTGGTTATGAAATAATTTACACAAAGTAAAGCGTCTACCTGGGTTCGAACCTTCGACCTACAACTCGTCAGTCGCGGCCCCTTGGCTACTACCACTGGTCCTCTGACCTTTTTGACACTCATAAATCAATTTAATATTACGCTAAGTAAAGTGCGAATGCAACACCAATACGACGATGGAATCAAAAGCTATCTGATATGACGAGTATTTATTCTAGTATAACGTTGTTTTAGTATCACAAAATACATTCACAATCCTATCCCACAACGTCCGATGATATCTTCTATTTAAAAAAAAATGATAACCAAAAAAATTATCTCAAAACGCCAGCGTCTTCTACCTTGGACCAAACGTTATCGTTTATCCAGGAAGAAATTAAACCTAGGCAAGCACTTTAGCCCATCTAGATCTGTACTGCATACCAGCTAGGTGTTAGTATGTTTCTGCAAATAAAATAGCAGTAGAACAGGTACAGTGTTGTGAGTTCGTGAGGAATGGAATCTGTAATAAGGGCGCTTTCAATTTAGACTGCTGTAGTCCGGGTATCGTACTGCGCACGGGCGGTTATGATTTTTCATCTCTCGCACGACCTTGCGTCGAGATATTTTGTATGAAAAATCATAACCGTCCGTGCGCAGTACGACACCCGGACTGCAGCAGTCCGGCACCAACCGTCTAAATTGAAAGCGCCCTTAGACTGCAAATTGGAGAAAGAATGAAATTTGATAAAATTGAAATTGCATAAAACCCAGAACCTGCTGTTTGGGAGAAGACACTGGCTCCTGTAACACAGTTGTTACCTAGCGCAGGAGTCAGAACTTCACTTTGTTTGTACACATTTTTTATGCCAATAAATTATTATGATTATTATTATAATGAAATAACATCAAGCCTGTTTTCCACGAAAGGATAAGCAGAGGCTGGTGGCCAAACACAACTCGCTTGTTGGCCAATTAAGTTTTAGTCCCTTGTAATACGGCGGGAGTCTATTGCCACTAACCGGACATAAATCCACTGAATGAGAGAATGATGGACATACTGTGTTGACCCAATGCCGACTACGTAATATTACGTACGACTGACCCATTGGTCTCGTGGTCGCAAGCGCGACTGCTGAGCGTGGGGTCCTGGGTTCGATTCCCGGGTCGGGCGAAGTGTTATTGAGTTTTTCCATTAGGAATTTCTTAGTAGCAGCCCGGAGTTTGGAAGTTGGTGGTGTGATACCCCCATGCCTCGGAAAGCACGTTAAGCCATTGGTCCTGCGCCTGATCTCTCTCCGCTCGTGTCGGATTACCGTTCCATCAGACTATGAGAGTGAGGGAAGAGGGAGTGCACCTGTGTGTGTGCGCACACTTTTGCACTATAATATCTCCCGCGCCGAAGGCTAGTCTCCGTTGAGATTGGCCGCCGTGGCCGAAGTACGGCCTGGATATATACATACAAGGTGTAACTTAAATAACGCACAACCTCTTAAGGGGTCATTGTACTCATCATTATGAACAACTTTTACTATGGTACCAAACCGGAAATGCGAAAAAAAAAATCAGCTGTTCCCTACATTTTGACGAGTTATGAGAACATAAATGTAGGGAACAGCAGATTTTTTTTTTCGTAGGTCACGTAGGAAAAAACCGGCCAAGTACGAGTCTATAAAAAAACGGCAAAAAAATTACGTTTGTTGTAAGGGAGTCCCCTTAAATATTTATTTTATTCTGTTTTTTAGTATTTGTTTTTATAGTGGCAACAGAAATAAATCATCTGCGAAAATTTCAACTGTCTAACTATCACGGTTCATGAGATACAGCCTGGTGACAGATGGACGGACGGACAGCGGTCTTAGTAATAGGTTTCCGTTTTACCCTTTGGGTACGGAACCCTAAAAAATGGCGTATAAAATTATTTTAACGGTTTTTTTTTTAATATCCTCATCTTCCTCTTAACCCCCAGGTTTAATTAAATTATGCCCATGTGAAGTTAAAAACTCAACTGTACTTTGAACTTACGATATCGAGAAGTATTATTTCTTTGTGCAACATATTAATATTGCAGTTCTACTAATAATATTGATAATAGCCAAGAGCCTCGACCAACACCTGAAGAGGCACTCGTTAGGCAGCTGGATCAAGAGCTTCATACTGAAAGTGGTACTCCTGGACACGGCGCGTATTGTTAGGAGCCCACCAGCATCGACATGAGTTCAGGGCTCTGAATAATAATAATAATTATGATAAATGATTGAGCGGACCTGTCCAGTCAGTGCACGCATTTGTCAAAAATCGTGCAGCTCAACTCAGAAATTGAGGAGCCTTACGATTCGAGGAACAATACCAATGAAAGGACATTTGGACAGGCCGCATAAATGACTCAAACTGCCAGATCATGATTAAAACTAATTAAGATGGAAAACCGAAAAAAAGAAATGACCTAGTCTTCACACTCACAGATATAGTGACTTCCTATATCATATTATTACGAGTATGTGCCTCTGAAATCACCTAAAGCCTGTATCAGCTGTCATTCGTGGAGCTTTGACAGTCGTTACGGGTCGTCAGAAGCCCGAAAGTCTGACAACCAGCCTTACCAAGGGATATCACCCAGTAACTAGGTTGTGGACGTCAGATAGGCGGTCGCTCCATGTAAAATACTGGTATTCAGCTGCATGCGGTTAGACTGAAAGCTGACTCCAACATAGTTGGGAATAGGCTAGGCAAATGATGATCATATTTAGTAATCGTTAATATGGATCTGTGACCGTATCATTGTGAACACCTTTCGTTTATAACCTATCTTGCGAGATTGTAAGCTGTAGATAGATTGTAAACTGTACCATACTGCTTATAATATAACGGATTAATTTTCGACGATTTCAGACACCAATCTACATGGTCTTCACATGATCTGACCAAGATTATGTCTGGACTTTAAAAGAGACTGTGACCTCTGAGTCTCAACTCAACTCAAAGCATTTATTTCAAATAAACCAATTACAGGCATTTTTGAATTGTCAAAGGGTCCGTCAGTCAGAAATATGAAGCTAGTTGGCCATTTCAAAGCGTAGTAGGTACCTGTGGAGAAGAACTGGCAAGAGACTCCACGGACACTCTTTTAAATCATAAAATTGTTACAAAATATTGGTTACATCATCTGACTCTATTTCGGCCTTTCTTCTCAGAATAGTCAGACAGGCCAGGAAACGCCGACCTAATCTAGTTTAAAAAAAAATATGATTGACATGTAAAAGTGTGTGTACAAACTTACTTATAGAAAATAAATCATTTATTGTTTATCAAAATTCATCCATCCATGTCTAACCATGGTTTATTGCAGTTCACAATTTTTCGATAATTTAATAATCTCGCGAGGTATATTGTAAACTATGTTCATAATTATATGATGACAGAAACAAGTGTTGGGCCAAACGATTCAGTTTTTTTTTTTTTTTATATCATTTTGCAACTATTACAAAAAAAAAAACTATTGTTTTAGTAATCTGCATCTGAAAATAGGGTGATTTGACCGTCATACTGAACTACAATAACAATTTTGTCTATGAAAATGATTCGATTCGATGGACCCGTCATTGGTTGTTAATTTCTTTTCTGTGTGATTTGGTTGAAGCAAATAGCAATTCCACAATAAAATCTAGTGAAAAATATAAATATCTTAAAGAGGAACATTTATACACTTTTTTAAATCAAAACAAAAAGCTCTTAATTTCTAGATCCATCCGAATAATGATTGCTAAAAAAAACATTTTATTCATACTTCCGTCAGTAGATAGGTACCTACCTAATACCTACCGCCATTATTATCACATTAGGTGTTTTTTTGTGTAACAAACCGAACAAAATCACTAAAAATAAATTATACTGTGAAATTCATAATTGGCCGATTTGATTTTTATTATATTTTTGATACAACGGGCGAGGAATTTCTGAAAACCCGTGAAAATCGTGAGACGTACATTAAAACAAGGTTTTTGCATAGCTTTGGAGTTACAAAAAAACTCCACGAGTAAAGGTTCTAAATGTAAATAAGTCTGGCTCACGCTGGATCCCGGTCTCCATACTACCTTGCTAGATGGCTCATATTTTTTTTAATAATTTATTTTAAGAACAATTTATTAATATATATATTTTTTAATAATTTAATAATATTTTTTAATTATTGAATAATAGTTTTATTATATCTTTTAATAAATAATTTAATCAGGTATTTATTTTCACTTCAAGACACGTTTTATCACGTCTCAAAATAATCTCATACATTTTTGCTGATAGGAGAAAATCAGTAAATAATTATTATGTTTACAAGCACTATTCATAATCCCAGTAATATGTAATGTTACTAACATCATCACTACATAGTATAAAACAAAGTCGCTTCCCTGTCTGTCTGTCCCTATACAGTGTGTCCGGACATGGACTAGCGATATTCTAAATACTTAAATATAAGCTATTTTAAAGTACAATTACACTATAGGCTTAGGTCCAATATACTTCCCCGCTATGTGGCAGCCATTTTGTTTTTTTTGTTGAAGTATGCTCTATGCGAGTACAAAAAAAATCATATATCTCAAAGTTTTAGTCATACTGAGATAAAAATAGGCTTATTCGAAAGGCAATAATATTGTCTACCGTCTGCACTACAAAGCAATATGTTCATAATTCCATAACTTTTGAAAAAAAATGTGAAAGTCGAAAAAAAAAACAAAAAATTATGCAATTCAACCAATAATTGTTAATTACTACAAAAACAACCCCGAGAGCTTTTTTATTTTTTATACTAGATCGACAGTTTTTGAGCTAAGCTACAATACAACATAAAATTCACAACTGTATGTCTAATACTTTAAGAGTTATTGTTGTATGAACATAGCGTATGCGCAAGCACAAAAGGCCTTTGTCGGAACCCTAAACAGGAAATCATTAAAAAAACATAACATTCATATTGAATTTTATTTAATGTTTTTTCCAATATTAAATGAAGATTAAAATATCTAAAGCAGTTGCTCAAAGTGGCCACCTCCAGCTTGTAGACACACTACGGCTCTCTGTGCCACCTGGGTTGATGAGCGCCTAATTAAATCCAAATCGGATCTAATTTCTTCGGCGGCTGCCATAATTTTTGCGACGAGTTCTTCCCTGGTATTTGGAACTGTAGCGTATACTTTTTGTTTCATATGACCCCACAAAAAATAATCCAAGGGTGTCAAATCGGGTGAGCGAGGCGGCCACGCTACTACACCACCACGACCGATCCACGGCTGTAGATTATTATTTAAATATTCTCTCACTGCTCGAGAAAAATGCGCGGGTGCACCATCGAGCTGGAACCACATACGCCGACGGTATGATAGAGGTAGGTCCATGAGGCTGTCCGCAGTAGTCTAAGCACTTCTTCTTCATCTTCCGTCGATACCAAGCGATTGCGTTCATTAACAGCTCTTTGAATACCTCTTTCCGCTAATCTTGAATGCACGTCGATAAAAGTTTGGCGACTCGGTGTAGGCCTGTTAGGGTACCTTCGTCGATATTCTTGTACAGCCAAATTTGCACTTCCATTGCAAAAGCCATACACAAAGTGTATGTCAGCAATATGTTGCGATGAATATTGACGCTGTGCCATACTTTATCACACTTTTAAATACAAAACACTAACGCAGCACGTAAACAGCACGAACGGTAAGTGAAAGTAGCGATAGCGATCACAACGCAGGGCGAGGGACAACTAAACTAACCCAACTAATAATTTGTCCTTAAAACTGATTTTGTTTCAGGTAGTGGACTAATACGTTCTATCTCGCTTACTCACGGTAGTAACGAACAGTATTTCTCGCCTGCTCTCAGATGGAATACAGTGAATGCCATAAATGACACTCTGGCGGTTAACAAAGACGTTTTGTGCTTGCGCATACGCTATGTTCAAACAACAATAACTCTTAAAGTATTAAACATACAGTTGTGAATTTTATGTTGCATTGTAGCGTAGCTCAAAAACTGTCGATCTAGTATAAAAAATAAAAAAGTTCTCGGGGTTGTTTTTGTAGTAATTAACCATTATTGGTTGAATTGCATAATTTTTTGATTTTTTTTTCGACTTTCACATTTTTTTTCAAAAGTTATGGAATTGTGAACACATTGCTTTGTAATGCAGACGGT
Organism: Eremobia ochroleuca; assembly: GCA_949629135.1. Classification (NCBI taxonomy): domain Eukaryota; kingdom Metazoa; phylum Arthropoda; class Insecta; order Lepidoptera; family Noctuidae; genus Eremobia; species Eremobia ochroleuca. The sequence goes on from OX451408.1 coordinate 3,292,042, forward strand.
AGACAATATTATTGCCTTCCGAATAAGCCTATTTTTATCTCAGTATGACTAAAACTTTGAGATATATGATTTTTTTTGTACTCGCATAGAGCATATTTCAACAAAAAAAACAAAATGGCTGCCACATAGCGGGGAAGTGTATTGGACCCAAGCCTATAGTGTAATAGTACTTTAAAATAGCTTATATTTAAGTATTTAGAATATCGCTAGTCCATGTCCGGACACACTGTATATGCTTAGATCTTTAAAACTAGGCAACGAATTTTAATGCGGTTTCTTTAAATAGATAGAGTGATTCAAGAGTAAGGTTTATATCTATAATACATGCATAATATAGTAGAGAAACACTGATAATTTTAGAGGTTTCTAATGTGATGTCGTAAATAAACACATTTTTTTGCGCTTACATTGTAAACGCTGGCTGAACCCTTCGAGTTAGATCAAAATAATGTACTACAGTATTGTACACCTTAAAAAGGTCTACAAAAAAGTCCGCGATGGTATATGTCTATCTCTTAGGGATAACCCACAATAACGATTTTTTATCCTATACTTTTTACGAGAAATAATGGCTCTAAAATTATCAGTGTTTCTCTACTATATTATGCATGTATTATACATATAAACCTTCCTCTTGAATCACTCTTTATCTATAAAAAAAAACCGCATCAAAATCCGTAGCGTAGTTTTCAAGATCTAAGCATACATAGAGACAGACAGACAGCGGGAAGCGACTTTGTTTTATACTATGTAGTGATCAGCATTGCACCCGTGCGAAGCCGGGGCGGGTCGCTAGTAGTTTATAAGTGTTACTAACAACAATACGAATCATTTGTGTTCGATTTAAATAAATAAATAAAATAAAAAAATACACTGATACTACATAGTTTGACAGCTCGATACCGATGTCCTTTCTCACTGTCTGCAGTAGATAATACAGCCGGTCGATTCTGTAAAAATCTCACCCTCGCGTGGAGTGAGCTGTCAGTGTCATGCCACTGGTGCTAAGGATTAACTAACCAAACATTTACAATCATAAGCGAGATTTTAATGATATTTTTTTTTGATGCTAATTCTATTGATCATTTTATATAATTTTAAAACTAGTATTTTAGTTGTCAGAAGTGAAGTTTTAAAATAAAATAGCAAAATAGAAACATAGAATCTCAATTTTGTTTTTGTTCCTAGATTATGATTCTAAATGTATGCTTGGTCAATCCCTAGTATCAGGTGGGATGATACTGACAGGTCACTCCACGCTCACTTCACCTAAGTTTTCACGGTGAGATGGTTACGGAATCGCACTGCGGTGACGTTTAATAACCTGCATCTGTCTATTTTTCCCTTCTTACTATTAAAGTACTATACAACAGAAGACAGATTATATCGATGCATGTAGGTATGAAAAGTTCTTTCTTGTGAATCGGATATGGATTTCGTAGGAAAAGTTGTTCAGTAGGACGGCTAAAATTACATACACCTTTATTTATTTATTTATTTAAGGACAACCAACAAAGCTTACACCATAATACATGCTAAAGATACAAACATTTTTACATTATGTAGTGTAGCCTTAATTAAAGGCTGCCACGGCATGCATTAAACATTGAAGGTAGGAAGCCTTGACAAATGCAGGTGACTAAATCGCCACCCTGTATAATTTTACTCTTGAAATCGTATATTGTTTAAAAATAATCTTCAAAACCCTATTGCTACGCTAAACTATTTCAGCATCATCTGCCTAGCCTTTTCCCAACTATCATGGTCAGCTCCCAGTCTAACCGGATGCAGCTGAGTACCAGTATTTTACGTGGAGCGACTGCCTATCTCAACTTCACAACCAAGTTTACGGGTAGCACTCGTAGGATAACCCTTCGTAAGACTGGTTGTCGGACTCTCGGGCTTCTGACGACCCGTAACGACTGCCAAAGATCCACAAATGACAGTCGGGACCAACGGCTTAACGTGCTTTCCGAGGAATGGAGTGGTATTAGTATATAAAGATGGTCACCCACCCATGGACCAACTACGACAATTGTAGCTTAACCTGATCGATCGACCTATGCGGCTGTTATTACTTAGCCACAAGGCCCGCTATGCGAAACTATTTGCCAGTTAAAATAGTTTTTACCGAGACAAGATCTTCTCAAACGACCAATACTAGATAAGTACGTATCATTGATATAATCTCCGCTATTCATAATCCCAGTATTATTTAATACTCGTGACGGTAACACCGACACACAATTTCGTTACATTAGTCCGTGAGTACAGGACATTCACCCCATCATTGCGGTGCAAAAAGCTATAATACTGCCGTACATGTCGGGACATGAGAAAGTGTACGGCGAGGTTTTATGGCCGAGGGTATATTTTTTATATGAATGAATAGATTTTTTTGACAATATAATTAATATTGTACGTTTATATTTTTAAGCTAAATATTTACATATGTCTTTTAAACAAATGTAGGACAAAATTGTTAAATAGGTGGAACCAAATTAAAAAAACAAATCATTTGTTGAATAGGATTTATGATTGAATTATTTCGTCAACAAAAAATAAGAAACCGTACTAGAAAAATAAGTTTAGTAAATAAAACTTTGGTATTATTGGAAACCGTTTAACTATAAACAGTTAACATATTTATTGGCTTTCAAAAAAAGTCACAATATTATTAAACTATCGTGAAGGAATACTGCCGTTATGACAGTTGTGGAACGGTTTTGTTATTGCAGTTATGTACTATGTTATTATTAGTGAAAACAAATATTGTGATCCATTCTCATGGTTACTGTCAAGCTTAGCTACAACCATCACACAGATTATTATACTTTATCTATTAGAAACTGTATGATTGACTAGCAATGTATGTCTTTATAAAGCAGTTGCAGTTAATTTCAATTACTATTGTTATGTCAAAGTACTGCAATTCTTTGACATAAAACTGCATCTAACTGTTAGACATAATAAATGTGGTCTCATGTGATTTTAAGAGTGTGGTAAACTGTATTTGTATTTTTTTTATACATATCACGACCAAAAAAATAAAAGATACTATATCAATATTTTGATTTATTTTCATGTTATTACACAGATTAATGGCTGTAGATTGTATCGGCTTTGCCCACAGTTCAAGAGCTTGACTAATGGCCGACATAATTACGCAGGTGTATTGTACAAACAAAAAACTAAGTCAATATACATAATTAATCAAGATAGTAACATGTGCCTTGTTTTAAAGAGTTGCCATGAACATTTTTTACCGGTTATTATCTGTAGTAGTGACTCTCAGTCACGTTTCAAAGCATTACCAATTACGATTCAGCCTTTAAAAAGCTTGTTTGTTTTACTAAAAGTTTCTGAAGCCACATTGTCTCCCCGATCGGTAAACGTGCTCTCAAACTTATGTACGTAAAGTGTTAGCTGTTCTGATTGATTGACCAAAACAGCATCAACTTTCAAAATTATGTTTAGTGGCATTTTAGACAATTATTTTACTGATCTAAGATATAAAACAAATCCCATAACAGCTTAATTATTTAAAAAATACTACCTTGTTACCTTGCTATGAAGAGTATATCCAACCACCTGTATGTTGTTGATTTACATTTTTAAGTACTTTTTATTATTTTGAGAGGTGACAAATACGACAGGAACATAGGGGCTGCTAAAGTAAACTACAAAAACAATAATTGCCTATGGCAAAGTGTTTAGTGCTTCTATGTACATATGTCTGCTTAAAGTATTACCTAAACAAACAAAACTAAAAAAAAAAAAACAAACATCTAAAAAATAAAAACAAAAATATTCTGTGTCAGTTATTCGCGCCTGCAGTGTGCGCACCTTGTTATAAATCCTTGAGCATCAAGTCCGACTCAAGCATAACGGTGAGGACCAGTCGCGTTATTAGCACGTGATACTACCGATATGTAAGGGGGGTGGGCAGGGGTACACGTTGAGCTGAATAAAGCACGTAATGAAAAAAGTAAGTATTAAAAAAAAAATTATGTGTCGGGCGAGATTTTTTTATGAGTAGATTTTGAACATTATGTTAAGTCCAACATTTTTTTGCGGGTAGGTAGACTATCACACTATTTTTTTTTTCTAGGATTAATATTCAAGGGCTGATTTCTCCGTCGTCAGCGGTTTGACATATTTTCTACTAGCTGCGCCCCGCGGTTTCACCCGCATAGGTCTCGATCCCGTTGGAATATCGGGATAAAAAGTATTATAGGTGTTAATCCTGGTTATGAACTGTCTGTGTGCCAAATTTCATCAAAATTGCTCCAGCCGTTTGAGCGTGAAGAAGTAACAAACATACAAACACACACATACAAACTTTCGCCTTTACAATAAAAATGATTATAGCTATATTATTCATAGCTATAATTAGTTAATATTATTTATTGTTTATTAGCTTATTATTATTTATAGCTTTTGTGATACAAAAGCTGTCAAACCGGCTACTTTATTGTACAGATAAAACTTATCTGAATATCAAGAAATACTACAAGACTTTTTTACATCAAAACTATGAAAGGTACCACTACTAAAATACTACATCGTTTTGATAACTGAAATGGGCAGAAGTCTGAAAAGCATAGCAACTGTAACCTATTACTTTAATCATGAAGTTCAGAGAGGAATCGCTGACCCAGCAGTGTGAAATGAGCAGTATAGATACGCTATTGGGAATTCAGGATGCCCATATCCGCAATTCTTGACAACAACTTGACCGACGAAGCATTTCTAGCAATATCTTTCGAAGAAAAACAAATTCTCACGAGCCACTTACTCATTTTTGCAACAAAAAAAAACGTATGAAACTAGCGTAATCGCCGGATAGTTATTAAAACTGCTTTTACATCCTATAGATGTCGCCACATGTCCGATAAATATTAAGGGCAAACTGCGGGGTAATTGCGTAACACACTACAGTCACAATCTGAATAATTTTGAAGGATATTGCTAATCCCTTATAAATAACGCATTAAATGTTTTTTTTGTTTTTTTTTTCTTAATCCATGTTCCTAAATAAAGCTTATTTTTATTATTAAACTTTCATCCCAAAAAAAAAACCTTCCGTCATTTATGTTCGAAAAAATTGTCTTCACAACAACGTAAATAACGCATTAAATGTTGTTGAACTGTCAAAATGACAGCTATTGCTACTGTTTGTGTGTACCCCACTGTTGCTCATAGTTCACAAGTATGATGCGCTAGTAGTTTTCAAATTATTTACACAAAATGCTTGAGTCAGTGCCAAAATCAGGAGAGTAAGAGACTATTCAAGTTTTTACCTTTCAAAACATTACCTATGGTTGATGGTATGTCGAGTTTGGATATTTACACAGTTTACTGGGGCAATTACAATTGAGGGTAAATTCCGTTGGATGATAATTTCACCCAAACGCAGCGGCCCTTTTATATTGGCAACATATCGGCAAAAAAGTGTTTAGCAATGAATTTCTTTAAAGCTTGAATTATTCGTTGTTTTCTTATTATTTTTTAAATTGAATTTTTAACATCTTGGTTCTCATGGGATATTTATTACCTGTCACAAATATATTAGTTTTTTATATATTTTAGCTGATGAACTACCTGTATATACTTATTTTTTTTTTGGCAATATTTGCCAGTAATAAATATATATACAATACTTGCCGCGGTTGGTCTGTGGATGGGTGACCATCTTTACATACCGAGACCCCTCCGTGCTTCGGAAAGCACATTAAGCCGTTGGTCCCGGCTGTCATTCGTGGATCTTTGACAGTCTTTACGGGTAGTCAGAAGCACGAAGTCTGACAACCAGGCTTACCTAGGGGTATCGCATAACCCAGTAACTGGGTTGTGGACCATACCAGTATTTTAGTAGTATGTAAAATACTGGTATTCAGCTGCATCCGGTTAGACTGGAAGCCGACCCCAACATAGTTGGGAAAAGGCTAGGCAGATGATGATGGTTTGCCAGTGTGTATATTTGGTTCCACAGTACTTTTATACCAGACAAGCTCTAGACGTGAAGACCTGTCAGATTATTATACTGTTATTTTTCACCATTGTATTTAGCTGTAAGTCTTCCAAAGTCCTTAAATAAATAAATATGGATTTGACGCCATTTTATCGCCCGCCTTCCCTTTTGCTTTTGCTAAACTCTGAAACTGAAACTCAAAGCATTTATTTCAATTGAACCATTTATAGGCACTTCTGAAAAGTCAAACAGTCGGTCAGTTAGGTACTCAGAAAGAAAGTTTCAAAGTTTTTTTTTTTGTATTTTTGACAGATTGTGACTGAGACGGTGAAAGTTCTTAAAATCACAAGAATTGCCCCTCTGAGCACTGATACAGGATTTGAAAAACGTACACATTCACAATATACTGAATGATTTGTTTTCAACCTCCAAATTCTCTCTGAAATCACGATTACAGATTCAGTTGTTTAACCCGGCGGCACTCGCTACTGGGTAAAAAATACCACAGAGTACAACTACACTAGCACTGTCGATTTATAATTTTTGATCTCAATTTTACGTGATACCTAAGAAAAAAATTTTTTTGTTGATTTTTCTAAGACTATGAAGAATTTTTGTTTTTAATTTTGCGTTCTTTTTTAAGATAAGCTATAATTTGAAATAAATAATAATTCAAACTTTCAATTTTCTTTTATTTATTAGACATTAGTATTGATAAACTAAATACGCCATTAAAGTCTGTAAAGCTAACTTATTTTCCAAGATAATGTCATTTAAATCATGTGGTATTTTTTACCCGGTAGCGAGTATTCGTGCATGTAAACACCTAGCGAGTACCGCCGGGTTAATACAAACGTTCCATACTTACTTGACCAAAATGTATGAAACAGCTGATTTTTTTTTCGTGATCTCAGAGTTGGTTCCATAGTGAAAGTTATTCATATTCATGGGTGGGACACCCTGTAAAAATTTGGAGCCGGTAAAAAAAAGCATGCTGTAATTCAAGAGCTTACGCTTCATCGCCTCTCACACTTGACTGTTCTTTTCATTAGCAAAGCAGAGTACATGGAATACAATCATTCAGTCAAACCAGTTTACGATTGCCTTTTATTTTATCAAAGTTATTCGATTTTCAACCTTATGATTGAAACTGTAAGATTGTAGTCTTATTTCGTGAAGGTCAAGTTTGACTTTGCCATAAAACAATTACACATTTTCGGCAACCCAAGCCTAATGAACATTCAACTGTATTTCTAAAACGATAAAGTAGTATTTTATTTATCTGTGAGTGAAAATTGAGTTCTTACTAAAACAATGGGATTCCCTAGTAAAGAACAAGTACCAAAAATGGCATGGTTTTATTAATATCTTATTAATTAGTGGTTACAGTGAGTCAATTACTTGATTATGAGTGATCTGCTAGTTCCAACGACGTTTTAAAATAGAAGCTATTTCTAGAAATGGCTCCTATTTGATAGGCTGTATTTGATTGCTTTGATATGTTGTAGCCCGAAATCTGGATTTGAACCTACCCGTGTTCAAATCCAGACAATGGGCTACTGCCAATACCATATTTAGCCTATAATGTTTCCACTGTCGGGTCGCAGGCCTGTTGGCCGGTTGACAGGCCTGTTGGTCTACTAGTCAGTGGCCCTGACTGCTATGCGCAAGGTCGTGGGTTCGATTCCCACCTAGGACAAATGTTTGTGTGATGAGCACGATCATTTGTTCTTTGTCTGGGTGTAATTTATCTATGATATATATTTATTTAGAAATATATATGTATGTTTATCAGTTGTCATAGCACAATCTCTGCTTAGTTTGGGACTAGACGGTGTTGTGTGAAAGTTGTGGAATATTATTATTATTATACACGCGGGCCCAGTGCGGGTTGGTTGGTAGATGTCACATGTCTTCGAATTTTTAATTCTAGTACATACCGGTTTCCTCACAATGTTTTCCTTCACCGTTTGGCATAAGCTCGTCCCCTTTTACTTAAAAATAGATGGTTAAATGTGGCTCTACAATTTATACAGAGGTGTCTACGACACCCACAATTCAAAATAATAAATTCAATTTTAATTTGACACTTATTTTGACGGATTAACTACTTACGGACGGGCCCGTATCTTCATTGACGGACTTAGAAAGTAGACCCCCAGTTTCCAGCCACATTTTTAATATCGTCGGTCCATCTAGCTGACGGGCGTCCCACACTTCGCTTCCCGATAGGCGGCAAGCGCCCTTACAATTTATGACCTTACACAAAGACCATATAAAAAACCCGTTACATACCCTCTAGAATATAAACCGAGAAAACCAGATACCGAACGAATTCCCATCAGTTCGTAATCATAATAAAACTAATAATTATCATAAATATCATACCAAATTAGGTGCCTAGAGGACAGAGCCAGTTTTAAAACGGCATGGGAAACAAGTTGTGTCGGTCCGTCAGACTGTACTTGAGAATTGGGGCCAGGGAGACCGCGGGAGCGGGTTGGACCGCGATGTGGAGAGATGGCATTATAATATTGTTCATAGAATTTGCTAAATTACAATAACGTGTTACCCAGTAACTGGGTTGTAGAGGTCAGATAGGCAGTCGCTCCATGTAAAAGTCTGGTATTCAGCTGCATCTGTTTAGACTAGAAGCTGACCCCGACATGAAAAAAGGCTAGGCAAATGATGATGAGAATTCGTTAGCAAAAATAAAAAAAATAAAAAATTATGCGAATGCTCTGACATTTGTTAAGTCATAGCATCATGATTGATGGACTGCCTTGCAGGTCTACTGGTACTCGTAAATGCCGCTGCTGAGCATGGGCTGGAGATCCAACCTCCTGGGTTTGATCTCCAGGCCGAGTCAAGTTTTATTGGTTAGTTCCTTTATTTTTTTGGTAGCAACCCCAAATTTAACACATGTATGACGTTTTGTTATGTGTGCTTACACCATAAGAATCAATAAATAAGCAAACAAGCGTACGAGTATCATTGTTTCTTTACATATTCCGCAAGAAGGTTGCCTATATCGACCCTTAAGCTCAGCCGGTTGATTCTGTAAAAATCTCACCGTGAAAACTTGCGTGGAGTGAGCTGTCAGTATCATCTCACTGATGCTAGGGATTGGCCAAGCCATATGTACATTTACAATCATAATCGAGATTTTAATAATATTTATAATGCTAATTCTATTGATCATTTTATATAATTTCAATGCTATTTTAGTGGTCAAAACATTACTATTTTGTGGGGTTTTTAAATAAAATAGCAAAACAGAAACTTAGTCAGAATCTCAATTTTGTTTTTTTTTTTCCTAGATTATGATTGTAAATATATGCTTGGTGAATCCCTAGTATCAGGTGGGATGACGCTGACAGCTCACTCCACGCTCACTTCACCTAAGTTTTCACGGTGAGATGGTTCCAGAATCGCACTGCAGTTTATATACGGCTATACTCACTAGCGTCAGCTCAAGCAGTTTTACATACAAAAAACAAAATCCGCCACATGTTATCCACCCGCCTACCTCCTAGCCCCACAACCCGCTCCTTATTTGTCTACAAGCGATCGAGTACAGTTACCCGCAATATAATCCAGCCGCTCACAATAGGTTTAATCGTGCTATACAGTCGTGAGCTACAGTCGACGACAAAACCGTTCAAAAGTATTATTTTTGGTATCAAAATCGTGATGATGCAGTAGTAATACTTTTTTTCTAGGTTTTTTCTCGATGATTGGATGTTTGATTTGAGGAAAAGATTGTTGCACTCAGAAATCTTGATGGCTTCGAAATATTTTATTGATAAGTCGAGTCATTCGGACTGACCAATACGTATTCTGTAAAACCACACCGTAAAAACTTAGGTGAAGTGATTTTGATGTGAATTGTCAATAGTGTTAATCCCTATTATAACATCGTGGAATGACACTTTATGCTCCCTTCACTTAAGTTTTCACGGTGATTTTTTTTTACAGAATAGGTCGCAGGTTTTGAGTTGACATCAAAATTCACATTATTATTTTATTAAAAAGCAAGTTCCAGATACTAATAAACCAACGTTTGTATAACTTTTTCTAAATATAGCAATAGAGCTGCTACCATTCTAATTAACGTGAAGAAACAATACCTGGGTTTCAGTTTAAAATATATGGGACAATATTTATTTATTATTTATTTATTTATTTATCGTTTATTTCAGGCATTAATTAAGCCATAGTATTATTATAGAATTAAATAAAATTGAATAAAATTGTCATAACATTAAAAATAAATTAAATTAAATACATTACATTATATAAATTATTGAAACATTGATAAATATGTCTGCTTCATACATTTAGATAAAGAAAGAAAGAGTATTTATTGTGACTCGCAAATGAAGAACCAGGCGTAGATGCCGGCCGGGACGAACTTGACGCTTTTATGAGGGATTGGTCCATATTGGCTCAGGATCGAGTTGAGAGGAAAAAGGAAAGGGAGGCATTTGTCTTGTAGTGGGACAATACAGGCTGAATTTGTATATGTGACTCGCACAGGAAGGTCACAAGTATCACCACTCATGGTCGTTCATCATATTTGTCTTGCCTTTATCCCAATTACTTACTTATTTATTTTATTTTATTAATTTCAGGAAAATTTAGTGAAAAAAAATCTTAAAACTTACTTATTTACTTTATTATTAAGCGCTGCCTGCTCCGCAAAAACATTAGGGAGCTAAATAATGTAATTGATTTACACACAAGCAGAGTGCTGATGGACGTCGTCACCGGGCTGTAGGCAATCCAAGGAAGCCATGCCAACATTACATAGCAAACTAACCAGGCGCTTGCTAGACTGGACAGAAAAGGCCTGCGCCTAGTGACGGGGACCATCACGGGACACTGCTCACTAAACAAACACTTCCACACAATAGGCATAACGGACAGTCCCCTGTGCAGGGCTTGCATGGAAGCTGATGAAACCGTTGCGCATGTGCTCTTTGAATGCACAGGCGTCACCTAGATTAGGTCCGAAACCCTCGGGACACCCAAATCTTACACAGATGTTCTCAACAGACCAGGAGACTTAATCAGCTTCTGGAATGAGGTGGGCTGGTTGGAATAACCACCGACAGCCGCCATGGCCCACGCACAATGGTCCACTTGAAGGACTAAGTGCGTAAACCAAACCCGTAACATAGAATATACATAGAATGTAATTGATGCGGAGTGGTAACGTATTCCTTCGAGCCACCGGCGTAGTCATAGCACATGGCCCGCCCGCGCTATTCCTTCGTTTTCACTTTTCCATTTACTCGGATCCTAAGGATCCTAGCGTGATGTTAGCTTATAGCCTTTCTCGACAATGAGGCTATCAAGTGCAAAAATATTTTTTTCAAATCCGACTGATAGGTCCAGAGATTATCGCGTTGAAAAAAAACCAACTCTTCAGCCTTATTATTCGTATAGATAGCATGGCCAGATGAATGCAAGCTCCGCTGAATCATGTCTTCTTCTTCTATACTTCTCTATAAGGTATGACCCTCGTGGTCAAGAAGGAGGCCGCTGAGCGGGATCGGGAGAGGGCTGATCCTGCTCGGAGAAGGAGACGTCGGGGAGGCAACCGTCTTGGCGCCTAATACGCCGAAACCCGCTTACCAACCAAGTTAGGTGCAACTTTGGGGTCGCGGACGCACAGAGTGGGGACTTTGTCCGCCCACCAAGTGACCCCAGGGAAGACGGTAGCACAGTGGCCACGTGCTGCCGTGCATAGCGAGGCTCAGAGAGGCCCCTATTCAGTCTCCCCAGGGATGAGCCTTACAGGCGTTGCAAAGGGGGGTTCCGGTATTGGTCTTTTAAGAGGAACCGGGACCATCCCTGTGTGCTGATGGTATGCACCAGGGTGGTTTTAGTGAGGTAAAAATCTCAGACTTCCCGACCTCCCTCCCCAGAGGTCGGGTGCCTTGGTTTCTCCCGAAAAAAAACAGGTATGAGCCTCGTGGAGGCTGCTTTAATACACCCCTGGAATTCAGTAATGATACTGCAATTTCTAAAAGGATTCATATAATTAGTTCATGATTTTCCCAATCAGATATCTCCTAGCTAGTTAGCGTTGGAAGTTCTTATTATTATTTTACCTTTTTTTTATCTGCGATCTTTTGTAATGTATCGCTTTTGGAAAGTCATCGTCTCGTTCAAATAGTTAGAGACTGGATTGTGCTCGCGATTTTGGATCGTGACTAATCATTAGCTAAGTATTTTTGTTCAATAGTTTTTGGGTCTTTGAGGGGCTTCTGGCTAAGTAATAACAGCCGCACGGGTCGATCGAACAGGTTAAGCTACGCTTGCCGCGGTTGGTCCGTAGATGGGTGACCATCTTCACATACCAAGACCCCTCCGTGCCTCGGGAAGCACGTTAAGCTGTTGGTCCCGGCTGTCATTCGTGGATCTTTGACAGTCGTTACGGGTCGTCAGTAGCCCGATAGTCTGACAACCAGTCTTACCAAGGGGTATCGTATTTCCCAGTAACTGGGTTGCGGAGGTCAGATAGGCAGTCGCTCCATGTAAAATACTGGTATTCAGCTGCATCCGCTTAGACTGGAAGCCGACCCCAACATAGTTGGGAAAGGGCTAGGCAGATGATGATGAGTTTTTGGGTCTTTGGTCCATTTTTATCTGCCAGTAACTGTCTCACTGCAGGACGTTATTTGTACATACAAGTAGTCCTCCAGACTGAATTTCGGTCATGGCGGACAATCTTAGCGGAGACTAGCCTTCAGCGCTTGCAGGAGATGTTATAGTGCACAAGTGTGTGGACAGACACAGGTGCACTCCCTCTTCCCTCACACTCTCATAGTCCGATGGGACGGCAATCCGACTCGACTGGAGAGAGATGACATACGAGTACAACATAATCAGTCTATCAGCGGTTTTCTCTTCTCAAACAGAGAACGACCATGGCTTTTCACCATTTTTAATATAGACTTCGTGTAAGTTTTTTTTTAAACGCCCTACACTAGGAATTTCTCCTGTATTGTGGGTGCGTTTACAAACATTTAAAGTCACATACACAAACAGCCAGACCCGGAACAACTACTTGTAGGTCATACAAATATTTGTTCCATGCGGGAATCGGACCCGCGCCACGCAGCGCAGCAGTCAATCGCTTAAACCACTGCACCAACCGTGCCGTCAATTGCAAAAGTAATTTTGGATTAGTCCATTTTTTTTCACAGATCTGCCGGTCGATTCTGGAAAAATGTCACCGTGATAACTAAGTTGAAGTGAGCTTAGAGTGAGCTGTGAGTCATGCTGATGCTAGGGATTGACACTATTGACGACTCACTCCACGCTCACTTCACCCAAGTTTTCACGGTGAGATGGTTACAGAATCGCACGGCAGGACACACACCAATCCTAGGGTCGCAAAACCCTTAAGCCAGGCCATATTTTTAGTATCAGTTTATAAAAATCCTTCATGTTCTAATCCTAACAAAAACGACCTACTTTGGACATCTTATTATGCTAACGGTAGAACCAGAATTACATAACTAATCGAGTGTCAATCATATTCAATGAATGCTCGTCGCTCCATATAAATGTTGTGTCCGTCATTAAGTCTTGACAGGTGTGAATTAATAAAGATGCAACATACTTACATACATTACAAGAAAGCGGAAAACCCCAGGGGATAAGACGAGAGCCATCAGTTCGGTCTCCACCCATAACGGCTTTCAAAAAGGCAAAAATTTTTCATTTGCAAAAAGGTTCGTATTTTTTAACCCTTTACCGCATAGGAAACCATATATGGTTTGACATGTTTACAGTTTATTTACTCTAAAAAAATTAAAAAACTAGCGTATAAATCCTAATGGGGTTTGTTTGTCATATCATTAGCAATAATAAAACACAATTATTTAGTCTATCATGACATACCACTTGGACATAAAAAAAAACTATAATTAATTCTGAAGCTTTAATAAATACATTAACTTAAAAAAAAAATGTCCCTTATTTAATATATCATGCAGTAAAGGGTTAAGTAAAAAGTTCTTTAGGCGCACTTTCTGAACAATGAACGAGACTGAACCGTCACGTTCGAATCGGTGACGCTGAATCGGATATACTCGGCTCAGCGGGGTAGTTGCTTGACACACTTACAGTAACAATGGCTTTCATTTTGACAGTCCAACAACAATCATTGCGTTGTTTACGTTGTTGAGCAGACAAATTTTTCGAATATATGAAGCAATGGATTGGTTATATTCTTTAAAATTATTCATAATGAGGTTGATAGTGCTATAGACGCAATTAGGGTGCCGGTCGGTTAGTGACGCTGAATCGCGTATACTCGGCTCCAGCCGTAACTTTTCATTTCTATCGTGTGGTGTTTGAAGTAAAACTTCTTTACGCACACTTGACTTGGGAAGTAAGCTGGCGAACGCGTGACGAAAGCGTTACGAAAAGTGTGATCGGGTGAGGCGAACGGGAGTTGAGTGGGGGATATAAGCAAGAAAGAGCAGTGCACATTTTCTTTGTCTCTTATACTATTAATTTATCAATGAAAACCGATACTAAATTTAAATATTTGTAGAAAATTAATATATGCATATGTACATACATATATGTAATTTATCAATGAGCTCCTGCCTTTTTCTTTATATATTTTTTTTTTTTTGTTTTTGTTATATACTTGTATATAATATTTGTATATTTTTAGTATTAATTAGGTATTAGTTGTTCTTTATTATTATTGTACAAAATAAAGAATGTATATATTATACATATACACATACGTATATACATAAAGATGGAGCTAAAGAAGTTTTACTTCAGTCGTGTGGTCATAAACACACTCGTTTTTTTTTTATTTTTTAGTTTTGAATACAATTTTTTCAAGTTGGTAAAATGCTGAAAATTTTCATCTTATGTAGAAATCCAATCCAGCCGGTCGATTCTGGAAAAATCTCACCGTGATAACTAAGGTGAAGTGAGCTTAGGGATTGACACTATTGACGACTCACTCCGCGCTCACTTCACCCAAGTTTTCACGGTGAGATGGTTACAGAATCGCACGGCAGATAACAGAAAAGTCTTGTGATGTTCACTAACACAAAAAAACGATGCTGTTATCCTCTAGCCAACTTCCCTTGAAACCTATGATTAAAGAAAGAGCACCCAACAACAGCTACTTCACAAGTCACAACACTCACAACACACTAAAATCTAAAAACCGTTACAATCCGAAAAACAGTATGAAACAAAACGAAAGCTAATTAAAGAATAACGCATAAAACTTTAAACAAACAGTATTGCCACAAAATAGATAAATACAGAATGTCGGCTCCATACAAGGAGCGTAAACGCACGGGCAAATAGACATACTTCACGTACAGCGAGTGCAAACGCACTCGCGATTTGCATTTGTTTGAGATCGCCGCACGTACGCGTATATGTGTGCGTGTTATCGCTCGGTGTATGGAGCCTTCCTTTTGTACTTATCTCAAAGCCATCAATCTATCTAAACTTTACACAACTATGTTGGGGTCGGCCTCCAGTCTAAGGGCGCTTTCAATTTAGACGGTTGGTGCCGGACTGCTGCAGTCCGGGTATCGTACTGCGCACGGGCGGTTATGATTTTTCATCTCTCGCACGACCTTGCGTCGAGACATTTTGTATGACCCGGACTGCAGCAGTCCGGCACCAACCGTCTAAATTGAAAGCGCCCTAACCTAATGCGTTTCACATGGAGTGACAGCCTATCTGACCTCCACAACCCATAGTTAGTGGGTAACACGATACTCCTTAGTAAGACTGGTTGTCAGAATTTTGTGCTTTTGGACGACCCGTAACGACTGTCAAAGTTCTATGAATGACAGCCGGGACCAACGGCGTAACCACCAACGACTTTCCGAGGCACGGAAGGGTATCTGTTTGTAATGCATGATCACCTTATCCATGAACTGACCGCGGCAAGCTTCGATCGAACCGTGCTGTTATCATTTAGCCACGAGCCTTCTGTGCCTGTCTATTCTGTGGTATTGCCAAGTTTAAGTTCAATGTACACAAACAATGGTTGTTACGCATGCGTTACGCGCGGCCGAGCTGCGGCGCTCGCAAGGGCGAATGGTATAATGTGTTAGGTAATTTTTAACCAATTGCGGCGGAACGGTGTGGTACTATGTATCTTCTTCGTGGGTCGAGGTTGAGGCGCTTGCAACGGTCAATGTGAGGATGGACGTCATGAGTTTTCCGAAAGAATATGTACCTACAATATGTGTGTGAGATTATTTATATCTGGGTCTGTCTACAGAGTGTAACGGAAAGGGGGTATCAATCCTGAAGGAGGTGAATGTGCTCATGAAACTCAACAACTTTCCCCAAAGAACATAGGTCGAAATATGAAAAAAAAAATTGGCCCTCCCATAGTAAATCAATCAGCTGGTAGTCAGTTTTGTAAGGGAGGGCCAAATTTTTTTTTCATATTTCGACCTATGTTCTTTGGGGAAAGTTGTTGAGTTTCATGAGCACATTCACCTCCTTCAGGGTTGATACCCCCCTTCCGTTACACGCTGTATAATTACCATTTCATAGAGCATCATAAGTGGCCCAGTGTTAAAGGCCCTGACTTACAAGTTGTAGGTTAGGTTTGAACCCACACAGGCGTCTTACTTTGTGTAAATACAAACCGGAACAACTACCTGTAGGTCATACAAATATTTGTTCCGTGCGGGAATCGAACCCGCGACGCGCAGCAGTCAATAGCTTAACCACTGCGCCAACCGTGTCGTCGCTTTCTGCTGTCATTAATTGGGTACAAATCCAGGCATTAGGCTACTACTGAGAGTATACCAATGGAAAAACGCAATAAAATTACCTGACCCGAAGATACTGGGCGAAATTTAGGATTCCACGCCCAGCAGTTGTAGAGCTTACGAACCTAAATAGCTTAGGTCCAAACACAGCTAAATTGTATCATCACAATATAACAGTACCAACGGTGTTATAGCACACTGGCAGTTGACCGGATTTCGGTATCTTCTACTGGGTGTTAAGATGTGATAAGAGGCGTATGTAAAGCTCAGTATCGGCCCTTGAGAATTCTTAACTTCGGTCAATGATCGTACGGTACTAGTATTTGGCAACATTTTTTTTTTTTTAAGTTAAAACTTCTTTAGCATCGTTGTGATTTGAAACTCAATGAAACGAAAATGCGACAGTAGAAAGAGATATATATATTCCACAACTTTCACACAACGCCATCTAGTCCCAAACTAAGCAGAGCTTGTGCTATGAGTACTAGACAACTGATAAACATACATATATATTTCTAAATACATACATATTATAGATAAATTACACCCAGACAAAGAACAAATGATCGTGTTCATCACACAAACATTTGTCCTAGCTACCGAACTACCAACACAACTTGGTATCATTATAATTAAAGCCTACAATAATCCTACTCCTGAAATTATCACCTCATCTCATTATCTTGAAGTTAACATTTTTGAAGGTTCCACTTCTATCGCATGTGAACTGTACAAATGTTTTTTTTTTTTTTCATTTCGTTAGCTTGTATTGTGTCCCACTGCTGGGCAAAGATTTCTCCCCGTTTTCCTCCCAAACCTGTCTTGAGCGATCTCTGGCCATGCCCTGCGAACAGACATCGAATTAATTAATAAAAATCAGCTCGTTTGTCTAATACTCGCAGACTCAAGCTAAAGTCTTGAACACGGGGGCCTGGGTACGATTCCTGGATCGAGCAAAGTGTTATTAAAAAAATATAAGTGACAAACTGTAGTTGCGATTCATTGCAGGAACAGTTTTTTACTGAATCCTGCAAAAATCACTAGTGTGTTTACACACAATAGTTTGCATCCTGTTTTTTGCGATGGAGCAACGAGCGAGCAGTATAGATTGGGCAGACGGCATCCAGCAAAAAACGGTATGCAGATAGTCGGAAGACTTCCATTGAATTATACAGCGTGTAACGGAAGGGGGGTATCAACCCTGAAGGAGGTGAATGTGCTCATGAAACTCAACAACTTTCCCCAAAGAACATAGGTCGAAATATGAAAAAAAAATTTGGCCCTCCCATAGTAAATCAATCAGCTGGTAGTCAGTTTTGTAAGGGAGGGCCAAATTTTTTTTTCATATTTCGACCTATGTTCTTTGGGGAAAGTTGTTGAGTTTCATGAGCACATTCACCTCCTTCAGGGTTGATACCCCCCTTCCGTTACACGCTGTATATGTAATTAAACTGGATTCTGTTTTTCACTGGACAATGCCATCTAGTTTGTAGTGGCAAAACGGAAAAGCATAATTCGAATGGATCGGTTTTTTGACGGATACTGCAAACAAGATGCTTGTATGTGAATCACTACATAGTATAAAACAAAGTCGCTTCCCTGTCTGTCTGTCCCTATATATGCCTAGATCTTTAAAACTACGCAACCGATTTTGATGCGGTTTTTTTTAATAGATAGAGTAATTCAGGAGGAAGGTTTATAGGTATAATAAATGCATAATATAGTAGAGAAACACTGATAATTTTAGAGGTTTCTAATGTGATGTCGTAAATAAACACATTTTTTTTGCGCTTACATTGTAAACGCTGGCTGAACCCGTCGAGATAGATCAAAATAATGTACTACAGTATTGTACACCTTAAAAAGGTCTACAAAAAAGTCCGCAATGGTATATGTCTATCTCTTAGGGATAACCCACAATAACCATTTTTTACCCTATACTTTTTACGAGAAATAATGGCTCTAAAATTATAAGTGTTTCTCCACTGCACCCGTGCGAAGCCGGGGCGGGCCGCTAGTTATGAATAAAAAAGAATTATCTTAAAATATTTACATAACTTAATAGCTAACAACAATCTTAAAGTAATAATATGTACAAGAATATAAAAAAGGATAGAATCATAGAACATAAAAATTCGTCCGCGTCGTTGTCAACGGGAAAAGTGTCCAAAAGGCTGGCAGCATTGCCACGTTTTATGGCAATGCTGGTTCTTTTGCCAAGTGAATTAGAATAAGAATATCATTAAACTTCTGGGTATATGGTACATTAAGACCTTTTTTCTTCACCATTTAGATCTTTATTTGTCATAATTTTACAACGGAAAGAAACAAGTCAAGAAGAAAGAATAACAAACAAATAAAGGCAATCATTATTAATATAGAACCAAACACATTTTCCCAATAATCATTCGATCCTAAAAGAGTCATCATATCAACATTTAGATACTGATGATGACCATTGCACAACACCTCATGATAACCTCTTTTCAACCTTATCTACAAAGAAATCGGTTACTCATTCTAACTGAAGTATTTATCGAAGAATAACTTCACGTATTGCATAACGGTGTTTTTATAACCGACGTTATTGACCGAGCATTTCTTTGTTACACTGTTAGCTAATCGAACGTTTAGAGGTTAGGTTTAGGCGTTTGTTGCATTGGATATTGGTCGCGGGATCGCGTGGTTTTACGACGGTTTTTTTTTTAAGGAGATATCTTTAAATTATTATGATTAATGCCAAATAAAGACATGGTTCAGTTAGGTTTTTACAGGTCAAAATCTAAAGATCTATCTTTTATCCGTGGAATAAAATTGACTTCTGACAGTTCTAGTATGGAAAAACTGACAATTTTTTTCAAATTTATTCTCAGACATTCTAGGTATAAAAGTTTGGTGGAATTTTCCCATATTGAACCTGCTTTAACAAGCCAGTACATTAAATAGTGTTCATGATACTCTGAAAAGTTGTTGGTACATTTAAAACTAGAAAATTAGCTGTTGAAAATATACAGCAATAGACATCTTGTGATGGTAGCTTAGTAACTGCAATATAGGTATTGCGTGGTCCATGAACACACACAAGAACTCGTATGCACACACACACACATCGTAAATGATGATAAAAAGTCTAAGTCGAGTCGAGAAGTCTAATGAATGCCGACTCTAAAGTCAAAATTCATTTAACCTCCTATCAGTCAACATTTGCAAAAGGATCCAATGAATCAATTTAACAAGTTAAACCGTTATCGATCTAACGTTTTTATAATTTTCTAATAGTACAAAGAACAATACCATAAAAAGTTCCGTCACGCGATATTAAGCCGCGTTGCATCACGTCTTTCAATCTGTACGCTACCTTATCCTATACACACTATAAACAATTTATTGCATCGGTTTACGCACTTTGAGTGGCACGTGATTCTGCAAATGTTTATTGTAAAACTAGGTTTTCCTGTTGGTTAACCGAAGTTTAGTTTAACGGTTTTGACCGCATACGGTAGCGGTCGTCAGATTCTTATGTGTATCAAACTTTCCTTGTATAAGAATAAAAGATTTATTTCCGACGTTTTTCGTAGTATTTTATTTTTGTTTTTTTTTACGTTTTTAGCTCCGACGTTTTGAGAAAACCCATTTTTATTTACATTATTTCAGTGATATTTTTATTTCACATCAAGATCTCATCAATAAGTACAATAGTTCTGCCAAATGTGATTGTGTCCTCTTTTAGGTTACGTTGTATTTATCGTTTTCCCACTCTTACAGCACATGTCTTCAAAATTAAATAATTAATAATATTTTTTCTCCCTTCCACAGATGTGACTAAACCCGACATGGCAGCCACAGACGGCCAAGTAGTGGCCGCAGCATCGCGCTGGAACGACGAAGGCAGTTACCTCCGCGAGTTCGCAGTCAAGAACCGCCTGCCAAGCGTCGCCAAAATCATCAAAGGACAGTATGGAGGACTTGGCGTACCGACGCTCCCAAGCCCAGGGCTACAAAGCACAGCCCTACTCGTATCTGCAGGAAAGAGAAAGAAGATCATCGCTCAAGCTATCAAACTTAAAGAAGGGAGACGGATGGTCAGTGTCGGGCCAAGGATAGCTATCCCAGAAACATACAAAGGATACTTTGAGTTGCTAAGCGAAGAAGGACGGGCAGTAAGGTGCATTGAATCAGTATCAGAACTTGCTAGAAGGAAACTAGATGATGGCTGTCTTGTCAGAGAACCAGTCAGAGTTATTTGTGCTAAAACAGACTTAGATGGCAATCTCACAGCTGATGGAGCAAGAAATCTACCAGCTGGAGAAATAATCATGCCAAGAGGAGAAACATTCTTAGGTAAGAATAAGTATTTGAAATGTACAGATTCTAAAGGCGATATGGTTCTATTAAGCCTGGATCAGAGAGGGAAGTTTTCAGCTGTTGCTAAAGAAGAGAATATCAGTGGAGTGCATACAGCTAAGACTCTGTTGACTAAACGTTTGCCTATAACAGTGAGACTGGTTCACGGTACTCCGCCAAGAGGGCTCAAAAGTGCCAGCCATTTTGTTCCAGAATTAAGACTGCTCTCCATGTTTGAGGAAGATCATGTCTTCGCTCTTCCTCTTCCTAAAGAAGGCAACGCGTTAGTAGCACTACCTTTGGCGGCGCCACTCAAAATGCAAAGATGCAAAAATGAGGATCAAATAAAGAATTTCATGGAATTTTCTAGACTAGTGGAAAAGTGCAATCGATTGTTAGTAGATGTCGTAGACAGAATACATGTATTAGACGGAAAGTTGGGCGACCCGAAGAGGCTTTTGAATGGGCCTTTACACGCGCCTCCGATAGTCAAAACTGGATATTTCCTTCGACGTAGTGTGTCTTCAGATACAGCTAATCAACACAAACATATGTCACGTCACAATCACATTTACAGTAGTCATCGAGACGAGAATAGTATTCCAGACGAATATGATGAAATAGACCAAATTTATGACTACGTCAGAGGCTTTGCTCCTCTCCCTAAGAATATAAAAGCTTCTTATTCAAACGAGCCAACTCCAAGACACGAATCGGCTCCTGCTTCACCAGCAGCAACTCCTATCCATATGCCTCTAATAACAGAAATAAAACCAGAACCACCGCCAATAGAAACTATACCAACAAAGAAACCATTAAACATCCAAAAGGCAGAAAAGAGAACACGAAAAGCACCAGCACAAATAAAAGAAACTCCAGTCACTGTGTATAAAGAGAAATGTTCTGTAGCACCCGCAGCTAACCTGCCTAAACTGTACATCAAAAACAGCGTGAATAACAATAAGAATAGAATGGTTTTCCGTCAGAAAAGTACTTCGCCAACTAAAGAGGCCCCTAGTCCTGTAGCTAGTCCGATTCGACCAATCAAAGGTGACTCTCCAATCTTTAATATTCGATATAAGAGCTTATCAAATATCCACCAAGCTATGGAACTAGATGGTACTTTAGATTCCAGTCATTCGGGTGGGAGGACGTCGGGAGACTCGGGAAATGGTCCTAAGCTACCAGAGAAGAGGTCGAGGAAACTTAGCAGGCCGAAGTCACTGACGAACCTGGTTTGGGAGCTGAAGGGGTGTCCTGATCCGGACAAACCTAAAACTAGAATTAAGAATGAAGGCTACAAGAAGATTGGTAACAAATTGTCTTTGGGAGCTCAGAAGAGGGTGCCGACGTTGTACCTTTAAGTTTTGGTGAGTTGAACTTTTTTTTAATATTTTTCTAACTACAGATATCATTCCTGACTTTTCCATACCCACTAAAAGTACCGCATAGCGAGAATCTTATAAAAAACTGAAAGGTAACTTAAATATCTTGACTTATTGCACAAGATGAGTTGTGGTAGATTCGGCCATGACGTCTTTCTAGTCAATGTCCTATTGCCCAAGACCCTCAACCATATTTTCAAGGGCTCACGTTAAATAGACGGTTTAAAGAACTGATTCAAAAACAACACTTAGGTATTTAGGAGGTTTCTCCTTGGACCATACCAATATGTCCGATGGGACCGAAAGGTTTTGGAGTGGCTAACGCATACTGGAAGACGTAGCGTTGGAAGACCTCCCACAAAGTATAGCGATGCCCTGGTGAAGAATCCGCTGGATGCGCGAACACAGAACCGGTCGAAATGGCAATGCTTGGGCCTATGTCGATTTATTTATTTATTAGGAACACAAACAGTTACATGCTACAAACTACAGATAAATACTTAAACTAAGATTTAACAAACATGTAACCCACAACATTGTCCACGTTATAACTAAAGGTTAAAAGAAGTGCCAAAGACAAGCGATACAAAAGTAAAAGAAAAATAAAACAATAGTCACTGCCACAATATTGCTGTGTTACTAAGCTTAGCTTAATTTAACTTAAAAGTCTCGCTAAACAAAATATCCAGAGCCATTTTCTTAAATGATTGCTTAGATAGACAAAATATATCCTGCCGGTCGATTCTGTAAAAATCTCACCGTGAAATCATAACTGAAGTGAGCACTTAATAGTGTTAATCCCTAGCGAATGACAGCTCACTCCACGCTCACTTCACCCAAGCTTTCACGGTGAGATGGTTACATAATCGCACGGCTGTTGTATTCTGTCGGGGGCAAGCCTGTTACCTAACCTAGTGTTTGATGTCTATAATAAAGAATCAGAATAAGAACCTACATAAATTGTTTTTGTAACGCAACCAACTAAATGACACCACAAAGCTTCCACACGAAGTAACAACCGTGTAATATTTTGACTATACATGTAAAACAAGCATTTTCAATTCAATTACTCGACTCGCGTACATGCGATTTCTATCATAAATCGCAGGAGTTGGCAAATGTTTGGGTAGCATCGAAATGTCGTAAGAACTTCGTGATATGCCAACGACGAAGTTTCCTATAAATTGTGAAAATGAAAACCTATAGTCTATTCAAATCCTTCTTTCCAATTGATGTAATGTCCGCTTAGACAAATATCAACTTTATGATTTTGTAAATCAGGTTCATTTTAGAATGACTGAGTACTGTTGAAAAATTCGTAAAAATTTTGAAGTCGTAACGCAAACTGAACTTTATGTGTAGGTTTTAAAGTTGTTCTTCCAAAAACCGACATTTGTTGTAACGTTTGAAAACTAAACGCCGAATGGAGATTGGGTGCATCGGTATTAATTCTAGTATTTTGTAATTCTGAATTCTTGTGTCTAGTAGGTTAGTTCGATTGGTAATTAAGTAAATTGGTATGATGTAGTAATATGTTATATTCGATTACAATAATCACGATTGTAATTTGAGTCCTCTTCTTATTTAAATGTTTCCGATTTATTACAATATTGGTTTAGGTTTAAAGTATATAGTTTAAAACATCACAAATTATTCGTCTATGGTCAAGGTAGAGCCATATACAGGCTGAAATTGAAAACATGCGACAAATCTAAATGGGAGATTGTTGAATAAAGGTATTTTTCATATTTTTTTATGCTCTCTTTAATGGTTAAAGTCATTTTGTAAAAATTTTATTAGAAATATGTGAAAACGGCAAACCATCATTTTGGGGTACGAACTTTGAGGGTGATTTTCACCCTTTTAAAACGTTTGTTAGCAAAAAAGAAAAAATACGTATCTCATCATTTTTCATGTAGATTATTATAGTGAAGTCGCAACTAAATCGGTGAGAGACACCTCGCGAGGTTTCCTTGTCAGTTGGAAAGGGTTAAAATGGTCGTCGGTCCATCTAGCTCAGGGTTTCCCAAAGTAATCTTCAACCGATCCAGCCTGGCCCTTGCTACCCTCCCCCAGCGACGCCATAAGCCGAGGTATACCTACAGGGACGACCTACAGGGGGTGCCCTTAGCGTGTCGCCTAGCTTGTAAGTATTGTGCCCTGGCTGCAGGTCTTAATTTCACAGGACAGTCCGATTAAGCAGCCGAAAACGCCCTAGATTGTCCTGCCCCACAAAAAACTGGCTGTGGGGCGTCCCACACTAAGCTTGCCGATACGCGGTCTCCGCTCTAGGACTCGTTTGCTCCACCGGCCATCGGTCCATCATGACCAGCCCACTGCCTCTTCAGCTTGCTTACTCTGCAAGCAATGTCGATAATTATCGTTCTCTTACGCATAATTTAATTCCTGATTTTGTCCTTGAAAGAAACTCCGAGCATAACCTGCTCCATAGGACGCTGAGCGGCCTTGAATTTGTGGACCAGCCCGGCTGTCATCACTGTCAGTGTAGAGAATGCACATAAATGACAAACAAATCAAAATGGATTGACAAATTCTTGGTTATTTTTATCAAAAAACAAATTCCTAAGATATTCGTTCTCAACAAGACAATTAACAAAAGGCATAGTTCAATTGTGTTATTTAAGCATTGTTTTAAGGAATTCTTGTCATTGTTAACTTCAAGATTTTGTTAAAGAAAAAGAATACACACTATGATGATTAAACAATAACCATCATCGTTTTACTTGTTGCTATGGAAAAAAGCGTGCAAGCTTATTTTGAGCAACTTCCTCTTGTTGTATGAAGTTGAGACATTGTGAACGTATTTGGTTCCAATGACAATACATTTATTTAGTGGAGACGACTGGCCGCCAAAACTCGTATCTGAGCAGTATAAACTGTGCATACCCGGTGGACTACGACCGTAACAATTATTATTCAATAAGAAGAAATATTATATATATTTTTTTTTTTAAACCTTGCCCCACACTAGGAATTTCTCCTGTATTGTGGGTGCGTTTACAAACATTTAAACTCACATACACAAACAGCCAGACCCGGAACAACTACTTGTAGGTCATACAAATATTTGTTCTGTGCGGGAAGCGAACCCGCGACACGCTGCGCAGCAGTCAATCGCTTAACCACTGCGTCAACCGTGCCGTCTGAAAATAATTCATATGAAGGAGATATTTTTTTTGATAACCGATGAAAAATGTCTGCGCTAGGGGGTTCAGAATCATGTGCCAAATTCAACGTTATAGTTTTTTTTTTTCAAATTCAAATTCAAATTCAAATTGTTTATTGTGGTACACAGGTAAAAAATATGGTGTTAAAGTTTATAAAATGAGGTACATCCATGACCCGCCTTTAGGCATACAATAATTTAAAGACTTGCAACATTATATTAGTAGTCAATAATTTAGTATTAATTAATTCATTAATATATTAGTCAATAATAATAATAATCAATAATTTAAAAAGGGTCAATAATTTAATAGTAATTGAAAAAGTAGTCAATAATTTGTTAATATTTAAAACAATAGGCAATAATTTAATAATATTTAATATGGTGATTACTAATAGCTACAATTTAATATGTTAAAAACTATATTGATATAATCAAAACTGGAACTAATTACGATTATGGAATGAATTCAATAAATTAAAATCTGTCATCTAGATACTCATTAACAGAGTAATATACCTTCTTATATAATAGTTTTAATAAAGCATTTTTGAAATCAAGTATTTCATTTAATTTTTTGATTTCAATAGGAAGCTTATTATAAATTTTTGGTGCCATTCCAGGAAGACTTTTCGAAAATAATGCAGTTTTGTGTGGAATGGTGCATATCTCTCTCTTGCGACGTTTAGATTTCAGTGTTTTAAACATATGAAAGTTGGATTTGACAAACACTGCTGTTTCAAAAATGTACATGCAAGGAACTGTTAAGAGATTAAATTTTTTTAAAATATGGGATACAGCTGTCAGTAGGTTTAAGTTTAAATACAGAACGCACACATCTCTTTTGAGCTTTAAACACAGTCTTCAACCTCTCTGTGGAATTTCCCCAAAATATAATTCCAAAACGTAATGTAGAGGTCACATATGCTTTGTACGATATGAGAACTATAGACTCGTTTGCCATTTTTGCAAGATTATAGTTTGCGCGTCGATGTCCGTGCCGCCCCGTATAGTGGATGATTTTTAAATTTTTACAGGGTGTTCTACTCATGAATGTGAACAACTTTCACTGTGGGACCAACTCTGAAATCACGAAAACAAAATCAGCTGTTTAATACAATAGTTCAGTACCTACTTGACCAAAATGTATGAAACAGCTGATTTTTTTTTTGTGGTCTCGTAGTTGGTTCCATAGTGAAAGTTATTCATTTTCATGGGTGCATGCTGTAGAACGCTCCTTAGTTGTAGCTGTTAGAGAAACCTTAAACATTTGAAGCGTACAAAATACTCAACTAACCAAGATTGTCCTCGGTATAATTCTGAGTGATTGAAAGTGTCATACGCCCCAGTAATGTATTTTTAAAGTTCTGTACCCACTGCCAGGTCGCTGGTTGTTCGAAAGAGTTACCGTGGCCCCTGGCACAGGCAACTGAAGGAACACGGGTGGGTTTTAGTCAGTAAAAGTCTGACACGCCCTCCCGCTCCGCCCAAAGCGGGAGAAGTTATTTGATTTCGCACACCAAAAAAAAAAAAACAAAGGTTCCGTACCCAAAGGGTGCCAACGGAGCCCTATTAAGTACTAAGCTTCCGCTGTCCGTCCGTCTGACTATCACAGGGCTACACATAGGGCTGGGCTGGGCTGGGTATACATCTCACGAACCGCAATAGGAAGATTATGTATATCTATTGCCACTATAACAATAAATAAAGTTAATACAAATTAAAGGGTCTCCATACAAGAAGCGTGTGATACAATACAAGTTGGTGGCCGGTTTTTCTTTTTCTAGACACATACGTAGGTATGTGTCTAGAAAAAGAAAAACATCCATATAACACACAACAAACCAGGCTAAGCAGAACAAGCGGTATTTTTCAATCTGCATATAAAAAACCAGCCTAATAATTAATTGGCTAACTGTGTGGTGAAAAGCTTAGCTTAGCTTTAGTATCTTGATTGGTTTTTGTTGTGAAGTTATTGACCGGGCAGCGCAGCAGGGTGTTCGTAGCTCATCTATAGATTGGATGCAGATTTCTGTGATCAAATTAATGACTTATAGGTATTATAGATTCCTATCTACCCCTTTTCTTTGTAAAATTCAGATTGTTAAGCAAATTGAAGTGAGGAAACCGGCATGTCCTAGAACCAAAAATTCTAAGATATGTGACATCTACCAACTCGCACTGGGACCGCGTGGTGGATTATAACCCACTCCCTCCCACAGAGAGGCGGTCTGTGTCCCAGCAGTGGGAGCATTAATCAACTACTAGCTTAACTGTCCGTAAATAACTAAGTATATTCAAATCACAACAGCTGTCATTCTTTGACAACTGTCAAAGAATGACAGCTTAACAAATAACAGACAATAGCAGACAAATTAACGTAGGGTATCAATCTGCTTAATAATTAATTTCCCTGACGGTGTCGCTATGGAATGAGACGGGCTTGTGGCTAAATAATAACAGCCGCAGGGTCGATCGATTAGGTTAACCTACGCTTGCCGCGGTTGGTCCGTGGATGGGTGACCATCTTCATATACCAAGAGCCCTCCGTGCCTCGGAAAGCACGTTAAGCCGTTGGTCCCGGCTGTGATTCGTAGATCTTTGACAGTCGTTAAAGGTCGTCAGGTCGAAAGTCTGAGTCTTACCAAGGGGTATCGTATTACTCAGTAACTGGGTTGTGGAGGTCAGATAGGCAGTCGCTCCATGTAAAATACTGATATGCAGCTGCATCCAGTTAGGCTGGCTAGGCCGATGATGGTATCGCTAAGTGAATGTTTAACACAAATGATGGTGTAGAAAGGAAATTGGTGTGGTGGAACGAGGACGTTTTGGGAGCTGTATTTTGTCGGAAAATGAGTACTTTTTGCTTAATTTGAATGAAACAATAAAATGTTCAAACGGTGAAACAAAAGTCCGATGATTGTCTATTTGTTTCGTGTGTTTGTCACTGGCATTTTTCTCAGACTGACATAAGATTCTACTCTACTACTCTGAATATCTCTTTGATGCTGACTGTGATGTGTTCGCGGATGAGTGGAAGATCTTGTCAGTATGTCAGTAGGACTGACGTTTCGGACACAATATATTCGGACACTTGCTTGCTTCTTGCTTTCATTAATATATGTCGTTTCGCACACTGTGTCCGAATTATATTGTGGCCGAAACGTCAGTAAGCCGTGAGATAAGCTTATGACTGTCGAGTAGTTGTATACTGTTCGTTATTGTACTTAACTTATGTGTTCGTATATAAATAAGATTTCTAATGCACAGAAATACGAGTAGCTGATTCATAAACATTAATTATAAAAAGTTTCTTGTTTATAACCATTTCCTTGAACATAAACACGATATTTGGTTACCCCGAAGGTCAAGGTCAGCCTTAATGTCGTCATTCGTACACCGACTTTTACGCGACTAATTTCTCCGTAATTGAGCCCCACCTAATGTCGACTTCGCCCTGTTTTTCCACGAACACCACACCCTAGGACATCATATTTTTAATTTCGTTGACTACCTTAATGGAAATAATGGTTTGGGATTATCTTTAGATAGCACGACATTTTTTTCGCTGTTTTTGTTTTTGCAAAATGGCACATCGCAGTTAGTGAGGTTTTATTTTAGGGTCATAACTTTATACAGTCTTAGGGGCCCGTGGCTAAATAATAACAGCCGCACAGGTCGATCGATCAGGTTAAGCTACGCTTGCCGCGGTTGGTCTGTGGATGGGTGACCATCTTTACATACCCAGACCCCTCCGTGCCTCGGAAAGCACGTTAAGCCGTTGGACCCGGCTGTCATTCTTAGGTCTTTGACTGTCGTTACGGGTAGTCAGAAGCCCGAAAGTCTGACAACCAGTCTTACGTAGGGGTATCGTATTACCCAGTAACTGGGTTGTGGAGGTCAGATAGGCAGTCGCTCCATGTAAAATACTGGTATTCAGCTGCATCCGGACGGGAAGCCGACCCAAACATAGTTGGGAAAAAGCTAGGCAGATGATGATGAACTTTATACAGTCTTATTTATTTATGGCATGTATAACGCGGCGACAAATTAATCTGGGTTGGCGACAAATTAATATGGTTTGGCGACAAATTAATCTGGGTTGGCAGCTACGGACGGCGGATAAAAAGTAGAAAATGGGCATTCTTAAATTAAACAACGAGGTTGTATATCAAGTTAACTAATTATCTTTAATAATAATAATTAGAAATAGTCGACGGAGCCTCGCTTCGCGGGGCCCCTATTTCCGCCTGCAGGGTTTAAAGGAACCTAACATGAAGGAGGTTAATATTAGTCGCCATGTCATTATTTTTAGTCGCCATGTCATTATTTTTAGTAGCAAAGTTAGTCGCCCTTTTAAATTGTTAGTCGCCTGGAAAATAATATTCCTTTATTTATATATACTTTATTGTACACCACAAAAATAACATAAAAAAATACATAAAACAATACAAAATATACAATGGGCGGCCTTATCGCTTTCTGCGATGCGATCTCTTCCAGGCAACCTTGGAATGAACAGTGATTTTCGTGGACATAAAATGGGGCTCTTATTTATGCAAATATTATGTATACAATACACTAAAATGGTGTTTTCCGTTACTATAAAAACCTACATCGCTTTAGGTGTGCCTATAAAACTTGAGGGTTTCTCTCGATTTCCATAAGATTCCCCCATCAGATTCCGACTTGGCGACAATGGGACCACCTTGAGAGCATACCCTTTCAAACAAAAAATATTTTTTTAAATAGGTCCACACTCGACGGAGAAATCGGTGACCATACATTTAAAAAAAAAATTACATAAAGTCGAACATATAACCTCCTCCTTTTTGAAAGTCGCTTAAGAAAGGACATACATCTCTGCTCGCCTCTTCGAAAAAGCCAAGCGTGAACTCTTAAAGAAACAGCTCATATTCTCCCTACCTTACCAGTTAAGTCTTCCTTTAAGATAAGACATGGAATAAAAACTGGACGGCTAGTTTTTGTTCCGACGGTCCTAGTGTATTCAATGTAAGTCTATTCTATAAATAAGATTTGAATTATGTATATATGGGCTCTTAGAGGCGGTATACACTTTGAAGCATCAGTGAGAAAATATAGTTCCTGGGGTATGTTCAAATAAAACAAGAAATTAAAGAGGTAATTTTATTAAAATACATAGTTAGTAGGTATTGTCAGGTGCTTATAAAATTGAAAAGTTTAACATACACACAATATACAGGGTCCCATTAAAATAGATGGACAAATTTTAACACAGCGCTCAGTACGTCTAACCAAAGATATCCAAGCAAAAAAAAACACTGATTAAAGTGATTTTATTTTGACCTAAACTAATAAATTTCCGGTCACATTAGTGTATTTTCGTTAGCTGATTATTTTTCTTGTAAGTATCTAATGCGTTTTTCTTATATATTTTTTTACCGTTGACCTTATTTTGGAGGTCTGAATGATTTCTAAAAGTTTGTCCATCTATTTTAATGCCTTATATATATAAAACAATAGGGTTTGGGGTGAAGAAAAGACTCGCAAAAATATACACTACCGGTGCGCAGATCAGTTGACGGACGTCACACGACTCTTGTCAAAAAAAGGGGCGCGCGTCGAATGTCTTTTTAAAGGAAGCTTCTAGAATGTTCTAGAAGCTTCAACTCACTCTCATTGGCCGGGCGGGAACGAGAGGCGTTTCCGCCTGAAGCGCGTGGATTGTGGCGGGAGCGGTTAGAAATAGCTTTACGTTATAAAACCAATTGTCATGTCAATTGTCATTCTTTGACAGTTGTATGAAATTGCTATAACACTCCTAATTGACGTAGTGTGTCAACTTGATAAACAATTAATTTCAAGACTGGACCTGTATATTAAATAATTCCCTCGTGCGGAGACCATGCTGGCTGCAGCATCAGGCATCCTATCTAACAAATAAATGTATCGTCATCGGAACGGAACAAGCATACAAAGTTGTAACTTGATAGGCCAAAACATACTTCTTCCTTTCTATCTTAACATACTCACTAGTGAAACTATACCGGCTGACTTTTATAAAACATCAACAAGGTATAAAACGTGAACGAAGTAGAAAATCATGATGCCATAGGTTTCTACTTCGTTCACCTTTTCTATCTAATCTACGCAGATTTTGTTTTTAATTTTTTTTTCACAAAAAATAGAATTTTTGTTTTTCTTGATTTTTTATTCAATCTTTTCATTGAAGCCGGCCGATGGCTTCAATCAAAGGATTTAATGTCGCTATCGAATTGATTGATAATTTCTGAGGACCTGTAACAATTGTCATAGAGGGAATGACACAGCCGGGACCAACGGATTAATGTGCTATCCGCGGCACGGAGGGGTCTTTGTAGGTATCGATGGTCACCCATCTACGGACCAACTGCGGCAAGCGTAGCTTAACCTGATCGATAGACAGTGAAAGACGCACACTACGTCGCATTCGCAATAGACAATCAATTTCATGAATTTGTGAAGATATTGCAATAGAATGGAATGTGATGACAAGTGCCATTGACTGCCAATATTAATTAAATCTAAAAATAAATATCTAGACAATATTAGTGTAATTGTAATAATAATTGTAATAAGTAATTCAATAATTAAATAGCCAAATAATATCAGAATAACTACTATAACACTTAATTCTACGAATAAGAACCTTAAAAATATCAGAACAATATTGACTGTGATCGGGAAAACATGCAACACAAAACATACACAGTTATTGTTCTGGTTAAGTAAAAAGTATAAAAGCTTACCATAACTTAATATTGCGCAAAGAACGATTAAGAAGAAGCGGCTAATCAGTTGTTTTAGTTATAATTTTATTGAGATCGCTGTCTCCACGTATTGAGAATGCGGTCGCACCATCACGCTCGCGCACCAATATGGTACCATTCCTGATCCATACATATTTGTGATTATGATTGTTTGCAACTTCGCGAGTCTTCCGAAATAACTGCTTCATCCTTAAAGTTAAATGCTCATTAATATAAACGGACATGGAGGTGCCGGTGATACCAATGTGGTCAGTTTTAAGAGAAATAGCTTTACGGAATGCACTCAGCAAATTATCCCTCTGCAGGCGAGATGTGAATTTGAGTACCTATAACGTTTTTTTGGTCTATTTTTTGGTTATCTAGAGATTGATCCTTTTTCATGCGTAAATACTTATCTCTAATTGATTTCAAATCAAGCATTTTTTTTCTTTCTTTTACATTTTTTTGTAAGCCTCCTAAGTGATTGGCTGTCAATATTTATAAACTGTTACTTGCTTTCAGATCTTTGAACTCATCAGATTAATTAATTATATCAAATCCAATGACTAAGTATGACGTGAAAATTTTTTGTATGATCTGTAGGAATATTAATGAGTACATAATCTGTACTTGTAGTTATTAATTTTGAATAGGTTAGGTACAAAAACGTTTGAGGTTGAAATCCCCCTGAAAGACTTTATCAACCTTTTCAAATCATATTATTTAGAACAACCAATCCAACGCAATATGATTGGTGATTTATTTGATCAGACTTTTTAAAATCGTTGCTGGCCCGAAAGGGTTTCATATCAAAACTTTTTTGGGTATTATCCAACGCAATATTTATTGCTGATTTTTGTGATTTATCAGACTTTTTTGGGTATAATCCGGAAAATCACATTTTTCTCGGCAAAAATTTCTACAAAGAAAGTAAAAAAAAATTGGTTTATTTGTCAACACGTACATATAAAAGATAAGTTACTCAAACAAAAAAGAAAAATTAAATAAAAAAATATAGTAATGAAACCAAGCATACATTTTTAAAATATTCACACAGTATACGTTTATTAAGAATTGTATGAATGTATACCGTCCTTAACAGGGCAAAACCCTTCACTGCCCAGTTCTTGGGGTTCACTGAACACGCACAAAAAACGCTACAAAAACGCTTTTAAAGTTCAATATAGATAGAATCTTTTTAATATGTATTAGTATTGAACATCGCGCAGGTGTGCCAACGGTTACTGAATTATTTATCATAAGAATAAATATCTTATTTTAGACTTTGAGTAAAGAACGTTTTTAAGAATGAAAATTGTGGTTGATTTTTGTGTGGTGATGCAATGTATTCCTCTGTATAGGTACAATGTGTAACGTTAAATGCGCAAAACCTCAGACACCCCAACTGATTTTTAATTCAATTGACCTATTTCAGAGAGAAAATAAGTCATTAAAAAAAATGTAAAGGTTTTAGGTGCTGTTTTAGTTTTATTGGCCATTCTGATCGTTTCTTCCGTCTGCGACGACGCTTTATCGAGGGAGGAGTCGTCACCGGGCCGCTGCGCCGCGCTGACATTGGGTTGCTTGACCTATTAATAAATAGACACGGCAACGTTTTCAATAAATATTTTTTGAAAAATGTGACCTATATTAAAAAGTGTTTCAATTAATTCTGCTCGTTATTCTGATCAAACTATTTTCAGGTTTTGCGCATTTAACGTTAAACGTTGTATAAATTATTTGCATTATTATTATTAATTAGTGTTATTATTATCATTACTTAATATTTCTAGCAGGTGTAGACTAAACATACTCGCTCTAAAATTAATCAAAATGGTTCACCTTCGGGCTGATTTAAAAAAAAAAAAATCTAATGAGTTCATGATTCTTATATTTACCCAGTAAAAGACTTGAATTCTAACTTCAAAACGAGATTTTGCTTGGTCAACATTTCACCAAGAAAAAGACATTACAATATTTCTATCCACTGCAATCTGTGTTAGACCTGCCTCCATAAACCTACTTCACACACACATCATTCACGATTACACCAAAAGATTACTACGTACTAGGACAGCATAAAACTGCAGACATTTAAACTAAAAGCTACCATCCATCACCTCTACCCACCTAACTTATCAAAAACTAGCTGCGCCCCGCGGGTTAAGCCGCATAAGTCTCGATCCCGTAGGAATATTTGGATAAAAAGAATCATATGTCCTAACTCAGGTCATGGTCTATCTATGTGCCAAATTTCATCCTAAACCGTTCAGCCGTGTTAGCGTGAAAGCGTAACAATCAAATACAAAAAAACATCTTTTTATCTTTATTATAATTTTAGTTCAGATAGCGTTAACATAACCATTTATGCCCAACTGAGGTACTAGGCGCACATAAAATTCAAGATGTACTAAGAATCCGATGGTATCGCTGTACGCCAGCAAAAATGTTATAATCTTAGCTACAAATCGCATTATGCAAGCCGATACGGAGATCTGTCTTGAGATATTTGCCATGTTATAGGAAAGTGCAGAAAATCAGTACAGCCGTGCGATTCTGTAACCATCTCACCATGAAAGATTAGGTGAAGTGAGCGTGGAGTGAGTCGTCAATAGTGTCAATCCCTAGCATCGGCGTAACTCACAGCTCACTTCACCTTAGTAATCACGGTGAGATTTTCTCAGAATCGACCGGCAGGGAACAATTTTAATGCTTGTTTTATGACAAACAATTTCTTATACGTCTCATTTTAAAAATGTCTCGAAGTGGACTGCGATAGATGGGTCAGTTTAATGTACAGACGCCAGCACTTCAAGCTACTACAATCTGTCAGATTTCTTTAATAGATTTTCAACTTTATAACTAAAGCATAAGGTTCAAAGTTGATTGTGAAAATCTGACAGTTTCGGGTAGCTTGATGTGCTGGCGTCTGTACATACTAGCTTTTGCGTTCGCACGGATGTGGAAAACACCATTACAATGAATGATATTTCACTGCTCATGTCCTTAGAGTGATAGTTTAAAGTGCAGATGTTGACCCTGCAAATCAACAGCAAAACTGAACATTTTCATTAAAATTGCTTTTCTTATATTTGTGATTTAAAAAGTATACAAGCTTTTATTTCATTCAACTTTTTAGTACCTATGTTATGTAAAGTCGATTCTTGCAAACTTCCTCTTGGACTGTAACGTTGAAATCACTTTGAGCATCCAGTCGGACAATCGAAATAGTAGGTAATTCCATCGGTCCCTTCGTCACTTATTTAAGCTTTAACCAATCAAGCAACTCTGCAGACATGCAACGCGAGACTCTAGAGTCTAAATTTATATTGACTCTACCAGAATCCATAATATCTAGAAATGTACGGAGTTGTATTTCTGTTCTCTTTATTCCATGTGTCATAAAAGCGGTTCGCTTTAGATTTTCGGTCGGATTTTTTCATCTCTGCAGCGATAGTACATTATGGGTGAAATGGCTGCGCATTCTAATATGTACCGTAACTTTATGACGGAAAGTCATAAATCAGGACGCGATTTAAATATGTAGAGCGTCTGTATGACGTTACAGACGCGTGCATGAAATATATTCCAATCATATATTAGCCTGAAACTGTCCGTCCCACTATAGGACTATATGTCATCTTTATATACACAGACGTATAGCAAGCCTTGATTACAACGCTTGTCCTTTTCATGATAGATTTCTCTGTTTTCTATTTGAAACCAGTCCAAGTTTTTTCTTTTTACCATCGGTATCATAACTCAATGATGTCTAGAAAAATTAATGAGCTATGGTCGGAGTTTTAAGTACATGTATCACACCGTTGGCAGTTAGTCCCACTACCATCCTTGCAGACTATGAATATTCTTGTATAGCTTGTGCCAATACGGAAGAATGAGTACATGCCAGGATTTGAACCAGGAACCTGACGCTGGTCCATACAAACCATCGGGACCCAAACACATCGTACTTAGGCCCGAAAACATCCTACTTACAATTGTTTTTTTATTGGGCTGTATAAGTCAAATCAGTTTAATTTAATTTTAATTTTATTATTGACATAATCAACCCATTGGAATGTTTTCTAATGAGTTGATTGCAATATGTGGTTAGCTAGTGACCTCGACAATTGATCATATAATTCTTACCTGAGCAACCGGCAGCAAGTTCGTCATGCTCCCTTAGATGTCACTGCTTGCGGTAGCGTCGGGGGTCGGGTTGTCTCCTTCCCTCAAATATGGCGAGGGGGGTAATGGCTGACCTTTGCGTTATGCTCGTGAACGGGTGCTGCTTGTGGTGACTGGTCGTCTTGCTGACCATGGTTTTATCATTGTTATCATTATTAATAACTTGTTTATTTAGTTTCCTTATGGTCCTAGTTTATCATTTGTGACTTCAAGCGACAGCTATGTAAACTGAACCCAGCATTGCATAAATATGTTAGCGGTCACGCCCTTTATACCTGGAGGCTTTTATTTAATTTCCATTTATTAATTTTTGCTTGAGTATGTATAGTTTTTTATTGTATTTCTTGGTATATTGGCGTTGCCAGCTGACATATGGCAAATAATTTAATTTAGCGTTCTGTGTCTTGTAATGTTAATTGCTTTGCATACCTTGTATTGTATTCAGTCAAGTATATTTTCTAACTGAACAGACAGCTGTGCTGCTGGGGAGTTTGTTGCGCCACTTCTTCTTCCCAGCGAAAGCACTAGGAAGTGGTGAAGGGCGGGCGTTTTGGGGGACTGTCTTTTGTAATTTTGACGTTCGAAAAGTGCTGATTCTCAGCCTAGTTTGAATAAATGACTTTTGATTGATTGATTGATTTGAAGGTATCCCGACGTGTCACCTCCGATTTTTTTGTGGCTGATATATGTTATTCTCCATCAAATTTTAAGAGACACGTATTTTTTTTTTTTGCTAACGCGCCTTCTTTCATTCATATTTTTCCAAAAGACCAAATGGATATATTAATATCCATTTGGTCTTTTGGAAAAATATTAAGTAGAAGTATGTAAAACCCTCAAACTGCCCCGAAAGGTGGTAATGTTTAGGGGGCTATTTCACCCACAAAAAAGGCGCGTTGCCAAAAAAAAGAAAAATACGTGTCTCTTAAAATTTGATGGAGAATAACATATACCAGCCCCAAAAAAATCGGAGGTGACACGTCGGGATACCTTCCTTGTTAGGCATATTTTTAAATGGGATCTTCTTTCATTGCAAATATCGTCGCTCCTCTAACTTGCCCTGATGTGTTTTATTAATTTCTTCTTTTCTCTCATTCCAGGTCCACGTTGTCTTGACGACAGGCATGCGACCAAAATATTGCGACAAACGACAGCACGACTACGACATTACCGTTACATTTGAATTCACGTCACACTTCGGCTAACTTCGGCAGCGTTCGGGAGCGAGGCGGCAATAAGGAGCTAGATGGAACGATTGGAGCTTTATAGAAGTCCAGTATAAATTTGCTATGAACAAAATAGGGAACTAAGGCCTGCATCTACCACATATCACTAAACACATTTAATGCTAAACGAATTTAAAATATCGTTCTGTTTCTCTCAATCGTTTGAAGATGACAGAGACAGAATGGTGTGTGAATGATTTGTGGTGTAAGCGGGCCTAAATGTACTGAGTTTGATTTCAGCCTTAGTTATCGAGACAGGGTCAAAATTAGCCGGTCGATTCTGGAAAAATCTCACCGTGATAACTAAGGTGGAGTGAGCTTAGAGTGAGCTGTGAGTCATGCTGATGCTAGGGATTGACACTATTGGCGACTCACTCCACGCTCACTTCACCCAAGTTTTCACGGTGAGATGGTTACAGAATCGCACGGCTGGTCAGGTTAGGGTCAGTGTGTGAAGAGAAACCATTTTTGGATTATTGCAACGGTGTAAAAATGGTTTCTCTTTCGAAGCATGAAGATATCAAAGGTTCATTAAATTTGAGTTTTAGTATTGTAACTACTCTCATTCGCTTCGGATTTCAACACCAATGAATCAAGTAAAGTAAAACATTTTCAAGTCACTGAAATTTTGCTTTTACTTCTATTAAACCAAGGTGTTCAATGACTATAATCTGGGTTTAATTTCAGTTGGCCTTTTGTGAAATTGAAAATGGGAGTAGTTCTAACTACTGGCTGGAATTATAAACGGGGCATAACGAAGTTAGCGAATAAATACATAAAAAAAGCTCTTTCGAACGACAAGAAATATTTTCAGATTTTAAAAAGTAATTGTGTCTTGCTTATTTTGTAAAATTGTAAAACGAAGTGACGAAATGTAAAGTATAGGCATTAAAAATTGTAATTTTGTGGATAAGCTAACATTTCTTTTTATATCTAAAACAAGAAGAGATGATATGCAATTTTTCATGTTTATTTTGGGTTATATCTAATAAGATTGTTTGCTCATTGACTTATATACTGGGTGCTTTTTTTATTGACTAAAAATTTTTACAGGATGTTCTACTCACGAATATGAATAACTTTCACTATGGGACCAACTCTGAAATCACGAAAAAATCTACTGTTTCATACATTTTGATGAAGTAGGTATTGAACTTTCGTATTAAAAGCTGATTTGGTTTTCGTAATTTCAGAGTTGGTCCCATAGTGAAAGTTGTTCATAGTCATGAGTAGAACACCCTGTAAAAAATTTGAGCTTGTAAAAAAAGCATCCAGTATATATAAGTCAATATACCTAAATTAATTTTCTAAAGCAACAAAAAAAAACAATATGAAAAGAAATGTTACCAGTTGTGCAAAAATGTAAGAGAAATTAATAATTTTTATAACGAAAAAGAACTTAATTTTGATCTCTTAATGAATAATTATTTATGAATGTAATGCCATATTAAAGTATAATACTTCATTGGTGTTCGTTATTAGATATAAGTTGGGTCTTTCATCATTAAATAGGTAATCTACTTACGGATAATATTCACCAACAGACAAATTGGTGATTTAAATATGGAGCAGCTACATCTCCTAACAAAGGAACATTGCTATAAGTTTGCGTTATGCCATGATGATCAGCGCCATCTAGGTATCTAGTTTGAAACTAAGCTACAAAGATGGCGGATTTTCGAAATGCTTTTAATTTTTTGTTTGAAATATGATTTCTTCTAGAAATGTAATAGAAATACGAAATATTGTCGGAATTTAAATAGATGTTCTATGAAAGACCCTTATTTGGCTCATGATTATGATTAATCCCAGTTATTTTAAAATACATAGTATCATTCTGTGCCTAGACAGCCAGAATTTGAGGCAGAAAATCGTAATTTCAAACATTACAAGAAGTTATAATAAGTAGTCATGTCAAAAAATGG
This sequence comes from Eremobia ochroleuca, assembly GCA_949629135.1. NCBI lineage: Eukaryota > Metazoa > Arthropoda > Insecta > Lepidoptera > Noctuidae > Eremobia > Eremobia ochroleuca. The sequence goes on from OX451408.1 coordinate 3,331,837, forward strand.
CAGTAAGTAATAAATTCGCGATGATTAAAAATCATTTTCGTTATTGATGCGTGCCGGATGATTCAAATTATAAACCGGACATACAAATTAACTATCAATCAAGTCATGAGCCTATTAAAATAATTAGATAAAGATTTCTCTACATTTAACCTTTTTAAAATTCCTTCTCTTGAATTGTTGACGCAAACCAAAAATGCGAGGTGCCTTAAAAATGCTTTTTTCGAAAAAATTCTTTGTAATTTTAATGTTTTAGAATTAAGGGAAATAGTCACAAATATCTTCAATTTTTTAGGTTTTTTAGTGTGTAAGTACCTACCGGTTATGCAATTCTTGGTATGCATTTATTCATTTTTTTTATAATTTTTACAGTCATAATTGTCGTAGTGCACTACGATTTTGCGTTTCAAATAATTTTATGTTTATTTACCGTACATTAATGTGCTATTTTAGTGACAGGCCAAACGTAAATTTCAATAAACATTGTTGCTTTATCATCCGCTGTCGGGATATACTTATTGCGTAAGTTTACTTGCTGACAGTTTTGCAAACTAAAACTGTCAAAAATTCAAACTCAATTTGCGCAAATAAAAACCTGCTAATAGACAATTGCGTTAACTCTGAAGTTTGCAGAGGTTCGAAGAATGTGGAAACTGTGACAAAAACGAAGGCCTGTATTTCTCTAGAAAGAAACGGCTTGAATTTCGTTTCAAAACTTTCACATAATTTACCTAAAACACTAAAACATTTCATACTAAATGAAAATGACAGATGTCATTCTAAACGAAAATTACATATTCTGAATGAAAACGTACATTCCGAATTAAAATTCCTTCAGAATAAGATCTGATAGTTTTGAAACCAGATTCATGTCTGAGCCTTAGTTTAGAATATGGGCCTAGCTTTCGTCATTGTCACAGCAATATTATCAGTGAAAAGATCATCGTTTTTCATGATTATCTTACAGAAAATATAGGAATTACTTTGAATGACAACTTTGAAGCGCAAATGGATTCCTTTTAATTAACACCCTGTGGTTTTGTTTTTATTTTCCTACCACATAAAACCTAGATTTTTTACTGATTTTTGAATGGCTGATGTTATTTTGATCCACAAAAAACAGCTGACATGACATTAAGTACCTTAGAAATACAGGGTTACTTTTCAAAGACCAGCCAAATTTAAGGGTGTGGTACAGACCAACAAATTGGACAATTTTGTCCATGGAACCAACATCGTAATCGCGAATAAAAATTTAACCGTCCCATACTTTTAGATCGACTAGGTATTGAAGTTTTCTATGGGACAGTTGATAAATTTTTCGCGGTTACGATATTGGTCCCATGGAGAAAGTTGTTCAGTTTGATGGTCTGTACCACATCCTTAAATTTGGCTGGTCTTTGAAAACTAACCCTGTATAGCAAAAGAGATAATTATCCTTTACCCGTATCCGCAGTTTGCAAAGCTATTGAAATAGTACCTGTTATAAATTGTATAGAGCCACCATGACGAAATCGAAAATCGGATTATATAGAAAAAAAAAATGGAAAATGTAAAACTATCCTTATTGCTATTACAATAAGGGTAATTTTGTGGGCCTAAGAGGCACAGACGCCAGCACATCAAGCTACTACAATCTGTCAATTTTTTTTCTCAGATTTTCAACTTTCTCGCTATAGAATTAGATTAAAAGTTGATTGGGAAAATTTGACAGTTTCGGGTAGCTTGATGTGCTGGCGTCTGTACTAGTAGCAGAAAAACAAGATATTAATACTTACTCATATCTCGTTAAACTAAACTTTGATTTTTAATTTGCTAAAGCAAAATGACAACTAAAAATATTAATGTCATGTTTACAAAAAGGATCGATCGCAGGTGTCATTTCAGTTTAGCAAATTAAAAACCAGATTATAGGCTGTCAAAATGGTTATGACTATAAAGCCTTTTTTCTGCTCAGTAAAAATGATTAAGAACCGACAGTGTGCCTCTCTCAGTCAAAGCTACAATGATCCCATAAAATATTCTGTAATTCAGTCAAGAAAAACTATGAAAATAAAAACAAACCCACAGCCCTTAGAATCTTAGATAAGTCTACATAATCTTTATGGATAAATCTCTCGGAATTTCGAAATCGATTTCGATATTTCGATACGATTTATCGATTATGAATTTTGTATTCCAAATAATTGTTCTTTTATAGTAAGCTAGGCCACCTTTCATGATTCCTAGGATATGTTTTATTATCTTTAGAGTAAGTTTTCATTCAGTGTTATGGAAACATCAATAGCTATTGTAATACTTTACGATAAATAAATGAAATGATATTGAAAATTGTTGTTTTTGTTTTTCTTGCCTTCAATTAAATTGATAGACACATTATGGACGTGAAGTCAGATAATATACAACGCGTAACGTTAAATGCGCAAAACCATAAAATAGTTTGATCAGAATAACGAGCAGAATCCATTGAACCACTTTTTAATATAGGTCACATTTTTCAAAAAATCTTCATTAAAAACGTTGCCGTGTCTATTTATTAATAGGTCAAGCCATCGCGGCGCAGCGGCCCGGTGACTACTCCTTCTTCGATAGAGCGTCGTCGCAGACGCAAGAAATGATCAGAATTGCCAGTAAAACTAAAACAGCACATAAAACCTCTACAATTTGTTTAATGATTTATTTTCTCTCTGAAATAGGTCAATTGAATTAAAAATCAGTTGGGGTGTCTGAGGTTTTGCGCATTTAACGTTACACGTTGTATACAGACGCCAGCACATCAAGTTACCTGAAACTGTCAAATTTTTCCAATCAACTTTGAACCTTATACTCTAGCAATAAAGTTGAAAATCCATTAAAGAAATCTGACAGTTTGTAGTACCTTGATGTGCTGGTGTCTGTACCTGGACTGAAGACACATCCTGTAATTGCGTAACACAGTAACAGTACGCTAGTAGTATATACAATGGCTTTCATTTTGACAGTTCAACAACATTCATTACGTTATTTGCGTTGTTGAGCAAACAAATTCGAACAAATGAAGTAATGGATTAGCAATACTCTTCAAAATGATGCAGGTTGTGACAGAATGTGTGTTACGCAATTAGGGTGCTGACTAAGAAAAACATCATAAAATTGTACAATTCAAAAGGAGGTGAAACAGAGCAAAATGTATATTGTTAGATTTTCTAATAAAATATGTTTTTTTCGTGACAAGAGATGTCGTTGTCATAATAAAACAGTTGTTGTGGCTTTCAGGTTCAACTGCTAGATGGCTCAGATTTGCATTTGCTGAACGGAGCGATATTCAACCCACTTTGTGAAAACTTTCACGTTTCATCCACTACAGATGGATATCTAAGTTACCCTTTAGTTTTCTTAAAACACGGAAGATGGCGCTACTTTCGCGACTGAGCGGTAGGGATCTAAGCTTTTGAGTCACGGATTAAATTGCCGCAAGAAACAATCAATATTATTTTGGGTCTGGGAGGCTGTGCATGTGAGATTTTGCATTATGAATTATATTTAGGATACGGTTGTTATTTAATTAAATAAGATTTACTAACACATACGTACTCACGCCTTTATCCCATGGGGGTAGGCAGAAGCGACAGGAAGTCACGTGCTAATATCCTAACATGCCATCCATTTGTATGAACGTAAACGGAGTATCCTTTTGCTTCGCTTACGTTCATACAAATGATTTTAACAACTTGGAACTATTGTAAAAAAGAGTGATGGGACTTGAGGGTATACCTAACTGAAATTATAATGAGTAGAGCTGTGCATCATACATACGTGAAGTGCAGTTAAAATGGGAAGGAAAGGCATTTTTGTAAGACAACTGTGGTGATTTATACTAAAGTCTAGCCTTCGAGAGAATACTTTCTTTAAGCGCCGGACACACCGCCAGCTGGCGAGCGGGCAGGCGAGCCGAACGAGCATCGTTTCACCTCTTTTCATACATCTGCCATCCGTCACTCAAGATGACACCTTAAAATTCTCCGGTTTTTCAATTTTAATGTATTTTGCTTTGAAAAATTCATTGTGTTTCAAAAATTCGCAAAAGAATGTGCGCATTATGGAAGGAGTCATGGGGCTATGGAGAAATGTCTTGACGATGCGTGAGCGTACGTGATCCATCATCTATCGCCACACGTTCGATGTCCACCGCGCACAGGATGGATGGAAACCAGCACATGAAGTATGTTTTTTTGCTCCGTCGTTGGTGTAATTGCTGAATGGCGTTCCATTTTGAGGATAAATAAATAAATAAATTTCGGTTCACACCGCGAACTACGGAGATGAAAGCTACCGAAGTATGAAAAGAGGTGACACGATGCTCGCTCGGCTCGCCCGCCCGCTCGCCAGCTGGCGGTGTGGCCAGCGCTTTACACCCGTCAGTTTCATATAAACAATACGTGTTTTGCAATTACTAGAATTGCCGCACTGACAGGTATCTAGAACGTATTGTCTCGACAATACGTTCTAGATTAATAGATATGCTATATACCTATCACCGATTAGTCTGAAACTCCACAGTTGCCTTTATCCGAAAGATTAATCTACGTATGAGGTCAAGTTACCAATCAGTATTTATAAATAAAATATAAAAGTGGCAACACTGATGCAATTTAGATGCCTAACGTTCATTTTTGACCTTCAGCTAAGCAGAGTTTCGATATTTTTATGATCATCAAATGAAATGTTGAAATCACAGTTTACGTTTTTATTCTAAACCGAATGGGTAACCGATTTTGTTTGGTTGGAAAATGTTGACGGGGTTTTACGTAAACATTTGATGATTCTTAAGATTCATAGAATACTTACGTATAATGCATAATGAGCCTATGATTTTCCCACTGCTGGGACAGAGGTCTCCTCTCTGTGAGAGGCAGTGGGCCGTAATCCACCACAAGGGCCCAGTGCGGGTTGGTGGATGTCTTGTCTTCGAATTTTTATCCTAGAACTTGTCGGTTTCCTCACGATGTTTTTCGTCACCGTTTTGAGAACAGTGGTGATGAAATCGAATACACAAAGTGCCTGCCTGGGTTCGAACACGCGACCTACAACTAGTAAGTCGGGGCCGATACCACTGGGCCATCACTGTTAAAATACTTATTATGCCACCAATGAACATTCAGATCTTTACTTAAGCCTTCAAGGTCGCTACAATTAAGTGTCATCAAATTATTAGTCAAGTCTTCTCGTCGCCTATCCCTCAGTGTTTGAAGACTAATTTCTTCGACCAGTGCGTCCTGTCCGTCATGAAATACGGTGCTGAAACGTGGACACTGACGGTCGGGCTGGTCCACAAATTCAAGGTCACTCAGCGGGCTATGGAGCGAGCTATGCTCGGAGTTTCTTTGAAGGATAAAATCAGGAATGAAATTATCCGGAAAAGAACCGGAGTAACCGACATAGCTTGCAGAGTAAGCAAACTGAAGTAATAGTGGGCTGGCCATGTCTGTCGAAGGGCCGATGGCCGGTGGAGCAGACGAGTCCTCGAGTGGAGGCCACGTATCAGCAAGCGTAGTGTGGGACGCCCCCCAGCTAGATGGACGGAAGACCTAAAGAAGGTAGCTGGAGTAGACTGGATGCGGAAGGCGGGGGACAGGATGTTGTGGCGCAGTCTGGGAGAGGCCTATGTCCAGCAGTGGACTGCGATAGGCTGAGTTGATTAATTAAAATTATTAGTGGCCCTAGTGCGTCTATCCCGCTGTCGTAATTTCTGAGTCACCATACACGATGTCCGCTAAAATAAAGATGACCTTTAAGCTTATTCGTATCCAAGATTCAAGATTCAAGAATAACAGGAAATACCGGAAAAATCAGTTTTACCACGACTCTTATCGCCAATCGGTTGATCTCTGACCTAAACATCGGATTGTGTAACTGAAAATGAAAAGGTTAATTAAAACGACAATTCACTTCCATAAATATATTCCTTTACAAATTGTTTACCTACCTTCACTGAATATTAAACCCTATTTACAACTAACAATCAACTATCTAAGGGAGAGAAAAATTTAGTCCACCTAAATGGCCCTCATCTCTCTTTCTTTGCTGTTCTAGTCTCTCTTCGTATTTCCCATCAATTCCTAAACCCAGCCTTTCAATCAGCTTATCCCCCTTGTCTCCATGTAATTCAATGAACTGTTTCCGTCTTTTCAAGGCCACATCAGGATCGAAAATATAGGATTTCTTGTTATGGATGACAGGATGACCGACGAAATTCGTTCGAATGAACCCAGCAATAGGCCCTGTAGGGTTTTGTGCCTTTGCCGGTCGGTGAACCAGTAGGACGCAGAGTGACAGCTGAAAAAAATCACTGTCAAATTAAGAAATGGCGCGAAGTTTTGGCGGAAACCTTTGGGACATGTAACTTTTGTTGTGCATAAATTAAAATGTATTTTTATTTAAAATTTTATGTTTGACGTAATACATATTTAAATCGCACGTCCGTTTTCAATTTCAAAATAATATCGTTTGTATATTCATACAGACATTTCACTGAATATAATTTGCCAGTAGGACAATGCTGAATGTAAATTAACTGTTGCAACGTGTCTCGCAAAAAGAACACCAAAGGAACATTCCGATGTCACATTAAAACAATTACTTAATTATACTGCGTTTGCTCAATACATGTACAGACGCCAGCACATCAAGCTGTCAAATTTCTTTAATAGATTTTCAACTTTATCGCTAAAGTACAAGGTTCAAAGTTGATTGCGAAAAATTGACAGTTTCGGGTAGCTTGATGTGCTGACGTCTGTACCTATTTTAATTAATTAATAGGTATATCAATTACAATACAATATTTTATAATTATTTAGGGCACGTAGCAAAGCTTAAACTCTCGGTTGTCTTAGCTTACCGTGTCACGATCGCTATTATAAAATTATTCAATGAATATAAAATAAGTAATAATAAACAAGATTTCATTCAACAAATCGTTTGATATCTCCAAGGCTAAAAAACGTAAAAACTTCGCACCGTAACGTTTTGCAACAAAAAACTAAACACAAACCACATTATTTATGCACATCAAACTTATTTAAAATAAAAAACAAAAATCTTTGATTCCCGCCAAAAAACCTGTCAAAACCACTAAAATACTTTTGGATATTCACACGAAAAAATACTCACTATAATTAGTTTACGCATTTTTTTTTCTTTTTTAATGACCAACTCGCGAGGCGCGCGATTGTATACTGGTGGAACAAGTTAAATGCAACTTTTACATTATAAAGCAGTTCACGTTGCCTAACGCAGCATAATGGCGACGCTGATATCGTTACGTCATTGAGGGTTGAGTAACGAAACTTTTTTTGAGTAGGGTGTGACGAACTGTTGGTGGAACACAATAATATTAGTAGGTAATATTTTCGTGTACTCTGCAATGTAACAAACTAAAAGGATTAGTAGGTACTATAGTTACCACCTACCTATTACACCTACCCTACTTTAGTTTGTGAAATCATGGTAAAACACATTTTGCAAAAGCCACCTCAAAATCAATCAAAATCCAAATATTTTTATTTCACATAAACCTGTACATACATGGGCACTAATGAAACGTCAGAAGGTAGGTTCAAATTGGTCGTGTCTTATGGAGAAGAGCCGGCAAGAAACTCCATGGTTACTCTTTTTAAAATACATAATTGGCTTTTACAATGTTTTCAAATTACAGTATTACGAGTAATAGATATGGGGAGGACAGCGTATTTGCTCAGTTAGGTTACGTACAGTTAGCATAAATATATTACTATGAACAGCTCGGCAATAATATCTGATATCATGATTCACCCATTAATACGACAGCAAATATAGAGTGTACTACGTGAGCTCGACAAATGGATGTGCGATTACCGCTTATGCGACAAAAATGTACTGCGACTCACCATAGTTCGAATGCACGCTTGTGCGACACACTGAAGATCGACAAGACTACTTCGACGGGACTCTTCGCCGACAAGACACTTCGCCGACATGGCATAATTAGGAAATCTGGCGTTGTATGGTCACAGTTCTAACCTACCTAGCATGGGTAGTGTCAAACTACTGTTATACTGCACCAACGTACTGTCGAATTACAGTACTGTCGCACTACCGTAGTGTCGAACTATTGTCGCGCAATCGTTTGTCGCACAAGCGTGCATTCGAACTATGGTGAATCGCAGTACAGTTTTGTCGCATAAACGTTAATCGCACATCCATTTGTCGAGCTTACGTAGTACACATGCAAATATATGCGCAAGTGGCGTCAAAAATATCTGCCTACTCAATTAAATTCAGAAGAGTGTGATTGAAAATATCTGACGTCACTTCGGCAGTCATTATCATAAAATTAGGTGCTTGACGTTGTATTTAGCAGTAATTTAGACGTAATTGCGTTTAATGCAACGCGATAATGGGATGCAAATTACATTTTGAGACGTGCTTTCGACCTGCCGTGCGATTCTGTAACCATCTCACCGTGAAAGCTTGGCTGTAATGAGCGTGGAGTGAGCTGTCATTTGCTAGGGATTAACACTATTAAGTGCTCACTTCACTTATGATTTCACGGTGAGATTTTTACAGAATCGACCGGCTGCTCTTTACTACTTACTATAAATATCTGTTTGCGAAGTCTCATATACTAGAATGCAATATACTAGAATCAAACGAAATTGGGCAGGACACCTGGCAAGGCGCAGTGATGACAGATGGAGTAAGGCTGTGACAGAGTGGCGTCCAAGGACTGGAAGACGAGAAGTCGGTTGTCCGGCGGCGAGATAAACAGACGACAAAACCTGGATGAGGCTGACACACACAGGAGCGTGGTGATTGGCACGAGAAAAGAGATGCTTATTCCTAGCAGTGGGTGAAGTGTGTCTGAGGATGATGATGATGATGATTATCACTACATAGTATAAAACAAAGTCCCTTCCCTGTCTGTCTGTCCCTATATATGCTTAGATCTTTAAAACTACGCAACGGATTTTGATGCGGTTTTTTTTAATAGATAGAGAGATTCAAGAGGAAGGTTTATAATTATGTATAATACATGCATAATATAGTAGAGAAACACTGATAATTTTAGAGGTTTCTAATGTAATGTCGTAAATGAACCCGTCGAGATAGATCAAAATAATGTACTACAGTATTGTACACCTTAAAAAGGTCTACAAAAAAGTCCGCGATGGTATATGTCTATCTCTTAGGGATAACCCACAATAACCATTTTTTATCCTATACTTTTTACGAGAAATAATGGCTCTAAAATTATCAGTGTTTCCATTGCACCCGTGCGAAGCCGGGGCGGGTCACTAGTAATTAATATTACATATCGATGCATGCTGACAATAGGACGTTTCACCCTAAAATAATTATTTTCACGTCATGTTTTTTTTTCTCGTACGATTACACGATTCGTTCATTGAGGAGCCCGTGGCTAAATAATAACAGCCGCACAAGTCGACCGATCAGGTTAAGCTACGCTTGCCGTGGTTGATCTGTGGATGGGTGACCATCTTTACATACCGAGACCCCTCCGTGCCTCGGAAAGCACGTTAAGCCGTTAGTCCCGGCTGTCATTCGTGGATCTATGACAGTCGTTACGGGTAGTCAGGAGCCCGAAAGTCTGACAAGCAGTCTTACCAAGGGGTACCGTATTACCCAGTAAAATACTGGTATTCAGCTGCATCCGGTTAGACTGGAAGCCGACCCCAACATAGTTGGGAAAAGGCTAGACAGATGATGATTACACGATTCGTTCATGAACAGAGTACTTATTTCTTCCTGTTTTAGTCATCAAATTCTCAATTTCTCATATCGTGCTCATATCGTACTTTTTGTATGTTAACTGCCCATACACAACAGCTGCAGGTCTTACGTCAAGTAGCTACAGCAAATGGGGTCGATGACACAAAAAGATCACCATTTTGTTGTCATCTGAACTAGACAATGATAGTTCTAGTAATTGTTCTGAATTCATAATATGTGCACTCAGATCCGCACTCTACCTAGAGTAAATCCAAAAGAGCTGCTGCTGCGAAATTTTTTGACCCCACTATCGGCCGATCTTCAAAAACCATGAAAACAGCACCAAAGACGAAAAATTTTTAAAATTTTCGCAGCCGCCATTTTGGATTTTCATTTTTGACTTCGTTCCTGTCGGGTCCCGACCCCACACGTTTTTTTTTTTAGAGAATTGCTTTTCTGTATTACTATTATAATCTAGGTACCTCTGATTTTGCAACCCTGTCCAAATCACAGTGATCTTTATTTCTATTTCCAAGAAGGTTGCTGTTGGGTTGATGCCACTGACAAGTCTGTTAAAATCATTTTGATCTTTATTTTCGTTAGTATAAGGTTGCTGTTAGGTTGGTACTGTCAGAGCTAAAGTAACTGTGAACGGACTTTTATCTACTTCCATTTCAAAAGCAAAATACACTCTATGATAGTTACGAATTACATTAATGGTACCTAACATTCAAACTGTCCTGATTTATGATAATTATTACGATAAAAATAAATTAAAGTATTAATAGAATCCTATTTACTTAGAACAAGATTCTACATAGTCTCAAAACACCAAGGAGTTCCACATCAAAAATCCAGTTTTCCCGCTTTTCCCAACCCGCTGCGCTGTTTTACCGACACTATTTTGACGTCTCCGCCAGCCACACGCCGGGAAAAATCAATAGTTTCAACAACACAGTGACGTTTTTCCTTGCCTGTTTTGAAGTGAAATAATTATTTATTAATAACAAAATGATGCAAGAATATGACGACGATTTCTTCTTTGAAGAGGACAAGATGTATGTATTGTGGTTTTTCATTTAAATGCATGTTTTTTATGCGTTTTTCGTGGTGCCTAAAATGTTGTTCTTGCAAAGACCGAAATGAGACTTCATACTTAGTTTTAGGGTTTTTTTAAATTGAATTAAGAGCTTTGGTTTAGTAGTAATTCAATATGTACACGCATAATTACACCGTTATGAAGATTTGCGTCTTTTAACGTAGTAAAAATTTTTCTTTATGCACCATAATATTATTATGTATTTTTATGTAAGTAAATGCCTACCTAACAATCAAGATCTTATTTGTTTTACTGGTCAAAATGAGTAGGGCCTTTCTTGTAGTAAAGGTAGGTAGTATTTGCCTTATATTATTACCATTCCCCTTTAGAAATTTGGTGGAGTAAAATTGTTATTTATGTTTTTGTAGGTACCAATAGCTACAGGTGGAAATTGGTCTCCATATTCCCAAGTAGTCTTTGCATGATAAAATAATCTGAGAACAGAATTCAAACGCTTCATTGATGTTAAATTCACCTTATAATATTTCAGCTTCTCTGTAGAATACCATTAAAAAAAAAAACAATCATAAATTGCGCGCCGGGAAAAATATAGGAATATATCTATTTGCAAATACGGACTCTTTCAGTTTATCCGACGGAATTTAAAATCCTTTTGTCCATTTTCTTATGGCATTCTGCTGTCTAATTTTTTCCTCGAAAAAAGTAAAAATAAGGATAAAAATGAAGCATATCGCCCCGCCTTTTTCTCGAAACGCAATTTACAGCTAGCCACAGACTACCTACACGGTCTGTGCTTTAGCCCGTATCGCAATATCCTCGCTTATCTGTAACTTCCTCTTTTGCAGCATAACATTATCAGTTGTTTGAACGACTACAACGTTTGTGTTTTAAGTTTTTATTGATTTTTGTGACAATGTGGCAACAAAACGGTCAATTTTATATTTTTAATGATACGCGGAACTACCCCCAGCTTCAAGCGAGCATTCTGACTAACTTGTTTGAAGATAAAATGTGTGTATATTTTGTTTTTGTTTTTTTTTTCTTGTTTTATTTTTGGTGATGGACTCATATTGAATTTTCTGACATATTCATTGGTTTATTAGTCAATGTTTATAAATAATATCGTTTTTAAATGTAGAAATGGACGTAGAAATTTGTTCCATATGGGCCTTTCTGTAGTGTACACAAAAGTCATTGAAGACGTGTTTGATTTTCATTGATGGATTTCAACGTTGTATTTTTATTTATTTACGCAAAATTTGAGCAATGGATGTTGATTTTTCCGTTGGCATGGTACTTAGCAGAGTTGTATTTATTCGTTTTACACTAGTTTTCAGTACATCTTTTTGTTTTTAATGGATTAACTAGCTTAATCGTTGCCAATTCTTTGTGGTGTAATTTTACTGTTTGAGTACTTATATCCGAAAAAAATACCGTGCGCTTTGAGTTTCTCCGTGATTTCGCAGTTTTTATAGAATAAGTTTGTATTGTTTTTTTCTCATTTTTGTTTAGCAAACCAAACGGAAATGTTTCCAATATGTTACTGCCAATTGAAGAAATGTGAGTTTAGTTAAACAATTGTGTTTTTTTTCTTTATTATTATTTCTTTATTTATCTTTTTCATTTTCTCACTTAGTGCTTCCGTTACGGTTGAAGAAATAATAAAGGATATTTCTGAAATCAAGATATTTGAAGAGTAAGTATGTTTTCACCTTTATATTTAGAGTAATCACGATGCACCTTTATTAATATTTTTTTTTTTTTTTTAAATGTTTAGACCGCCAAAGGAAAAAATTCTAGATCTAGAAACAGAATGCATTTTCAACGATTTAAGATTCGAAAGATATACGATACAACATCAAGATCTTTTGTAAGTTTTTTTTTTACTTCTTATGTGCCTTATTATGTGCTCTAAAGGATAAATTTCAGGAATGCGCTATCAGCCTACTATCATCATGCCTAGTTCTGACAGTAAGAAGCATTTAGTAAAATACGTACTTGTATTATAACAGACCAAGCAAATACCTTTACCGAGCCGAGAGATACCATTAATAATTACATGATACTGTACCTTATAATATGGTGAGGGGCTTGTGGCTAAGTAATAACAGCCGCACGGGTCGATCGATCAGGTTAAGCTACGCTTGCTGCGGTTGGTCCGTGGATGGGTGACCATCTTCACATACCAAGACCCCTCGGTGCCTCGGAGAGCACGTTAAGCCGTTGGTCCTGGCTGTCATTTGTGCATCTTTGTCAGTCGTTACGGGTCGTCAGTAGCCCGAAAGTCTAACAAACAGTCTTTCCAAGAAGTATCGTATTACCCAGTAATTGGGTTATAAAGGTCAGTCAGGCAGTCGCTCCATGTAAAATACTGGTATTCAGCTGCATCCGGTTCGACTGGAAGCCGACCCCAACATAGTTGGGAAAAGGCTAGGCAGATGACTGTACCTTACAAGTCACGTTCTACGTATTGTTCAGTAATTCTCACGCTTTTCTAAATTAGTAGCAAACATACATACAGCTAAAAACATTACCCTTCTTTTTCGCTAAGCTAGTCGGCAAACAATAATAAGCACTGGTTTTTTTCAGGCGTTTGATATCTCAGTAGATTGCTAAAAGACTGTTTGTCTGTTTGAAGATGCTAATTTTGAAGGATTTATCTATAGATCTAAGAACTAGACAAATATATATTTTTTTTTATCAAAGGATATGGCTTGTATTTTTTGTGTAGTATTTATTTAATGTACGCTAAAAAATAAAATTTCATATAAACTGCACCTGTTATTTTATTTCTACAAAATCCCTTTTAAACTTATACTGTAGAGAAAATCACTTTAGAATCGTCGGGCTAAATTCAAACACGTTGGTAAGTCTAGGCATGTATACTGTATGCTATCCACTGTTTAAGCTAATAGGTAAATGCCTAAGTATTTCAGCCTCAGTAGCAACGTTATAGGCTAGTTATGAGTTATTAACATAATCAGTACATACAACGTGTAACGTTAAATGCGCAAAACCTCAGATACCCCAACTGATTTTTAATTCAATTGACCTATTTCAGAGAGAAAATAAATCATTAAACAAATTGTAGAGGTTTTATGTGCTGTTTTAGTTTTACTGGCAATTCTGATCGTTTCTTGCATCTGCGACGACGCTCTATCGAAGGAGGAGTCGTCAACGGGCCGCTGCGCCGCGATGGCTTGACCTATTAATAAATAGACATGGCAACATTCTTCAAAAAACCTTAATTAAAAAATGAAGGATTTTTGAAAAATGTGACCTATATTAAAAAGTGGTTCAGTGGATTCTGCTCGTTATTCTGATCAAACTATTTTCAGGTTTTGCGCATTTAACGTTACACGTTGTATTGTTCCCAGTGCTGAGACACAGGCTTCCTCTCTGTAAGAGAGAGTGGGGCATAATTCAACAAGTGGACCCAATCTGGGTTGGCGGTAGTCACATATCTTCGAATTTGTGGTTCTAAAACTAGTTTCCTCACGATATTTTCCTTCACCGTTATGAGAACGAGACACAGGACTCCTCTCTGTAAGAGAGAGTGGGGCATAATTCAACAAGTGGACCCAATCTGGGTTGGCGGTAGTCACATGTCTTCGAATTTGTGGTTCTAGAACTAGTTTCCTCACGATATTTTCCTTCACCGTTTTGAGAGCGAGACACAGGCCTCCTATCTGTAAGAGAGAGTGGGGCATAATTCAACAAGTGGGCCCAGTCTGGGTTGGCGGTTGTCACATGTCTTCGAATTTGGGCCCCGTGGCTAAATAATAACAGCCGCACAGGTCAATCGACCAGGTTAAGCTACACTTGCCGCGGTTGGTCTGTGGATGGGTGACCATCTTTACATACCGAGACCCCTCCGTGCCTCGGAAAGCACGTTAAGCCGTTGGTCCCGGCTGTCATTTGTAGATCTTTGACAGTCGTTACGGGTAGAGTCAGAAGCCCGAAAGTCTGACAACCAGTCTTACCAAGGGGAAATAAATCGATATAATAGAAGTCTGCATACTTGTATTACCCAGTAACTGGGTTGTGGAGGTCAGATAGGCAGTCGCTCCATGTAAAATACTGGTATTCAGCTGCATCCGGTTAGACTGGAAGCCGACCCCAACATAGTTGGGAAAAGGCTAGGCAGATGATGATGAACTAGTAATCAAGTCGCGGCTACCACTGGGCCATCATAGTTGGGAAAAGGCTAGGCAGATGATGATGAACTAGTAATCAAGTCGCGGCTACCACTGGGCCATCATAGTTGGGAAAAGGCTAGGCAGATGATGATGAACTAGTAATCAAGTCGCGGCTACCACTGGGCCATCGATGCTCTACGTTCCCACTGCTGAGGCTGTAATACTTAGGCACTGGACAAACCCTCCTCTCTGTGAAAGGGAGTGGGCTGTAATCCATCACGCGGCCCCAGTGCGGGTTGGTCACATGTCTTCGAATTGTAACTTGTAACTTACCTACCCGGTGATACATTTTCAGGGGTATGACAGTAACATCAGGAAGCGTGGTGCTAAGCAAAGACGAGAAGAATCTGATAGGTATCAGCATCGGTGGAGGGGCACCGCTTTGTCCCTGCTTGTATATCGTACAGGTAACGTTGACTTTCTTATACCTAAGTAGGAATGTTACCTTAAAGTTAATTTGTTCTGCTGGGAAGTTTCTTCGGTCCAACTAAAACTCGGAAGACTGCTGCATACTTAGTTTTTTCTGAAGCTAAGCTGTATTGTTCATTGTTAAAACAACAAAGATGTAAGTGGTTTCATAATTTTTTTGTCGTACACACAACGTCAGTATGTGCTAACCCCTCAAGTTTTAAAATGTTACACTGCTATAACATTGAATTCGTTTCGAATAATCTTAAGAATACTTCAAAAAGAGTTCATTGTTTTGACTTGGATTGGAACCATCGCATCACCGAACGTCGTCAGACTCATACTTTAATTTTAGAAGTCGGTGTCAAAAAACGAAAATGCGGCTCCAACGGCACCGACTTCCAAAATTAAAGTTATTTTTCACTTTGTAGTGTTCTTTTGGAAGTCGGTTGTTTTTTTTTATAAAAAAGTTTTTATAATAGAAAAAAACAATTTTAAAAACAGACTTAAAAAATAAATACTAACTTAAACTTATTTATTCACTAAAACAATACTTTAATTATATTAAAATATTTTTGCAAAATACAAAAACCAACTTGAGCCTATCACGGATTTGAACGCACATGTCTTTTGGAGGGGTTATGACCACTTAATGAAGCTGTGTGTACCTACAGTGTTATTATAGCACACTGGCAGTTGGCAGGATTTCAGTATCTTCTACTGGGTGTTAAGATGTGATAAGAGGCGTATGTAAAGCTCAGTATCGGCCCTTGAGAATTCCTAACTTCGGTCAATGATCGTACGGTACTAGTATTTGGCAACTGTGGCAAGATATCGTTTTTCTTGTCTCGTTAGCATGTAGGGGAAACCATACAGTTGTTGGCCTCCTCATAGTAATTGGCATAGTAAATGGAAATGACGTGCCTTAGAGTGAGATAAAACTAGTGCCAATAACTAAAATTAAATGACCAATAACTATACTGTTTCCCCTATTGTGTCCAAAATTAGCTTGTATTGTGTGTAAAGGTAGCCTTTACATTCCACCATTGGGTGACGTCACGTCACGTTGACGTTGCGCTAACGTCGCGAATCATTCTTGTATTGAAACTAGCGTCGCGTTTGTTCAGCGTTTACCTTTGAAGAACGCCTAGTTGCGAAAGGTGTCTTATTCAAAGGCTAAGTAAATGTTGAGATCATTGCAATACTAGGTGGACTTCAACCAATTCTTTAACATTACAGATCTTCGACAACACACCAGCTTCAAAGGATGGTACACTGCAAAGTGGAGATGAGCTGGTCGGAGTTAATGGACAATCTGTGAAGGGAAAGACTAAAGTTGAAGTGGCCAAGATGATACAGTCTGCTAAGGTAGGTAGTAGAACTAACATAAGACTGGTAATTATTATTATAAACGTGAAAATAGAGACCATGAAGTAGTTACTACGAGAGCGAAGTAACTCTGTTGGGCTCACGCCAATTAAGCTACAATTGAGAAGAGAGGTAGATGCTTTGGTCGAGAACATTTTGAATATTTCTGGTGAAATCACAGGGTAAAATGAACTAAAACACACAGCAGCTTTCTTTTTTTTTAAATCTTTTTTATTAACGAGGGTTTGATCATACAGTGAACATGCCACCCTCATAGGAACTTTTATTACATGGATAACTTAACATCTACGCTTAATTCTTAAATTAACGAATTTATATAATATTTTAGCGGCTTTGGATGCTGGAAAAGCTAAAATAATATTATATTCTCCTAATTGACTAATGTTCATATTAAATTGGTTTCGAATCAAATAACTTTCCACTCCGTTCCGGACACACTCCACCATAATATGAAAAGCGTCTTCAACAACATTGCATTCCGTGCCGTTTAGAGATGAAACTTTGCCCATCAATGCAGCAAAACTATTCAATGGGATGTGTCCGGAACGAAGCCTCAAACTTGTCACTATTTCTTGTCTACTCATATCGACATTATCAAACCAAGGATAATTCTGAATGGTTGGCCAGCAGCATTCTTATAACTCATGCTGTGGTCGTGCAGCTAGTCAGCAAGGTCGGTAGCAGACCTGATTGTCCGGTTGCCCCGAACAACCCCTAACGAACTTTATATAAGTATAGTCACTTGTGGACTTAAAAGTTTATGATTTGGTCCAGTGTCAACGTTTGAACAAAATTGTCTAACTCTATCTTGTCCCCAGGACGAAGTAACAATAAACTACAACAAACTGCACGCCGATCCGAAGCAGGGTAAATCTCTAGACATTATAATGAAGAAGATGAAACATAGACTCGTGGAGAACATGTCGTCTGGGGCAGCTGACGCTCTGGGTCTCTCCAGGGCTATACTGTGCAACGATACTCTGGTTGCTAAATTGAATGAGCTGAGGGAAACTGAGACTACGTATAAGAGATTGGTGGAGAATGCTAAAAGGTAATCGTAATTTCAGCCTTGTCCTAATTCCGGTTTCCAAAATTTCTAAGCAGACTTCTGACTTCTGGCTGATCAGAAGGCCAATTCTCGTAATTTAAAACGTTCAGAAGCTAGTCGCAGTATGATCTCGGTGACAGAAACGTCAAAAACTTGTCAAAATGTAGGGAAATTACAGGTACTTTTGACAGATTGAGACTTCGAAATCGGACTGTGAACGTTCTTACGAGAATGGCTCTCAGACATTTTGACTGCTTTATTTTATTGGTCGCAAGCATAACTAGAGATTCAGCATGGGTTTCTGGGTTCGATCCTCAGGTCTTACACGAGTTGTTGGAATGTTTACAGCAGAAATAGCTCAGTAACAGCCTGGAGTCTTGGTTTCTACATCGTTCTCACATGTATAATTTCAACTTGAATGATGTGACCAAAATTTTATAACAATTTTTATGATTTAAAAGAGTGTCCATGGAGTTTCTCGCCCGTTCTTCTCCACAGGTACCTACTTCGCTTTGGAATGGGCAACTAGCTTCATCTTTCTGACTGACTGATCCCTTGACAATACAAAAGTGCCTGTAATTGGTTTACTTGAAATAAATCCTCTGAGTTTGAGTTTGAGTTTGTACACTGTTGGATGCGCCCCCTATTTCATAGGATTGCTGGGAATTCAATAAAACGTGGGATATATCTCTGCCTTACGCTTAGGGAAAAGCAGACGTGATTTGGCGATTCTGTTTATTAGTTAATAGCGACCCGCTCCGGCTTCGCACGGGTGCAATGGAGAAACACATAAATTTTAGAGCCATTATTTCTCGTAAAAAGTATAGGATAAAAAATGTTTATTGTGGGTTATCCCTAAGAGATAGACATATACCATCGCGGCCTTTTTTGTAGACCTTTTTAAGGTTTACAATACTGTAGTACATTATTTTGATCTATCTCGACGGGTTCAGCCAGCGTTTACATTGTAAGCGCAAAAAAATGTGTTTATTTACGACATCACATTAGAAACCTCTAAAATTATCAGCGTTTTTCTACTATATTATGCATGTGTTATACATATAAACCTTCCTCTTGAATCACTCTATCTATTAAAAAAAACCGCATCAAAATCGGTTGCGTAGTTTTAAAGATCTAAGCATATATAGGGACAGACAGACAGGGAAGCGACTTTGTTTTATACTATGTAGTGATGCAACGTGACTTTGAGTTGGCATTTTGCGGTCAAACGAAATAGAAACTATTGCCATTTCCTTTTGGAGAATACAGGTGTCATATTATAATCAGCGTATAATGTTCCCACTGCTGGGACACAGGCTTCCTCTCTGTGAGCGGGAGTGGGCCATAATCCACCACGCGGGCCCAGTGCGGATTGTCGGTCACATGCCATCGTATTTTTGGTTCTAGGACATATCGGTTTGTTTGATACTTTCCTTCACCATTTTGAGAGCAGTGGTAATGAAATTAAATACACAGAGTAAAGTGCCTGCCTGGGCACGAACTCACGACTCATAAGTTGGGGACGAGACCACTGGGCCACCACCGCTCTCAGTCACCCTGTCAAGTGTCATGCTATTGTTATTATTTCTTGTTTTATTTATGGCACAATGTTAGAGGGGCCCGTGGCTAAATAATAACAGCCGCACAGGTCGATCGATCAGGTTAAGCTAAGCTTGCCGCGGTTGGCCTGTGGATGGGTGACCATCTTTGCATACCGAGACCCCTCCGTGCCTCGGAAAGCACGTTAAGCCGTTGGTCCCGGCTGTCATTCGTAGATATTTGACAGTCGTTACGGGTAGTCAGAAACCCGAAAAATCTGACAACCAGTCTCACCTAGGGGTATCGTTTTACCCAGTAACTGGGTTGTGGAGGTCAGATAGGCAGTCGCTCCATGTAAAATACTGGTATTCAGCTGCATCCGGTTAGACTGGAAGCCGACCCCAACATAGTTGGGAAAAGGCTAGGCAGATGATGATGATTTATGGCACAATGTTCACACAGCGACAGGCTAAAATTACTTTGCCGTAGCAAGTAGAGTAGTACATTTAACAAACTAGGTTATATTTAACATCTCTTCTTCATTTCTAGTCTTGGTTATTCTTTCCAGAATGCTGAAAGCCTACTTCGACCTCCTGCAAACATACAAGTCAGTTGGTGACATATTCGCCGCTATAGGAGTGCGGGAGCCGCAGGCGCGGGCTTCGGAAGCCTTCACCAAGTTCGGGCAGTATCACCGGCTGTTGGAGAGAGATGGTATCAAGATGTTGAAGGCTTTGAAACCTGTGAGTTGAGTTATGATTTTTGGGAGCAGGGGCGGATCTTGAATTTGTGGGGCCCTGGGCTAATACTGCTTAGGGGCCCTACCTAATTACTCAAGTAATTGCTATTTTGACAAGAAACTGTTTCCTGTAGTGATGTAGGTACATGTAATGTAATATATGTTAAGTACAGAAAGAAAATAGGAAAACAAAATATTTTATTTATTAATTAAAACAATATTGCAAAATAAATTGACAGGTGGTTATGTTATATAAATTATAAAGCAACTTTTTTGCATTTTTGTGCTGCAAATTCTTTTATTTGGTCATCGCACTGTAGGTCCTTTGAGCAATCCGATCGGATTTTTTTTAATTCTAGATAATTTTTATTATTGACAATATCTTCTATTGGTTTCAGTTCGGTTGGGGGCCCTCTGTATTCGCGGGGCCCTGGGCTGCAGCCCAAAAAGCCTTTAAGTAGATCCGCCCCTGTTTGGGAGTTTGAAAAGCAGAAATAATTCCTTTCTTGAATGACTTCTGTGTGTTAACTATTAGTGTCCCAATTCAATAATAATAATAAAACTTTATTTCACACTACAATAGTCCATAGTTTTGTTAGTATTTTAGTGTTAGTAACAATGATGATGCCTAGGTATTAGATTAATATCTTAATATAATAATAATAATAAACAGTTCACTCCCAAGCTGGGTGAGGGTCGCCGATCCTGGGGAATGTCTACTTGACTGCGTGTCGTCGTATCGACCGCCCCAAGATCGGAGAGTCCCACCTATCAGCCAACGCTCTCAGAATGGTCTTGGGGCTGGCGCGAACACGGCGTAGCAAAGATGCGCATCTCTTGCGCATGATGGCCGAAAAACTATCAACTAAACTATGAGCAAGACTAAATTATATACGTGACCCATTTTAAAGATATTATAGAAAAAGTTATCTGTAATAAGTGTGATCTGCAGTGGCCTATATGGAAAGCTCTCAATCGATTTCGTAACCACGTAGGCCGCTGCAGACACAATTTGTCGAAGTGGCCCACCAACACACAATGCGAGTGCGGTGCCTCTGATCAGACCACGCCCCACCTGCGAGTGCCCTAAGTGCCCGTTCAGCTGCACCTAGGATGACCTAAAGAATGCCACTGAAGCCGCAATCAACGAGCCACATGTGCTCAAACAATATAAAACATTGAAGAATAGTACCATCGACACGAAAAGAAAATGACGAATATAAAAGTACAATTTGTGAATAAAATACTGTAGGAGAAGATTTAGAATATTCTTTTTTTTTTCACCAGCCAAGTTACACGCTTTTAAAGTTACGCTTCTATCCTCTAAAAATACTTAGAATCTTGTCAAAAACCCAAAGTTAAGTTTGAAATTAGTTTAATTTCAGACACCTTCCTCTCAACCTAGTTGAAACTCTCTTTTATCGTTGAAGGACTAAATAGAAGATGTATTGTCATGGAACGGAAGGATTGTCATTCCATTCCATGACAACACATATATTTGGTAGAGATGATTCAATACTGCATCTGCTGATCCTCTTCACACCTTTAAATGCTACTGCGTGGTCTTCAAATTGAGTTTGGATAGCGAAGCACAAGCGTAATGATGTCCTGCAGTATTTAATTTAAAAAAAAAAAAACATTTATTTCCAGATCCTATCAGACATGGGCACATACCTCAACAAAGCGATCCCGGACACTAAGCTGACCATCCGCAAGTACGCCGACACGAAGTTCGAGTACCTCTCGTACTGCCTTAAAGTCAAGGAGATGGATGATGAGGAGTACGGGTACAACGCGCTACAGGAGCCGCTGTACAGAGTGGAGACCGGCAACTACGAGTATAGGTGAGTGACGTCATCATTCTCATGATCTTATCCCAATTAATATGGGGTCGTCGCAACGCAACATGTATTTTTCTTCCATACTTCTATTAGTCGTGACGGGCCCGTGGCTAAACAGCTGCACATGTCGATCGATCAGGTTAAGCTACGCATGGTCTGTGGATGGGTGACCATCATTACATACCGAGACTCCTCCGTGCCTCGGAAAGTACGTTAAGTCGTTGGTCCCGACTGTCATTAGTGGATCTTTGACAGTCGTTACGGGTAGTCAGGAGCCCGCAAGTCTGACAACCAGTCTTACCAAGGAGTATCGTATTACCCAGTAACTGGGTTGTGGAGGTCAGATAGACAGTCGCTCCATGTAAAATACTGGTATTCAGCTGCACCCGGTTAGACTGGAAGCCGACCCCAAAATAGTTAGGAAAAGGCAAGCAGATGATGATGACGATGACTTCTATTAGTCGTCATCTCGGAAGTCACTTCCTTTTCTGGCCATATCGTCGTTCACACAGTCCATGCATCGTTTCTTTGGTGACCTGCCGCCATATCCGCCACAAACAATGATCGTTGAATATCAGCGATCATTACTTCTATTCATAATATCGTAAGTCACACGCGTAATAAAGAAAAACTCTTTGTGAAGCAGCTTGTCCGGGAGTGTGCCTGCAACCACCATACGCATATGAAACATTTTAGCTTTGTTTCTAAGATGAGTTATCAGGTGGACCATATTTAAGGTCGTAAGTTCGAATCCAGACAGCCGCTTTACTTTGTGTAAATTATTTCATCACTGATCTCCAAGACACAATGGGCGGTCTTATCGCTAAGAGCGAACAAAAAAAAAAAAAACATCGTCAGGAAACCCGCATGTCCTAGGGCCCACGTGGTGGCCACTCCCTCTCACAGAGAGGAGGCCTGTGTCCCAGCAGTGGGAATATTACAAGCTGATTACGATTGCCAACATACTTAAAAAAAATCATATTCTTCCAGGCTAATTCTGCGTTGTCGCCAAGACGCCAGAACTCGGTTTGCTCGACTTCGTTCCGATGTACTGGTGAAGTTAGAACTACTGGAGAACAAGAAGACCCAGGATGTGGCTTACCAACTCAGGAGGTTCATACAAGGACTTGCTGTTTATCATAAGTGAGTATTGTAGCTCCTAATCTGACTGATGTAAAGTCAGTAACTAACCAAATTGGCTACCATTTTAAATTGTCCGTATGTTCAAATCACAACTGTCAGGGCCCTTTCCCACGGCAAGATCCCGTTTTTTGCATGTATGGTTTTTTGCAGGATCCCGTTTAGTAGTGTACGTGTTTAAATATATACATATTCACACAAGCATCCTGTTCGCAGTATCCGGAAAACAGGATGCCTGTGTGAATATATATAAAAAATCTAAAAAAGTGTTCTTATTGACCTGTTTTCGTTTATTTCAGTGAATCAGTGGAACATCTGAATGACAACTCAACCCTGTTCCCAGTTGAAGTAGATCTCTCCCAGAACGCGTTTCAGTACAAATCTACTGCGCAAATCATTCAGGACAGTCAAGAAGAAGAGGAAGAACTCGAATTTGGCAAAGAGATCCACGAATACCACGACATATCTGACAATGACGAAAAAGAGGCCAAACTCGTCAACAGACGTCAGACCAAAGACGTTGACGACACTGAATCGTCAGAACAACTACTTCCTGATTTTGACAATCTCGCCCTAACTTTTGGCAAAGAGGACAAATCTGACAACATCGACAAAACTGACAATATGGACAATTTGACTTTGCTAACGGAACTTGGATTGGCTGATACGAATGTTCAAGATGATTTTGGTGATTTTCAGAATGGATTGCTTGATGAGTTTCTGCCTAAAGGCAGTGAGGATGATAAGAATGATATTTTTGATAAGTTGTTGAGTGATTTTAGTCTTTTAAATAAATAGATGTATGCGAAATTGTTTTTTGAATTAAAAATGTCTAAAATAACATATAAATGACGAAAATGAATGAAACACAAAAGTAATTAAAAAAAATAGTTAGTAAATTTAAATAGGTAGATGTGAAATAAAAACAGTATTGCAAAAACGAATAATTTATTAGTAAATAAATATTTTACAAGACGAGCGTTAATTAATCTCCAAACTTTCATAAATTAGTAACTACACTTAAAACTACATATTTCATGTGGATTCGTTTTTCCTCAAAACGGCTATTTATGGCGCTTGTACACGATGCATGTAATATGCGCAGGTGCGGACACATGTAAACAGGCATCGTGTAAACAACCGTGTCAAAATGTGTCCGGGTCCAGTGACTTGGTACGTGGCACCGCACATTTAAAACCACAGAACAGATAAAAGATCTGCAGGGTAATTGCGTAACACACTATCAGTAGCATTGGGTTTCATTTTGACAGTTCAACAACATTCATTGCGTTATTTACGTTGTTGAGCAGACACATTTCACATCATACATCATTTTCGAACATATGGAGCGATGGATTAGCAATATGCTTCAAAATGATTCAAATTGAGTGTAATAGTATGTTCCGCAATTAGGGTGCTGTTCTGTGTTTAAAACTGACGCGAGTATCCCGCGCAGCGCATGTAGCTCGCATCTCATAGCATGCTACGCAGACAAGATCCATTATTTTAGTTGCTGATGACGCAAACAACTTTCAGATTGGCAAAATTATACATTACTTCATTCTGGCACACAATTTTATTTCATGTTAATTTTTTTAAATTTTGGAAGTTTTTTGTTGCCCCTTTTATGCTTCGACTAGTTTCTTATACAAATATTTGGACCCAAAACAAACTGACAACTTTTGAAAGGGGCCAGCGCGGTAATTACGTAACACACTAACGGTAGTAATGGGTTTAATTTTGACAGTTCAACAACATTCACTGCTTCATTTACGTTGTTGAGCAGATAAATCTTTGAATTCTTGAAGCAATGGATTAGCAATATCCTTCAAAATTATTCAGATTGAGACTGGTAGTGTGTTACGCAATTAGGGTGCAGATGAGCGTAACCAGGGGTAAGAAAATTAAGTCGCTGAAAATACGTCTTCGGTTCTACCCAATTCCGTTGGCGCATTCTGATCAAAGACTGAAAAATTACACTGAGCTACACTCATCAGATCTCTCTTACCATTCAAACCAAACGCAACTTAGTAAAACACTAAAGAAGATCCAGAAGGTAGGGTAGGTATGTACGTCTCTGCTCTGTCGTATTTGTTTCTTCATCCATTTTAATAATAATAATGATGAATAACCCTCACTTTCACTGGCCACGGAGCGATCAGCTTCTTCTCCTTTTGTTTTTTCAACCCCTTAATATTCTGCAAATAATCCTTTACCTTCTGGCTGTACTCCGGTATGTTTTCATACGTATCTACAATCAATTTTCCTTTGTTCTGTAACTTTGGTATGATGTTTAAAATGTCCAGTTTCTGAACCTTTTCGAAGTCTATAGTGTCTGCAAATTGTTGTAATGATGAGGACGCTGTGTCTGTTATGGTTTGAAGTGTTGATGCGGCTGTGTCTTTGAGCTTTCCTAGGTCTAGGTTTGTCAGGTCGAAGCTTGCTAGTTTGTCTAGCGTTGCTGATGTTGAGTGGACGGCGAGAAGGGCGAGCTGAAAGGAAGACATACTTAGTTTTAACAAAACGAAAAGATATGGTAATAGAGCTACTTGTACTTGTGATAAGGCGCATCCTTGAGATTATGTACCACTTTCTACTAATTTTGAGCCGACGCAATTATAATATGATCCCGATCAAAGCTAAGTTGTGGATTGTTCGTTGAGTACCAAATTCATCTCCGTTTCTTCAGATTTTTTCAAGACAAAACTTATTGTTCCCAGTTTTACGGGTTTTGTTGTAACTTTTCCTTGAGACACAATAAAGAAAAGAAAGAAAATTGTTTATTGTGCACAAACAATACGTGCCTACATTACAAGCGGAGATGGTGGAATAATTATGATCGATCGTTCGTTAGTAGGACACTCTAATAGTCCATACTAAAGTGGCCATCATTTGAACCACCGGCTTCTGAATTCAGTATACCACACATACCTTCAGGGCCAGTCCATCTAGCTCTTAATTTAATAGCACAGAAAAACTAAAATAATCCTTCCCAACAATATTTTCACAGAAGAAAAAGAACTGCAGTGCGATTCTGTAAAACTTGGGTGAAGTGAGCGTGGAGTGAGCTGTCAGTGTATTCCCACCTGATACTAGGGATTGACTAAGCAAACATGTAAAATGATAAACGAGATTGTAATAATATTTGTTATGCTAAAATATTGATAATTTTATGTAATTTCAAAGCTAGTATTTTATTTGTCAAAACATTACTATTTTGTGGGATTTCAATCTAGGAAAAAAAGACTAGTCCTCATTTAAGGACAAAAAAAAAGAAAAAAATATAGAATATTGATATTCTGACCAAGTTTCTGTTTTGCTATTTTATTTTAAAACCCCAGAAATTATTTAAAATGATCAATAGAATTAGCATAAAAAATATTATTAAAATCTCGATTATGATTGTAAATGTTTGCTTGGTCAGTCCCTAGCACCAGTCGGATGACACTGGCAGCTCACTCCACGCAAGGTTTCACGGTGAGATTTTTACAGAATCGACATGCTGGCCACTATCACACCACAAAATTAAAAACAAATAAACACTGACTAATCACTCACCAGCATGTAAGTCTTCATGTTGATTACCAGGTAAGCACTGCAATACTGGCCGTCACGGATAACCGCCTCCTGATATAAACTAATGGTTGCACACCATTAATATTGACAACAGACTTATTCTGGATGATGACGTACGTTGATTCACTTGGGTTAGCGTTAAGTTTCGTTGCCTTCTTAAGTACCAGAAGGCAATGCCCGTATTTTTAGGAATGCTCGCATTCTAATCTGTCTCAATCTGTCAAATATACCTCTAATTTCCCTATTTTTTTTTTAGTTACGAGATTTGCCTTCTGCCGGTCGATTCTGTAAAAATCTCACCATTAAATCATAAGTGAAGTGAGCACTTAACAGTGTTAATCCCTAGCGAATGACAGCTCACTCCACTGCTGGTTGTTGTTACTCTGCAGCGTGTATCGAAAATAATAACGTACAAAAAACTGAATCATCGCCAAAAGACAATTTGTTAGCTAAACACACTTCTGCCTGTCCTTCAGAATGTTTTTCCAGATGTCAGATGAGGTGGCAGAAAAGTAGAATGGTGAAAAAAGAGCCCCCAATACAATGTTTATTCAGGCAGACGACTCTCATCCACCATTGTTCCCCAAGGATTCATCAGCACCATCAGCTTTTAACAGCCTACTGCTGCATAATTAAGTAAGTAGACTCCAGTTGCACGCCACTGCTCAATCCTCGGCCAAAATAAGAAGTAATTTATTCAAATTACGCTGAAAATCAGCACTTTTCGAATGTCAAAATTACATAAGACAGTCGCGCTTCCTAGTGCTTTGGCTGGGAAGAAGAATTGGCGGAACAAACTCCCCAGAAGACTGGCCAGACAGCCACTTTCATCCATCCTCTTATTACCAGCCACGAAAATCGTAAAAAAATTAATTATCGACTCGGTATCAAAAACCAGAATAGTCCTCCCAAGGGAAAGTGTATAACGCTTGTCCCATGCATGTATTATCAAAATTCAAATCACAATATCAACGATCGCTTTCTGAATGACAAAGTAACTCGACATAAAGATTTATAGCAGTTTGATCGTTGTGATGTAATTATGTAATGTTATAGCATTTTGATTGTGTTTTGGGTACTAAGTAGTGTTCAGTAGGGTGACGTTTCAAGGTTTGAATTTGATTTATTTACAGCACTGCGTAGTTCTAGTTACGAAGTCTGTTTGCCAAACAAGCAAACGGCCCAACTGATGTTTCGCGTATAAGCATCAGCCGAAAATGTTGTCACTGCGGGGACACCGGCCCTCTCTCTGTGAGAGGGAGTGGTCCGTAATCCACCACGCTGTTCAGAGCGAGTTGGTGGATGTCACATGTCTACGTATATTTGGTTCTAGGATATACCGTTTCCTCACGGATTTTTTCACCGTTTTTAAAAGCAGTGGTGTTGAAATATTTTTTACACTTAGTAAAGTGCCTGTCTGGGTACGAACCTACGAACTACAACTCGTAAGTCACGTTTCTACTAGATGTGTCCGTACTATGGTCATCATCATCATCATCACTTCAGCCGAAAGACGTCCACTGCTGGACATAGGCCTTCCCCAAGCACCTGGTTTGTGCTGATCGCATCCAGCGGGTTCCTACGGCCTTCACAAGGTCGTCGGTCCACCTTGTGAGGTACAGACGCCAGCACATCAAGCTACCCGAATCTGTCAGATTTTCCCAATCAACTTTGAACCTTATGCTTTAATGATAAAGTTGAAAATCTATTAAAGAAATCTGACAGATTGTAGTAGCTTGATGTGCTGGCGTCTGTACTATGGCCACTGTAGAATAATCAGCATATAATGTTCCCACTGGTGGGACTCAGACCTCCTCTCCGTGAGAGGGAGTGGGCCGTAACACGCGGGCCAGAGCGGGTCGGAGGATATCACATGACTACTAATTTTTGGTTCTAGAACGCGCCGGTTTTCTCACGATGTTTTCTATCACCAGTTTTTAAAAGCAGTAGGTAGTTATGAAATTATTTGTCATATTAACTCGCGTTTTCACTGGATGTGTCCATATTAAGAGCTCAACTGTCACTGTCACTGTCAACCGTGTTTTTCTATTGTTACCGAACTCAATAAGCTTGCCTAACAGACGAGGGGAGGTCACTGTATTATGTGCAGATATTCTGATATTATACCAAAGGGACGCTAGGAGCACATTGTCATTCCAGAGACAAAGCTGAAATCTCCCATGCGCCTGTAATAAGACCGGCAGCAATTCTGTGTCCTGTCTCCCGGATTAAATAAGTCCTACCGTTTAAACCGGACCTCAGCAACGATGCTTGGCGGCGTAAATATGTATGGTGGTAGTACCCACTTTCCCGGAAGAGCTCCTTTGCCAACTAGTTACCTAAAACAGTTCCTTGTGAAATGATTTGATCGAGGAAGGACGGCTAGGCACCTCCTGCATTACAATAGACTCCACGTTATAAAATAAAATGCTAATAATATGATTTTGAACGCGATTGGAGCAGGAGTTTCTTTTCTAAACGAAGCTACGGTAACGGCAACATATCATAACATCGCGCTTGTATTTGCCGAAGGGGTAAGCAGAGAGAGAAGGAGTGGGCTTATGACAGCTGAAGGAAAAGGCGGGAGTACTTACTGTCTCGCACTTTGCTGCAGTTGTTTTAGGCCCGTTACCGGGCACAAATACTACTTCGGAATTCCGGAACGGAAGCGCGTGGAGTCTAGGGCCAGCCGCGCTAACGACCACTAGGAGCTCTTAGGACCAAGGAGGAAAGAGCATCCAAAATAGTTATCTATGCTTCATCATCTGCCTAGCTTTTTCCAAACTACAAGTTAACAACTTAAATAACACACAACTTCATAAGGGGTCATTGTACTCATCATTATGAACAACTTTTACAATGGGACCAAAACTGAAATCGCGAAAAAAATCAGCTGTTCCTACATTTTGACGAGTTATGCGAACATAAATGTAGGGATCAAGTAATTTTTTTCTTGCGATTTCAGGTTTGGTCTCTTAGTAAAAGTTATTCATAATGATGTGTACAATGACCCCTTAAGAGGTTGTGCGTTAATTCTGGGACATGTTGTATACTTAGTGCACATTATGACACTCAAACGACGTGGACGGGGGGTTTTTAGAAATGTCACTTGAAATGTATTAAAAAAAAACAAGATGGCGGCGTTAGTTCAGAGTTTGGCCACGCGCTACAGTAACATTTTAGCGCTATATGCTAGGATTGGCTTCCAGTAACAGTATGTAGCTGAATACCAGTATTTTATTTTATATGGAGCAACTGCCCATCTGGTCTCCACATCTCAATTGCTGGGTAACACGATACCCCTTGGAAAATCTGGTTGCAGGTGGTATGTCTCGTTAATGGTGGCGCATGTGTTAGCTCCCTGCAAAATCGTTGAGCTGAATGGTTTCATTACATTAACACCATACGCCATGTTTGTGAACGGGCGCCGTCAGTAGGGACTGGTCATCTCATAGCTGCCACGGCTTATTTTAATTTAATTTTTTTTTTTTTTTCTAGCGTGCATAATTTCAACATGAATGATGCCCGTTCCTCCTCCATAGGTACCTACTACACTTTGGAATAGGCAACAACTAGCTTCAGCTTTCTGACTGACTAACCCCTTCAAAATTCGAAAATGCCTGTAATTGGTTTATTTGAATTAAATGGTTTGAGTTTGGTTAACCGTTGAATTATACAGCGTGTAACGGAAGGGGGGTATCAACCCTGAAGGAGGTGAATGTGGTCATGAAACTCAACAACTTTCCAAAAAAAAAAATTTGGCCCTCCCATAGTAAATCAATCAGCTGGTAGTCAGTTTTGTAAGGGAGGGCCAAATTTTTTTTTCATATTTTGACCTATGTTCTTTGGGGAAAGTTGTTGAGTTTCATGACCACATTCACCTCCTTCAGGGTTGATACCCCCCTTCCGTTACACGCTGTATAAGTCATCTATGGGTAAATAAAACAATATTATTCTTAAAATAAAATATATTATCGAACCAATGTTACAGCTTAAAAAAATGTATGCTTCAGATAATTAGCTCTAATCTTAGTTTATTAACAATTAATGCATAACAAAAGTTTTAAATCTAACCTTTGCTACTCACAGTACTTATACAGTGCATTCTTGCCTTTAGCATTATATGAACTTTAATTGTAATTTTTATTAATATTTGAAAACTAGAAATTAATAAAATTTTACTGGTGAAAATTAAGCAATTTAATATTAACAGAAATATAAACATACATAATATTACAGATTGTTGATAATTCGGGTGGAGCCAATTAGGAGCGTAATTTACGCGAAACCAAACGAGCGTAATTTCGGTCACGCAAAATGGGTCGCGTAATTTACGTTCAAATGAAATTGCACACAGACAACATTTTGCGTCATTGTGTGACTCAATCTAACATTTTATATGAAACCGAATGCAGCGCAAATTTCGCTACTCACAACTCACAAAATTACGATCGTTTGGCCTCATTTTAATTCATGACTTTTGAACGTTGAAAATTACTGTGTTATTGACTTCTGCCCCCTCCATAAGTAGATTTTATTTTATTCTTAATTTCAAAGGACACTATCGTATCTCATAAGAATATTTTTGGGACGTTGCCAGCGCACTCTATATTATTACAGTCACCAAAAACAGTAGCTATATTAAATAGAATAGTCCGAAGTATTCTTTTAT
This sequence comes from Eremobia ochroleuca, assembly GCA_949629135.1. Classification (NCBI taxonomy): domain Eukaryota; kingdom Metazoa; phylum Arthropoda; class Insecta; order Lepidoptera; family Noctuidae; genus Eremobia; species Eremobia ochroleuca. The sequence continues at coordinate 3,363,192 of OX451408.1, forward strand.
AAAACAACCAAAATTGACGTGGAAGATTAATTGTGCTCATTATTCTTTAACGCGAAAGTAAATGGAAAATAATAGAAATGATGAGGAAAACCTATTTTTGGAAACGTCGCCAGCGCATACGTAGTCACGTAAGTGCTCATGCACACGACCGACACGCGGCGACGGTCCCAGTTGCCTCTCCCGTTGACGCGTGCCGCTCGTGTGTATGCACACTAAGCCAGCAACGCTTTCGAATTGGCGACGTCGCGACGCCAAGACAGCGCCATGACAGACATTTGCCCTAAAGCCGCGCATAGGTAGAATACAGGCAGCAGTATTGGCGCCAGCTGCCTGCTTTCTACTTGAATGCGTTTAAGGCTAGGTGTACATCTTTGCGGAAAAACGCAAAGAATTTTCTCCCCCTAGTAAGGGACGCTCCATCGTTAAAATATTCCGAGATTGCTATTTTTGAGAAAAAAAAAAATAAGAGTAGCATTTACCCACCACCCTTGGCGAAAATTCACTGCCTTTTTTCGACTAGATTTCCCTTGTTTAGTTTGTCACCTTGAAGACGTCGCCAAGACATATTTGAAATAATTCTGATAATACTTACAAACAAACGAGAAAAGTATACATCGATCTTTAAAAAAATAACAAAAATAAATGAAACTGCCACATTCCGATTTCTCCATCAATATTTTGACTAAATATGAAAATTGTATATAAGGCAGAGTGAACATTTTTATTTACTATTGAAATACGAAAGCGAGTTCTAGTTGACATGCTTTGAAAAATACATAATATTTATACAATATTTGTATGAGATTTTTGTAGGGATAATATTTTTGACTTTGAATATGTGTGGTACCGGTTTTGGTACCGGAAGAGTACCTTTACTGTTTAAAAATACCAACAGTACAGGTAATACGTCTGGTACCGGTATCACAACAAGGCCAATAGTACCGGTTCCCAAAAATACTGACTAAAAATAGCTGGATATTAGCACCTATTTAAGTATTCTATGAAAAGTGGTGATCATTTTGCATATTTTAGGATCAGAAATCTTTAAACATCAGTATATGGAAAATGCGAACAGTTCTTTCTTTTTAAGGCCAGGGACAAATCATAGCGGAAAAACTCGGCATAATTTCACGCGTTTCGTCCGCTCAATGCGAAACAACGTGCGCCTGCGACGTTGCAGTGCGAAAACGCTCGCGAAATTCCGCTGCGTTTTTCCGCTCTGATTTGTCCCTAGCCTTACTAGTTATTCTTACATTATCTCCACAAAAACATCGAACAAAGCGGGTAGCTATACAATACCTATTAAATATCACAAACGTCCAACTCATGTGAAAGGTCTCTGGATTATGTAGCCCAGGACTGCAACTGTGCCAAATCTTCGTCGTCCTCTGAAAAATAAATGAAATTAATTAAATATTGTACTGCTTCCATCTTTCACATATACCGAAATCGGGACAGCTAGCAAAATAAAGATACAATTTCTAAGCATTTATTTTTAACTAGCGACCCGCCCCGGCTTCGCACGGGTGCAATAGAGAAACACTGATAAGTTTAGAGCCATTATTTCTCGTAAAAAGTATAGGATACAAAATGGTTATTGTGGGTTATCCCTAAGAGATAGACATATGAAATCGCGGACTTTTTTGTAGACCTTTTTAGTGTACAATACTGTAGTACATTATTTTGGTCTATCTCGACGGGTTCAGCCAGCGTTTACAATGTAAGCGCAAAAAAATATGTTTATTTACGACATTACATTAGAAACCTCTAAAATTATCAGTGTTTCTCTACTATATTATGCATGTATTATACATATAAACCTTCCTCTTGAATCACTCTATCTATTGAAAAAAACCGCATCGAAATCCGTTGCGGAGTTTTAAAGATCTAAGCATATATAGGGACAGACAGACAGGGAAGCGACTTTGTTTTATACTATGTAGTGAAAAAAAAACATTTACTTTTAAACAAAATTGAGTTATTCAGAAAGTTGAAGCTATCTGAGCATTTCAAAGTGCCTATAGAGAAGAATAGGAAAGAAGTCCATGGTTTATCATCTCAAGCAAGATCATATATCTTTTCCCAACTATGTTGTGGTCAACTTCCAGTCTAACTGGATGCAGCTGAACTTGCTGACTTTCAAAGATCTGTCGAACTGTCGTGCCAGCAATAGGAAGAAGAAGAATATTATAAAATTATCAGTGTTTCTCTACTAAGTATATTATGCATGTATTATACATATAAACCTTCCTCTTGAATCACTCTTATCTATAAAAAAAAACGCATCAAAATCCGTAGCGTAGTTTTCAAGATCTAAGCATACATATGTAGAGACAGACAGACAGCGGGAAGCGACTTTGTTTTATACTATGTAGTGATCAGCATTGCACCCGTGCGAAGCCGGGGCGGGTCGCTAGTTGTTGTATAAAAACAATCAGTTCGTGCTTCTGCGAACATGGCTGAGGTAACTCACCGGTCTGCTTAGACCTGCTGGGCTTGGGTTTGTCGTGGACCAGCTCGGACGTGGGCACGTCCGGTAGCTTGTCAGTGGGCACGTTGATACCGAGCATCTCTTTGTCCAGGTCCTCCTGTAAGGTGGAAGTAATGAGTTAATATACAGAAATGTTACTTAAGACCCTGAGTGTGTAACGGGATTTCGTCTCTGAACTGACGGATCTAAATTTATCTAAGCTTTTTTCGTTGAACTGTTCAACGAAAAAAGCTTAGATAAATTTAGATCCGTCCGTCCGTTCTAGTGTGAGATCAGCCTTACACAGTAGTTTTACTACTGAGTAAAACTACTGTGTAAGGCTGATCTCACACTAGAGCCATGTGTATGTAGAAATTACGCGCCCGCGCGTCCCGCGCGTGCTAGTGTGAGCTGTAACATGCTTCTTCAACCAAACATGCAAAAATTATGAAGTCATTTCAGAACACATTTATTCGAGATACTACTTTTGATTATTTTTTTTTGTGATAATAGAAACTCCAAGTAGATGTTATACAGTGTGAGTCTTTATAAAGTGCACATATTAAAAAGGGTAAAAATATAAACAGTTTTATCGACGGAAAAAATGTCAAAAAAAATCAAAAAAAAAAAATTAATTTTTAATTTTTTTTACTCTCGTCTGGGTACCCCATGCAAACTAACTATTACTACTTTTAAACTAAATGTCATATTAAAACAAAACAAAATTAATAATGATCTCTAATAATAGGCCAAGCTAATAAAGCCATAATTTTTTGAAAAAGAAACCTCATAAATTAATTATTCATGATTTTTTAAAGAAAATTTACCATTTTTTACCATTTAAAAAAAAAAAATGTTTTGAAATTTTTTCCGTCGATAAAATTATTTATATTTTCACCCTTTTTAATATGTGCACTTTATAAAGACTCACACTGTAGTGGTTAAAGAATTACCTTGTAAAGCTGGCTTAAAATTTCAATGGACAATGCATTTTTTTTTTTTTCAACTTAGAAGTTATAAGAATTGGTAGCCTGCAATGATGAGCATTTAAGATAACAGTTTCATCATCATCTGCCTAGCCTTTTCCCAACTATGTTGAGGTCGGCTTCCAGTCTAACTGGATGCAGCTGAATACCAGTATTTTACATGGAGCGACTGCCTATCTGACCTCCACAACCCAGTTACTGGGTAATACGATAGCCCTAGGTAAGACTGGTTGTCAGACTTTCGGGCTTCTGACTACCCGTAACGACTGTCAAAGATCTACGAATGACAGCCGGGACCAACGGCTTAACGTGCTTTCCGAGGCACGGAGGGGTCTCGGTATGCAAAGATGGTCACCCATCCACAGACCAACCGCGGCAAGCGTAGCTTAACCTGATCGATCGATCTGTGCGGCTGTTATTGTTTAGCCACGGGCCCCTCAAGAAAACAGTTTTAACAAAAAAATTGTTTGGTTATGTTGATAGGATGAGGGAAAGGCGATTGAGAAAAGGTATTTACATGGCAGATGTGAGGGGAAACGCCGGGAGGGGGTGGCCTAGAAGGACACCTTATTGGTGAAGTTCTTCAGAAAGGTCAGATGCGTAATACTCGCAACCGGCATGCGTGTATGACCAGATGTATGAACGTAATCGAAGCCAACGGAGTTTGTAAGGATCGTAGCAGGTGGCGTTCTGTAGTTTCTGCCTACCCCCATAGGAAGAAGGCGTGAGTTTATGTAAAATTTCATAAGCAAATTGATAAGTTCCCATACCTGTTCCAGTTCCTCAAGCTCCTTCTCAAGTTCATCCTCATCAATATCGTTGGGGAAGGCGACGTTGTTGCTGATAGCGTCCGTGATCTCTCGCGAGATGTCGTGTTGTTCCGCTATGTCGTCCATTATGTCGTGGACTTTGTCTACATCGCTGTGGGAGAGAGAGATAGAAGAGTTTGAATAGAACATTTTGCACTACACTGCTACAAAGATTTTTTGGAGCTTGAATGATGTTTACAGGGGGGCGCTGTTGGTAAACATTTGTCACAGACATCTGTGCAATAGGGATGATGAATAATATTAGAAAATATTTGAACAAATAATTTAATTTCAAAGAAGACGTAGTGAGATGAGATATTCGAAAAAATCTGTATAATGTATAGAAATATGCAGTTATTTTAAAAGTTTATAACTTGGTTTATTTTCAAGCTGTTGTTTACACTATTTGTTAATAAATATTTTGTTGAGTTGATATTTAAAAAAAATCATCATCCTCATGTTTGTGAAATGTATTGAACAAACAAGATGGCGGCGTTAGTTCCGATTTTGGCCACGCGTCAAAAGAACCTTGTAGCGTTATAATACAAACTCTATTTACCGTAAATTAAATATACAGATCACAGAGCTCTATATTGTGGAACATTTTACAGATAGTGCCATCCACGAAGACGCGCCCCACTCTTCTTTTTAAAAATGCTTACAGTACAAGTGTGCAACATTTCGCTACAATTTTAGTTTTTTCAATACACAGTAATTACTTATTAGTGGATAATTAGTGAGTATCGCCAAAACTAAAACGAATGTGCGGAATTAACTAGCTATAACCACTAACGATTAGGAATAGAGTGGGGCGCGTCCTCGTGAATGGCGCTATCTGTATGTCTGGTGAACAATTTGGTGGGACCAAAAAAGGGTTAAAACTATCATTCATTACTAATTAACCCTTTATAGGGCAGAAGATCCTGGCTTGTATGTTAAAAACAAAACGGGGATATTAATACTACTTAATATTTATTGAAAATTTTTGATACTTTTTTTTTACTTAAAATAATTATGGTGTCCACTTTTTAGACACTGCCGCTTCTCATGTATGAAATTGTGCAATACATGGTGCAATGCATAATGGTACTTTGCATTTGACACATTCTATTTTCCCAAGAGCTTTACTGCTGCATTTGTCTAACATTTAGTTTAGCCGCGAAGACTCAAAATGTATGGTGTCCAATACAAGGTGTAACTTAAATAACGCACAGCCTCTTAAGGGGTCATTGTACTCATCACTATGAACAACTTTTACTATGGGACCAAACCTGAAATCGCGAAAAAAAATCAGCTGCTCCCGACATTTATGTTCGCATAACTCGTCAAAATGGTTAGTAAAAGTTGTTCATAATGATGAGTTCAATGAAAAACCTCTTAAGAGGCTGTGCGTTATTTAAGTTACACCTTGTATATGGACAGAGCCCCATAAAGGGGTAATAAACATAACAGCATAACGCGCTGAAGGGTAAAGCAAACTGATACAGACTCACATTTCGCCAATCATGTTTAAACTTGTTCCATTGTTATCAACCGGGCACAAATCCAAACTACTGAGAAGTTCCTAATAGGAAAAACCCCACAACGCTTTGCCCGCCCTAGGAATCAAACCCAGGTCCCCATACTCACCAGTCGTATTTGCGAACACTACACCAACGAGGTAGTTATTCAAATCGAAAATTGATTAAGACCGGATATCTCTATCATCAGATAACTTTTAATATGGCGGTTTGACATAATATTTTCTATACAAAAGCTGCGCAATATTTATTTGTCCAATAAAAGTTATCTGACTATTAAAAAATCAGTCCTTAGTGAATTTCTAATAAACTAGATAAAAATATACAAACATATCCTTATGCGCAAGTTTCATAGCGTTGGCGGCATCACGCATAGTATTCAATACTTGGGCGTTAGTATTGGCCCCTTCCAGTGCTTCGCGCTGCGCTTCGATCTGTGTGAGTGTACCATCAATCTGTGTCAGTTGTTTCTCGTAGCGCTTCTTGCGCTTTAGAGCTGCAATGGCCGCTGGAAAGAAGAGAAAGAAGTGCTTTAATAAAATGTATAAACTTTGAGACGACAGTGGTCTTAAGACAAGAGGAGTTAGTTTTAAAAAATGATAAATACAGTTGCGCTGTAACACCACTTCAGCTAGTACATTAAGCAAAATGTTTCCGATAACTTCAATAATTTCAAAGACATTCCACATTTGATGTTGTTGTTACACATTATAAACATACACCCTAATGTCGAAGTACCTTCTGCTTACCCCCTACACATGACCTATACAACGTGTGACGATCAGAATAATGAGCAGAATCAATTGAACCACTTTAACATAGGTCACATTTTTTAAAAAATCTTCATTAAAAACGTTGCTGTGTATATTTATTAATAGGTCAAGCCATCGCGGCGCAGCGGCCCGGTGACGACTCCTCCTTCGACAGAGCGTCGTCGCAGGCGCAAGAAACTGATCAGAATTGCCAGTAAAACTAAAATAGCACATAAAACCTCTACAATTTGTTTAATGATATATTTTCTCTCTGAAATAGGTCAATTGAATTAAAAATCAGTTGGGGTGTCTGAGGTTTTGCGCATTTAACGTTACACGTTGTATAAAAGATTTAGGTTAAAATGGTATTACTATTAGTACAAAGGCTGGTCTAACGACTTGTTAATTATTTTATTATCTCTTGAGCGAGTGAGTATGAGGTCATTGGTGTGATTGACATTATAATACTTTTCTTTGGTCACAAAACTCACTCAAATGGGCCAACCTAACACTGGTTTCACACTCATATACAGTGTGGCGATTAGGATATCACATTAATTGAAACCACATATTCTACACTAAGTTTATTTTTATATATTGAAATAAATGAGATAATATTATTATTTGACATATAGATACATAATATTATGTGTCTCACAGCCTTGAGGTATTAGGTGACACTCAGACATTTAATATGGTAATGTGAGAAATAGTGTATGATTGGAGTTTTATGTCCAGCAGTGGGCTGCAGTAGGCTGAAGGTGATGATGATGAGAAGAAAACTGGAAGTTCCATCATACAACAATTAGGTATATGTATTTTCTTCTGATTATTCCTAGCTAAAGGCTGTTGATTTATTACCAGTGATTGGAGTAGGTAGATTGAAATGGGGTCATTGATCCGAAACGAATATATTAATATGGACTTTCCTCCGTAATTTCGGAATTGGTTGATTATTTACAAAAAAAAAAAAAAACCGGAACTTAGGTAGCAATTATTATTCTTTTTTTTTAACGGCACAGTCACAATTTGACACTACCCAGCGACCAATCAGAACAAAGGATCATGGGTGGTGCACTAACCGGTTATCAAAACAATGCGTACGCCCACCAACGACATGCCAGGTAGCTCACTCATTTACTTCGGTTCGTAGAGTGCGCTTCTTTGTTTGTTACTGTGTTGTTAAAACGTTACTTGACCCTCGCTTGTGTACATACTGACTTCTGGAATCTGCTCAAAAATTGTTTTTATTATTGAAATAAATAATAAATGCACGAAAATAATTGAACGAAAATAAATAATAAATGAACGGAAATACCGGAATTGCTTTCCAGGAAAATAGCTTATCCATGTTATTCTTTCTGTGGGCATTTATGATACAAATACCAAAAATCAATCTACCTACTCCGATCACTGTTTATTACATAAGACGATTTGAGGGGGAGGGCATTCAAACTAGTCTTATTTTTTCTTACGTGGGATTGGGAGGGGTCTAGATTGTTCTTACGTAAGATCTCAAAAGTAAGCAAAAAGTCGTTTTTGATATTTTTATCTTTGCAGTTATGGTAGATACTGATATCTACCATAATTGCAAAGAAAAAAATCCTCAAATCGTCTTACGTAATAAATGAACAGAACCCCAGACACTAGAAAGTGGTAAAGGGAGGGTATTAGAGCATACATGTAAAAGTGTTTGTACAAACCTACTTACAGAAAATAAATCATTTATCATTTACCTTTTGTAACTTTTGACAGACTTCTCAGCCTAATTAGGGTGAAGACAGTTGCTTAGACGAGAAGTTGTTTAGTGGATGTTTTGATTTATCTGACAATGGCGCAGATTCCCTTGTTCAAAAACTAAACTAAATTTAAGTTCTGTGCATCTTTTTCTTTCTATTTTATTAAGAAAAGGACAGGGTAAGAGAAAGGTTTGAAATAGAAGTATTTTCTATTTAAGTAATGTTGCCGTTACTATTCTGCCGTCCGCAAGCTATAATGCCGTTATCTCGCATATGGTCGATTTTCGTTTTTCGATGCCACCATAATCAGAAAAAAATTCTCTATCTTTCTGTTCAAGCAGTATTTTTCTACGATTTATGGATGCAGAAATATAAAAAAATATAACGCCGTTAAGTTGAATTATTTGAGAAGTTAGCTACGCTAAAACGCAGGTAAGCAACATTACTAAATTAAAAAGTGATTAAGGGCCTTTAACTTACATATTAATTAGAATTTTTAATATCAGTTGCATAACTAAATTGCCGTTAACAGAATTTCCTACCCTATTATGAGGTTAAAATACTTTAACGGTTTTATAGTTCTGCTTTGTTTCAAATTACAGTATTATAGATCCAACGCTAAAACGCCGTTAAATGTCAGTTCTAGACAAAAATGTCGTTAAAGTCACCTAACGGCATTTATGTGTAGTACTAAGGTGTAATTTTATTAAGAGATTTTGTAGTAAATACGCCAATAACGGCATTTTCAATATGAAATATAAATATTTTACTTACGACGTCAATTACAAAAATGCAGTTATCCCTCATTACTACACTAAAACGCGGTTATCTACTTTTGATCGCTTACCGTGCAGCCCTCCGCGTCCTTGCAGTGCGCCGCAAAAGTTTGAAGGTGAAGGACGTGTCACGCTCCGCGCGTTCCCGCCAATTTTACGATGGCTAACAACAACTCCAGGTAAAAACATTATTTAATTACGATACTTATTTTTGCTTGTTTAGTAAACTACAGATGGGATAAAGATAAATTAGTCGACCTTAGTAGATAGGTCCATGCTACCGCAGACTTTTCTTTAGGCCTTATTATGTTCTACAGCTATTTAATTGACTCATGATAGCCATTTTATCTTTTACCAACCTACATTAAACAAAAACCAATATAATTTTGATTAATAGGTAAAAATTCACTGAAGATATTGTAGAGGATGACGGTAAATGTATGAGATAACGTTAACCTAAATTTTATTTAACTTGTTACAGGCGCGCTGCTATTTCACAAAGATCCAAAAATATTTTAGATATGATTAAGAAGAAACATAGTACAACCAACATTGAGCAAGTTCACTTTGAGACTTTTAGCAGAAGGAATAAAAGTCCTAATCCGGAATTACAGCGTTTTGATGCATTATACTATAACAGGCCCTATTCGATGACATCTAATATTTTTGAAAAGTTTTGTGATACGCAAATTACTAATAATTCACATGTGCATTCGTCGATCCTAAATAATTGGGATAAAGATTTTAAAACTACATCTTCTCCTGCTCAGAGCTATGATGCTTTACCAAGTCCAGATCATGTTCAAATCGATTTAACCTGTAACGAAGTGATGCCATCAGAAGATCAAATTGATGTAACCTGCAACGAATTGATGCCGTTAGAAAATCAAATTGATATAACATGCAGCGAAGTAACGCCATTAGAAGATCTCTCATTTAATGTAACTGAACCGAATGATATTACTATTACAACAGAAAATACATCTACAATTTCGCAGTTAAACTTGCAATGTGATTTTGATTCCGACGACTCTGTGCGTGATAAAGACTATCGCCCATCTGATTCAAGTAGTGATTCAAGTGACGATTTTCAAACACCTAAACCGAGTAGCCAGAAGTCCCAAGTGTTACAAGCAAACAGAAGATCTAAGAAAAAGGGTTCGAAACCCATTACACTACCTGTGGCCACGAAAAGCTTTACTTCTGACGTTCTTGACACGGTTCCTTTTATTCAAGAAAGCAATATCTTGCAGAATAAACGCAGAAACTCAATTAATGTTCTTTGTGCTGATAAAGATACGCCGGCGTCGCTACTTTCTCGCAATCGTAGGAACACCATTGATGTGGGTGCTTATCAAACACTGCATCAAGCTAATGAATCCGTTGCACTCAATTTGGAACCTGAAACATCACAACTAATACGAAAACGTAAAAAATATAACATTCCCTTACTTCAGCGAAAAATAAATACCAACAATAAAAAAAGATTAGAGCATAATGTTAAAACGGGATGCAACGAAACTTGTCTCAAGAAATGTACTTTTAAAATTAACCAAGATCAGCGAGAAGCAATCAATAAAATATATTGGGACATGTCGTGGCGAGAAAGGCATTTATTTGTGAAGGCACACACGTCAGTAGCAGTTCCTAAGAGAAAAACAACAAGTGACCCGAAAAGGAAACCAAGAAGAACATTCACATTTAAACAACTAGACGAAACCAGAGTTGAGGTATGCAAAATCTTTTTTTTGACTACCTTAGGTTATGTTAAAACAAACGACAGGATCTTGCATAACTCTTTTACAGATCCCCAATTTACGGATAAAAGAGGAAAGCACCAGAAAACACTTGCATATGATCGTGATTTGCTCACTGAGCACGTTGAATCTTTTCACCCATCAGAGCCCCATTACAGACGTGAACATGCTCCACTACGAAGATATTTGTCAAGTGATATTAATGTCTCTAACATGCATAAACATTTCTGCGAAAAATACCCAGATAAGATCGTTTCGTATGAACTATACAGGCAACACGTAAAAAAAATGAATATTTCTTTTACTCGTCTGGGTAATGAAGAGTGCGAAATGTGTGAAGCTTACACTTTGCATAAAAAAGAAACATCGCATGATGCCGGTAGCCAGATTGTCGCAGACTGTAGTGCATGTGTCGAGTGGGCACAACATCATCAAAAGTATAAAAAAGCTAGAGAGCTTTACAATGAACACAAAAAAATACCACAAAATGATTCCCAAATATATTATAGTGCAGATCTAGAAAAAGTAATTATGTTGCCCAGATTAGAAACATTCAAAGCTGCAATTTTTTGTCAACGCCTCACGGCATTCAATCAGACATTTGCACCAGTAGGCAAAATTAGTTCCTCCTTAAAGCCACTGACAGTCATCTGGCATGATGCTATTGCAGGCAGAAAACAAGAGGACATCATGACGGCCTTCTACCATTTTCTTTTATCTAACCGAGACGTTACCAATGTGAATATATGGCTCGATAACTGCAGTGCTCAAAATAAGAATTGGTTATTATACTCGTTACTTGTCCATTTAGTCAACTGTGAAATAATTTCTACCGAACAAATAACACTGTATTATTTTGAACCAGGGCACACGTTTATGAGTGCTGATCAAGTGCATCATCAAGTCGAATTAGCCATGAAGAAAAAAGTAAAAATTTATGATTTTGGGGACTTCGAGGAAACGGTAGCTTCAATTAATAAATCAAAAGTTATTGTGAAATGTTTGTCACCTGAACATTTCCTTAATATATCAAATTTTATATCCGACAGAAGAGTTCAAAACTCGTATCCAAGAGCTTACTTAAAAAACATGTGTCAAGTACGTTTTACACGTAATAATTATGATCTAATGTACAAGAATGATTTTGATGACGAATATAAAACATTAAGATTCATGAATAACAAGTATTTAAAGAACCCCAATCTTTTACAAGTTAAATTCCGCTCGAAGCCCAAAGGAATAGATTCTACAAGAAAAAATGACATTATTGAAAAATTATCCAGCATAATTCCCACCCATAAACAGATATTCTGGAAAAATTTGCCAATAAAGGACCATGAGGATGCCTAGACTTAGTAACATTGTTACATTTTTATTTTTTCTGACACATTTTGTTACATTTTTATTTTTTCTGAAATTATACTAGAAATAAGAGAGACTTTGAAAAGACTGAAACAATAACTTGTAAACAATAAGACTGCTTACCTCGTTTAGTACTACGTTAATTGCTTAAATAATTAGATTTTTACAATTTTGAAAATAAAGTAGATATATTTTATCTCTTAAAAAACAATAGTTACAATTTAAAGTAAAAATATACATTTTATGTTACTCACCATCGAATTAAGGCAATTGCATCGAATATAAAGTTAAATGATGATGGGTTAAGATTTTATAATGTTTATTGTTTTCTTTTTCGTATTTTTAGTTATTTGCTATTATTAATAAGATCTCATTTGCAATAATTAGAAGTAAGTCATCACAAAGTGATTTGGAAGAATATTGTGTCATTAAATGATTGATTTATATTTCTGAATAAATATTTTATTTCTGTAAGAAACTACATTTTTATTGTATTTCCTCAATTATCTTGTACCAGTATCAAAGCTTAAACGCCGTTATATTTTAAAGTTTTGTATTTAGCGGCATTTTAGCTATGTTATCAACCTTAAAAAAATTAATTGGAAAAGAATCCTTATAATAAACTAGTCTTAAATGTGGCTAAGTAGCTTTAGCTGCATTCAAGTTTAGCATAGTGTTTGTTCTCGTAGTCTTCGTGCTTAGCTATAACAACGTTAAAGTATTTAGCGGCATTATAGTTGAGTAATAACTATATTTTTTTAAGTCTTTTAAATGTCAATAAAATTAAATGATAATCAAACATTAAAATGCCGTTAAGGTATGCTTAGCGGCATTATAGTCGTGATTGCATAAGATGTAAATCGCGAAAAACACTAAACTTAAACGCAAAAAACTATTTTTTCCTAACACTAAGTTTTTGTTAAGAAGTCAAAGTATAGCTATTCGAAGGCGCAAAACTAGATCTATTTTTTGATACCGGTAACTCTCGCATATGAGTTATAGTTGTGAAACAGCATCCGTTTCTTATTTTTCCGCGTTTTTTTGTCCATAACTCGAAAAATGAATTTGTTGGTTAACGGCATTATAGCTTGCGGACGGCAGTATTATGGTTGTAACGTCTATGTTTCCTTCAATGACTCATAAAGCAAGAATGTGATAATTCATAAAATAAGATTTAATAATAACATCAATCTGTTTTGCAATTTCATCAGCACATATGCCATTTACAATGTTTACATAGCATTACCTATAGTTTTTTAGGGTTCAAAATCATGCCACAGTATAATAATTACGGCGATGGATATAACTTCAAGAATTTATATGTAGAGTAGTAGAATAATAATAGGGCAACTAAGAAAAAATATTTCATTGAACACTTTTGTATTTTGTGTCTATCATGCAAGTCTTGCACAAATCACTACTGGTAAACTAATTATCATTTTCCTTACAATATGTTTGCAATCAATAGCAGTAATGTTGCAGTTTTTAATATTAATTTTAGTTTTAATCTCTCAATGACATACACGTAAGAAGGATGTACCAACGAAATATCTAAAAATTAATTTATTGAAAAACAAGGTCATGTAACTACATGTCAACAAAGAATAGGTTCATAATTGCAAAAATTACGAGCAACGAATACAAACACATTTTAATAGCCCAACCTACCTCGCTTATTCTTCGTGCCATTTTTCCTAGCTGTCTGTATTTCTATATCGATTTTCTTTTCTAGAAACTCTTGTTTTTTGAGCAATAACTCCTCGGTCTCACGTAATTTCTGTATCGCGTCGTGTGTCGAAGGACCCTTTTCTTCCTTCTTTCCACCGAATAACTTCCCCAGGAAACTCATCTTGGCTATTCAATAATCCTAATAAATGCTAAATAAACAATGTGATGCAAGAATTATTCACTTTTACGCGTAAAAAGATGAAATTAGTATTTCGGATCAGATTCTTTTACGGGAGTATGCGTCACCCAGGTCACAATCAAATCATAACATTTGACTGAACTAATGTGGTATGTGGTTCATCGATAACAAAACATCGATCGAGTAGACTTATTAAAATACTTGCGTAAATACATTTCAATCGGCAAAACATGTTCTATTGATTACTTTTATGCTAATTAGAAGATTGAGTATTAGAAGATTATGCCAATAAATTAATTTACGTAACAAACTAAAATGGAATAAAATGGTTCACAAATTCGATTTCAAAACGCACCATGACTCAAGCTGTTTTCTGTCAAAATATAACACGACCGCATAAAAAAGCACATTTTTTACATTTTCTGATGCATTCTATCTTTTTAACCGACAAAAAAAGGAGGAGCTTCTCAAGTCGATGTGTATATTGACTAAACTATCTTGAGTGAAACTCAGAAAATGCGGATAATGTAAATAAACTGTTTTTTTTTTTATAATCTGATAGGTATATTAAAGGGTTCTATAGTATAACATGGACCAACCCTTATAGATTCTCCTAGTCAGTCTGTCTGTCTGTCTGTCCGCAAATACAAAGCTGTAATTTGGCATTGGTTATACCTACATAGTAATCACGCTTTAGGGTCCGAAAGAAAATTTTTCAGATCAGGGATCCATTGCGAATTAACAAGCTTTATAGTGATTTTCGGTAAAAACTACAGTAATATAACTTATCCATCAAAATAACACATTTATCCGGATATCCCCACGGGATGGACACTTATGCGGGTGAACCCTGGGGCGCTGCTATGATAATGATAAATGATTTATTTTCTGTACTTAAGTAGGTTTGTAGTTGTACAAACACTTTTACATGTCAAGCATATTTTTTTAAACTAGATGAGGTCGGCGTTTCCTATCTGATTACTCTGAGAAGAAAGGCCGAAACAAACTCAGAGTAAAAAGAAAGAAAACAAAGAAAAAAAAAGAGTCGAGAGAGAGAAGTAAAGAGTCTCTTTTAAAGTTTAAAGTCCAGACATAATATTGGTAGTAGATCATGAAGACCATGTAGATTGGTGTCTGAAATGGTCTTTTGAGTAAAGAACCACAGACTGAGCGGACCTGTCCAGTCAGTGCACGCATTTTGTCAAAAATCGTGCAGCTCAACTCAGAACTTGAGGAGCCTCACGATTCGACGAAAAATACCAATGAAAGGACATTTGGACAGGCCGCATACCTAGTCTATGCCGCATACATTACACTGCCAGATCATGATTAAAACTAAGAAGGAAAACAGAAAAAAGAAATGACTCACGTTCACAATATTAAAGCTAGTAACTATTTATTTAAAATTATAAACGCGAAGGTCTGTGAGGATGGATGGATGGCTGATTGTTCCCTCTATATTATTTTACTCTTTGGCTGATTGTTACTATTTCACACAAAAAGTACTGAACCGATTACGATGGCGCACAGATAGCTTATAATCTGGATTAACACATTTGGCACTTTTTATCCCGGTAGTACGTTCTCATGGAATAATTAATTATGACTCCCACGTGGGCAAAGCCGCTGGTAAAAGCTAGTAGTATAATATAACGAAGTTAAAAGGAAATCGATCACAGCTAAGCTATCTGGAAGTTAACGAGTAATAGTCGACCAACTTATGAAATGTAAATGCTAAATGGAAGTAAAAATGTTGTATAAAAATATAAAAATACAAACTTATTTTTGCGGTCGTTAAATGAAATACTGTGTATCTGTCTCAGAATGTAGAAAACTTTTCTGTATTCTGAGATACTTATACGTAAATATTCTATCCAACTACGAAACCCTGCACTTTGCGTGGTCTGAAATGCACTTGGCTAGTTTTTTTTATAGTCATTTTGATTTTTGACTCATCCATAGCAGTAGCAGTTTCAGAACGTATCGACTTCTGACAGTTCATTTGTTTTGATACTTGTCAATGTTTTCACTTTGACAGTTGGGTTTGACTCAGTTGTCATTATTCGGTATAAAATTCGCCTCCTGTGAATAAAACATACAATTTATTTTAAAGTACTACATTTTTAGCTTATTTTCTGAATTAAAAACCTCAAGTAAACCACAAACATGGTTCGCGTAATAACTCAAGAGACATACGACGAGGTCGTCAAGGAAAACATCGACGAGTTTGATATGTCTCCGGAAGAAGCTGTAAAAGAGGCTATTGCCCAATTTGAGGCACAGGTATGTATCCCAAAAATCCTTTTTTAGTTTTCATCCAAACTTCTTCAAGATATGCTAACGTCGAATATAGATCTCTATAATATTTATAGGTATTTTGTCATCGCCTAGTATGGTTAGTCATGACCGTAATGAATTCAGAATGGAGGATTTATACTCTAGATGATCTAATCAAAGTCCTTTAAATCACGACTAAGTATGTTTGATGACCTAACTAACTTTATAGCCTCCTTGGATGAAATATTAATGGAACTCTTGTTGTACTAGATTTTCTATTTTGCTGCATAATAATAACTCAGCTAAATTATAGTACAGCAGTGCCCTCATTACTTAATGCTGCTTATTTATTGATTTATGAGAAACTATTTATGTTCTGAGAAGTGTGGCCCTATGACACACCATGTCCGAATTATAGACCTCTGAATTTATTTTATTTTATACATATAAAACGATCATTTATTTTTTTTATATATAAATATTTATATATAAAATATATATAAATATTTATATACAAAATATATAAAAATATTTATATACAAAATATATATATTTATATATAAATATATATATATATAATCCTATATTTCCAAAATAGTAGTTCGGGTGAATTTTTTTTCAGGAATGAAATTTTTGCTCTAGTCGAAAACCATGTGATGATGAAAAAAACCTGCGAAATATTGAGAAATTTTTCTAAGTGTCCATCGATCTTTCAGCTTGTGTATCCTTGGGGGCAGAGCACTTGTCAAATTTTCAACTATTTTTTTTTTAATAGATCTCGTCCATTTTTATTGCAGCACCTTATTAACCTTGTCCATAGAAACCATTTAAGTGCTACATGGTCCTACAACGAACCGTTTCCGAATTATGGGCCTCAGAATTTTATTTTATTTTGTATAAAACAAGTTGGTTTAGCAGGCAATGATAATAAGACTTATTCAACAGAGGCCCGTTTCGCTTCGGGGCCCCTATTTCTGTCTACAGGGTTTAAAGGAACCTAACATGAAGGAAGGGCAGGATAAAATAATGAATTTTCTTCAAATCGAAACATAAATCTACCATTTGGTTTTCAGGGAGTAGATTTATCAAACATTATAAAAGACCTTTCTCTTGGATCTGGAGACAATCATTTGGTAGTGGACACTGTAACAAAGCTGAAGGAACTCTGTGCTGAGGAGAAATATAATGCAGAAGCTGTTCTCAAGGAATTAGAGGTTTTGAAGGTAATTTGTTATCATTTAGTATAGTGGCAGCACATTTACATCGCCATATGTGAACTATGCATCACACTGACGTCACATAAAATTCTGCATCATGCATGCAGAGTTTGCAGAGCAACTAGCGTAATTATATACAACGTGTAACATTAAATGCGCAAAACCTCAGACACCCCAACTGATTTTTAATTCAATTGACCTATTTCAGAGAGAAAATATGTCATTAAAAAAATTGTAAAGGTTTTATGTGCTGTTTTAGTTTTACTGGCCATTCTGATCGTTTCCTGCGTCTGCGACGACGCTTTACCGAGGGAGGAGTCGTCACCGGGCCGCTGCGCCGCGCTGACCTTGGCTTGCTTGACCTATTAATAAATAGACACGGCAACGTTTTTAATGAAGATTTTTTGAAAAATGTGACCTATATTAAAAAGTGGTTCAATTAATTCTGCTCATTATTCTGATCAAACTATTTTCAGGTTTTGCGCATTTAACGTTACACGTTGTATAATGTCCTGACATCAATCAATGGGGCAGTTGCGCACCAGATACAACACCCGTCTGGTCAGAGGATCCTCCCTTTTCAATGGAGGATGAGTGAACTTTACACCCTGCTCCGTATACCTCGAAAGTAAATCCCTACTTCCATACCACCCATACTAATATAATAAATTGCGAAAGTAACTCCTGCCGTGCGATTCTGTAACCATCTCACCGTGAAAGCTTGGGTGAAGTGAGCGTGGAGTGAGCTGTCATTCTCTAGGGATTAACACTATTAAGTGCTCACTTCACTTATGATTTCACGGTGAGATTTTTACAGAATCGACCGGATGTCTATCTGTCAGTCTATCTGTTTGTCTGTCTGTTATCTTTTCACGCCATAACTGCTGAACTGTTTAAGCTGAAATATGGCACACAACTAGACCATGATCATGAATTATTTAGTCTGAAATAAATATTTTCATTTCATTTTCATTTCATAGGATACTTTTAATCCCAGTAGTACATTCCCGTGGGATAATGTCCTACCTCCACTGCCAAATGCTAGTAATATTCGGTTTATTAAGGCCCAGTGTTTTAAAGGGGAGAAATTGTGTATGTCATACACCACCTGATGGAAAAGAAATAATACTGAATTCATTATTGTATAGCAAACCTCTTAATGGCTTTATCTCACTAAGGTTAAATTTGATGGCTGGGATCGCTTGCTTAGCCCAGGTTTGGATGGGCACGTTTTTCCTGCGGCGATGTTTTTTCGTACACTGGATTTTCAGCGCACTGCTTAGCGCCAAGACTTGAAAATCCAACACTGTATTTTTTTTTGACGCGTCGGGATGCGTTTTGTTGGATTCTCAACGCTCGGCCCAACACCGAGAGTTGAAAGTCCAGTGCGCGATAAAATCCTTCAGCAATATTTTTACATCTGCACGAATTTGTGCTTAGTCATAATTTTATCTTGTGGTCAAAATCAACTTACCAATTCAACATCTAATGTTAAAATATTCCATTTTCCAGTCAGAATGCCAGAAGGACATAGCCCACAGAGTCCGAGCAGGCAAGGAGGGTGCATATAAACTCCTCTTAGACATTCTATGTTCGAAGTACAGTAAGCTGAGTCAAGAGCTCAGTGAAAAAGACACAAAGTTCATTATAAGCGCACTGAATACTATGATAGCTTTGATGGAAATGCAGCCTGATTTGTTGGATAATAAGGGTGTGGACTTGATTAAAAAGTAAGTAAACTTTTCATAAGTATACCACGAATTTATAAGTACATGATTCTGAATAAAAAAAAAAAACATTGCTGTTCCATACATTTTGACAGCATAGGTAATTACAATTTTGCTATGAAACAGCAGATTTTTTTTATAACCGACGATAAATTCTTGCTGCCTACACCAGAGGGGAAATCCTCTCAATTTTAAGATCTTTCACAGTGTGATCTCAGCTCAATCTGTCAAAAATACCTCTTAATTTCCCTACATTTTTGACATTTATTGTCCCTGAGATGAGATTGTTACTTGATTTTGATTCGGTCGCCACATCCTCATCACAACCTTCTATCTTGTTCTCAAGAAGCGACGCGCGCTTTACTTGTGGTTTCCAACAGTGCATATACGCTGTGAATGTGTGTTGGCGCATGAGCTCCCGGTACCTTCCGTGTGGTGTGTTGACGCTACTCGTCTTCACGCACACATTCACAGCGTGTTTGTACACTTGGTTACCACAAGTAAAGCGCGCGTGGCGTCGTGTGATAAAAATACTGAAGTAGATATTTTTTTTCTGTTTTCTCAGTATTCTAGATAACGTAGAAAACGAAGATATATTGGTAGCTACTCTGAAATGGACCACGACATGCTGTATAAAACATGAGATGAACCGACAGAAGGTCTTCGCAAAGAATGTCGCTGAGAACCTGAAACTTTTACTGAAAGTCACTGGCAATGTCAAAGTGAGTACAAAATCTTATTTACAAAACGACATCGTAAATCGTAATAATATCACGCATATATGTATACCCCAAAGGTGTAGGCAGATGAGCGAATGACGTAATTTTATAACCTCAATATTCGTAAATGATTTTTGAATTTTTAATAATGTTATTTAAATAATAATTGTTGGAAAAAGTTAATGAGATATAAATTTATGGAATATCGAGGGCCATTATACGAGGTAAACTGTTTTTATTATTTATTTTCTTCGTATATGGCAAATAATATTCCAGCTAAAATAACACTTATTCGTTGCTTTGTTGGCATGTAATTAAATATTAAATGTTTTGTAATTTTTTTTTTAATCGTTAGCCTATATTGTGCCCACTGCAAAGGCCTCCCTTTTTTCCTTCCAAATCTCCCCGTCTTGAGTGATCTCTGGCCATGTTGGCACTGCAAACCTCATTAGATCGTCACGCCACCTTCTCCGTGGTCTACCTCGACGGCGCCGTCCTCCTTCAGGCGTCCAGTGAATCCAATGAATAATTTTTAATCTGATGTAAATCGTATGCATGGGTGTATTCCTGAAATAAAAATAATTTGATTTTGATTTAATATTAAGTTGAAACCTTCTAAATACAGATGCATTTGTTACTAATTCCCTTAGTAAGCGATTGCGTAAGAATTTATCCTGAACAGGGTTTGTTTAGAGTTTCACCAGATACTTTTGGAATAGACCGTAACACTTAAACCTGTTTCAGCTGCTCAGTGAAACTCTGCGAGTGATACGAAAATTGACACTGGACGATGATGTGCGAGTGGAGTTCGGTCGAGCTCACGACCATGCTAGGGAGCTGGGCGCTCAAATGTTGGTGCCTTTGACTAACCTCTTGAAAGGTAAGTCTGTTTCCTATACCAAATTCAAAAACTTGTATAAAAAGTACACGGAGAGAAAAATCTTAGAGAAATTACTGTGCTGTTTCATAATCTGAGCGCATTTGAGTGATAATGGAAAAATTACCATGCTAGCATGGTAAAAATTCCTATGCTGCATTATAAAATTTATTGGAGTAATAGTGAATTTTTCCCAATCTCACTCAGAAAATTTTCTGTAGATGTCACTTACACTCACTTTATAGTGATGTACACAGTACAAAGTATTTTTTCTAAGAATTTTCTCGTCGTGTATGAGGAGCAGGGTGTAAGTTTCACTCATCCTCCATAGAAAAGGGAAGATTATCCATCCAGAAGGGTGTCGTGTCTGGTGAGTAACTGCCCGATGATTCATTTTTTTTTAATGGCATCTCGCAGTCCAACCTATGAGGTTGTCGACTGCTTAACCGGGCTTGCCTGTGGATGCCTCAATAAATTAAGGCCTCCAGCCAGGGCTTAAAAAACTTAAAAACTAAGCGACTACACGCTAAGGGCACCCCCTGTGGGGTACGGACCTCGGCTTAGGGCGTCGCTGGGAGAGGGCAGCAAGGGACAGGCTGGATCGGAATTATTTAGGGACGAATTTAGAAATACAGGCTTAGCGGCGCGGGCTGGCCCGAGCAAGGGTCGGGGCGGGCCCGATGATTCATGTCGGGCCGTTTTATATATGCTAGTCACGCGGTAAACTCTGCTTGCGAGATGCAGGTTTTGCGTGACGTCACTGTGATGCTTAGTTCGCATGTGGCGATGTAGATGCCGCCACAGTGGCTTAATAATACAGAGTGGCAAGAACTTCGACGCGCAAACTGTTACCATGGATTCAGTACATGATTCTGAACCGTCTCTGTGTTGAAATTTTCAGAATGGTTACTGGTTATTTAGTGTGTATATAAGTTCGTATGAATATGGTGTGTAGGGAAAGGATTTTATGAAGAAAGCACAGAACGATAAGACCACCTATTTATTTCAATTAAGCTTATCAATAATTAATAGGAAAGCTAGTTGTCCGTTCGTAAAACTAGGTCTTCACGGAGAAGAAGGACAAGAAACTCCATGGAAACAAATTTAAATTAATTTATCAACACATTTCTAACATTTTCATAAATCATCTTTCTATCTCAAAAAGAGTTCATTCTAATTTCTTAAGACTATTCCTCATAGTGATATAAACATACTAAAAATAGCTAGGAAAAGAACATGAATATTCTAGTATTCAATTTAACATATTAGCAATACAGACACACAAACTCACGCCTTCTCCCCATGGGGGAAGGCAGAAACTACAGAACGCCACCTGAAATCGCGAAAAAAAAAAATCAGCTGTTCCCTATATTTTGACGACTCGTACGAACATAAATGTAGGGAACAGCTGATTTTTTTTTCGCGATTTCAGGTTTGGTCCCATAGTAAAAGTTGTTTGTTGTCATGAGTAGAATGATGTGTTTAAGTATCGATCACTAATTACCAGTCATAATATCAATTTACTTAACTAACGTGACATTTTGTAGAACAGCCCCTTTATTCATAAACGTTGTTTAAAGTTAAGTAATGATTAACGAATTAGACCAGGAAAAGTGAAAAGAGGGAAGGGAGGCCTTTAACCTGCAGTGGGACAACATTGGATCATAATACTAAAATACATTGTGCAGGTATTGGAAGATTTCTTTCCCTCAACTTATACATCAAAAACCGGCCGCCAACCAGGTTCCCGAACAATTCCTCCATGCATATTGTTGCCGTGTTTCCTACGCTTCGCTGGGAAAAACCTTTGTTTTAATTTACTAACATAAAAATCATGCCATAACTCTCGGTTACTCTTCACAACGACCAAATAAACCTCTAACACTAGTAAATTAAAATAATACATGACTAATTTTAAAATAATCAACGTCGTGCTTGAATAGAAACCGTGCTTTAAGGACATAAAAAAATCAGTCAACATGATGACGTCACTCAATATAAATATCAAAGTGGCGATGTACAAGCGACGCCAGGTGTTAGTAGCTGTATATGCGCTCGTCTTGTAACTACGAAAAAGTGAGCATACGATTATGATATAAAAACAACAGTTTACAACCAACGGTAACATTTGACTTAACCCGAAGAAGATTTGAAATAAATCCAAATTGAATTGATTTGAAATCTTTTTGAATGACAATCCTATTTCTGGGTATCGAATTAAATACTCGTATAGACAGGTAAAAAACAGTGTTGTAACTAAAGCAAGAACCCAAGAAAAGACGGTACTTTTTAGGTATCTTCTTTGGATATGCCCATTAAAAACTTTTACAATGTCGACATAGAACATATGACACAAGACCAACAACCAATGGTTGCTTACTGTTTTCAAGTAAATAATTAGTTCGGTTCTTATATATAGGATAGTTAACGTATAAATCGAAATTTTGTTATTGTAAACGTATAAAAACCCGATCAGAACTGCAAAGCCTAAAGAGTTTGCCAGAATGATGTTGAGAATCACAAAGATTTTGATGTTTCGAAACTTTTTAAAGTAGCACCATGACATTAATCCGTACGTAAATGTGGCCAGGGTTAGCGCAAAAACAAAGATGTCTATAATCTTCAAGATACGGAATCGTAATTGCAGATCATCTTCATTAGCAATTCTCACAGGATATCCAATGCTAGTATCGTTATTAGACATGGTGACTGCAGTAGTTTGAATTGTTATACAAAATATACTGAAATTTCAGCAACAACTTGCCGGTAAAACACTGCCCTGCCGTAAAACCAGCACAAAACTAATGATGGACCCACCTATATTTATTTAAATCATTATATTTATCATTAATTATATACGTATTATTTTCCTGTTTATCACAAGTACATATCTTATCCAGAGCAAAACGTACGACCTAAGGCCGAGATCTATAATCGTTATTTAACTCGTGCTTTGATTAATGCTCGGTTCCTATAAACAAAAACGAATCGTTTTGCATAGGAGCTGCTGTTCATGTATTACGTAAGACGATTTGAGGGGGGAGGGGGTCCAAACAAGTCTTATTTTTTCTTACGTGGGGGTGGGAGCGGTCTAGACTGATCTTACGTAAGATCACCAAAGTAAGGCAAAATTTTAAGTGTTTAATTTTTTGCTACTTTTCGCTAGACACCTACTGATCTTACGTAAGATTGAAAAAAAAAGGGGGGGGGGGTTAATCCGAGTCTTATCTTACGTAGGGGGAGGGGGGGGGGTCAGAAAGTAACAAATGAACAGCCCCTTACCATTGGTAGCATTTTTATTGCCTATTGTCATATAAATAGATTCGTAAGCTAATTTTACCCGTGATAGCTACTTCCATAAATATGGGAGGGTCTACTGTGCAAAGCTTCATAGGTATTTGCTTCATTGTTGGTAAAATACAAGAGTTTTAATTTTAACCAATAACGGCCCGTAAATTATAGGAACCGGCCATTACGCATGTTCCTGTCTGTCTTGCACTTTTAGTTTGACAGTTGTGCGACAGTGACAAGAAAAATGCTAGTGCCAAAGTACGCGCTCGGTAACGTTCATAGATCTCGGCCTAAATTTATTGGGCCATACCGCCGAGTTGCGGTAAACTATAATTTTCCTTTAAAATAATGTAATACCGCCTCCTTTTTTTAAGACAAGTCGACGACATGACTTCTCTAAAAAAAAGGAGGCGGTTATGCTTTCTTCGAGTTTTTTTCTTTGTGCACCGATTTATTATGCCTCGGCCAATTTATGTGATTTTTTAGGGTTCCTCACGCGGTCTATCTGTCTGTCACAGGGCTGTATCTTTTTAACCGTAACAGTTACGTAGAATACGTAGCAAATAATAAAAAGAAAGTACTATATCATTTATGGTTGTACGGGATCTTAGCGGTCGAGTCCGACTCGCATTTGCCCACTGTACAAAGTCTTCAGATTAAAATATCCCTATTGTTTATGTTCACAGAAAACACAAAACCTCCTTTAGTAGCAGAGCTGATGCTAACCATAGCGAGTCTGTTGGTACGTCACGAGCTCTGCAAGATGGTGGCTGACTGCGGCGTCGACTCTCTGTTCACTGTGCTCGCTGATAACTACGATAACGTCGCCGTGGTGCAACAGGCGGATAAGTTGTGTGTTTTTTTATATTATTTTTTCATATAAAGTGCAAACTGTTACTGAACTACTCTACTCTAATTCTACTACTTTCTCTTTTCTATGACTACTATACGCTGTAAGAGCTCTATTCAATGACTACCCTTTTTTGTTTGTTGGGTGGGAAATTATCAAATAACTTCTCCCGTTCTGGGCGGAGCGGGAAGGCGTGTCAGACTTTTACTGATTAAAACCCACCCGTGTTCCTTCAGTTGCCTGTGACAAGAGCCACAGTAACTCTTTCGAACAAACCACGACCCTGGCAGACATTGGTCCTAGCGGACCCCTTCAGTTACTGCTGACATCTCTTTGAGGCGCGCGTGGAACACAGTGCGCTGTCGACCCGGGCCTGGTCCTTACCGGACGGCGAACTGCTCATTCCTGGCCGTCCGCAAGCCCGCGCCTACGGTGGCCGGGAGTCGGCTATTGACTCCCGACGCCCAGGGCGTCTCCTGCGGCGACTAGGGGCGTGAGGGCGCAAAGATTGCCTCTCCCTCACGCGTTCCGCCTCCTCCTTCGCAAGCATTACTGCTTCGCAGAAGGAGGTGACGGCTTCCCATGCACTCTCGCTCCGTACCATGGCCTGGACCAGGGCCGGACGCGAGAGATCGCCGCCGTGAGGACGCGGCGGTGCTCCGCCCAAGCCGGCAGACCACACAATGGTGACACCCGGGCGTTTCCTCCCGCCTTATACGGAACAGGAACCTCCCGAAGCAACCGTGTCCGGTGAGGTCCTGCGTCAGGCGGAAGGTGAGGACACCGTGGCGCCTCTCTAGCCACTCCTCAAAGAGGGGACTTATCGCCTCAACACACGTTGCGACAGACGCACTTTCCATGTCATAATAAAGAATATGAATATGTCGCCATGAGATCCCGCCGGAGCTATGTCCGCTGTGCCGTGATTTCTCGCGGCAGCGGATTTACGCCCTCGGTGACTACCCTACGCTACGACTACTCTGCTCTATGACTACCCTACTTTGAAACTGAGTAAGTTCCTGACCTCAATATCGCTTAGTAGTGACAGCTGATGTCTGCGATGGAACAACTGAAGGGTCGATATTACCGAGTTCGCCCCACAATGACAGTATTTCATATTTATCAGTGATTTCTCCCTCTAAAAGATTGCCTACAAATTGAAAGTCAGCCCGTATGTCGTCACAAACATTTTAATGCATTTGTTATTATTGTAAATTGTTTTTATTTACGGAAATAATTAAGTACCTAAGTTAACAGTAGTAAATATCTACACACAACACACGTGCAGTTTGAAACTTGGTTTCGCATGTCATTTGAAAGCTTTTGCCTCATGCACAGCGAAACCTTGAGATTATACTATGATTTATTTTAATCTAAGTATTTTCATTTCTGAATTGTTATTTTTTTGTTTTTGTTTTTATCTTTTTTAGTACGGACGCTTTTAACGTGCACGTCTTTCTACATCGTTCTCACATGTATAATTTCAACTTGAATGATGTAACCAAAATTTTGTAACGATTTTTATGATTTAAAAGAGTGTCCGTGGAGTTTCTTGCCCGTTCTTCTCCACAGGTACCTACTACGCTTTGGAATGGGCAACTAGCTTCATCTTTCTGACTGACTGACCACTTGACAATTCAAAAGTGCCTGTAATTGGTTTACTTGAAATAAATGCTTTGAGTTTGAGTTTGAGTTTAATTATTAAAGTATAGATTTTTTTTTTTAAGGGGTCAAGTATACCCCCAGGAAATGGAATAAAAATCTTCCACGATCGAAGCTGTCTACTTTAATAGTAATGCTGAGATCTATGGAGCGAACCTAGACTTTTTACTAAAGCTAAGTACAGTTGCGTTTTCATATGAAAATGATCCTCATTCGTGTCCGTGTGGTCCTGTAAGACATTGATCAAGCGTTTCATACGTTTCTGAACATTAAATTTATATGAATAAAATTCATTTTTGTATGAAATGTTACTATACTTAGCTTGAGTAGATTCAAAGTTCGCTCTGTAGATCAAACTCAAACTCAAAGCATTTATTTCAAATAAACCAATTACAGGCACTTTTGAATTGTCAAGGGGTCGTTCAGTCAGAAAGATGAAGCTAGTTGCCCATTCCAAAGCGTAATAGGTACTTGTGGAGAAGAACGTGCAAGAAACTCCACTGCATTTTATGATTTAAAAGAGTGTTCTTTTAAATCATAAAATTATTACAAAACATTGGTTACATCATTCATGTTGACATTATACATGTGAGAACGATGTAGAAAGACGTGCACGTTAAAAGCTTCCGTATTAAAAAAAAGATAAAAACAATTCAGAAATGAAAATACTTAAATTAAAATAAGCCGTGGCGGCTAAGAGATGACCAGTCCCTACTGACGGCGCCCGTTCACGAACATGACGTAGGGATCAGCACCATTTAGCTCAACCATTTTGAAGGGAACTTAATGATGCAACACACACGCCACCACCAGCGAGACATTTGAGTGAGCATGACATACTCTCAGCCGCCAGGACACGTTCAAGTCAATTAAAGATCTCAGACTGAGGCTCTAGATAGACGGACCGCATTTCAACTGCAATCCAACCGCAAATTGCAGTTCGGATGCAGTTTGAATGCAGTTGACACGACTGCAATAGAACTGCAAACCAAACGTGCAGTCCGATTGCAGTTCAATTGCAGTCGGCGTGCAATTGTGTGAACTGCACACTGACTGCAATCGAACTGCACGGGTGGCTGAGCGTTAAAGTAGTGCGGGCGGGTGGGTATGGTGCAGTTCGGATGCAGTTTGAATGCAGTTAACACGACTGCAATAGAACTGCAAACCAAACATGCAGTCCGATTGCAGTTCAATTGCAGTCGGCGTGCAATCGTGTGAACTGCACACCGACTGCAATCGAACTGCACGGGGGGCGGAGCGTTAAAGTAGTGCAGGCGGGTGGGTATGGTGCAGTTCGGATGCAGTTTGAATGCAGTTTGAATGCAGTTGACACGACTGCAATAGAACTGCAAACCAACCGTGCAGTTCGTCACGTTTGGTTTGCAGTTCTATTGCAGTCGTGTCAACTGCATTCAAACTGCACTTGAACTGCAATTTGCGGTTGGATTGCAGTTGAAATGCGGTCCGTCTGTCTAGAGCCTAAGTTAACCGTATACTAACATGCATTAAAACCCACACATCTTCTCAGCAGATTGATAATGCGACCTCAAAAACAAGCACCGTTCATTATCAATAAACAAAGTTTTTTTCTTCACTATAATCTCATTCTCTATCAAACTCCTTTCATGTATTAAGTCAGCCCTCAATTTCTCCGTTTGCAAAGACCGCTTTTGCAACAAACTCATGCTATCATTGAGGTCTCTTACTTCTTCGATTAATGCTACTAAAGAGCCTTCCCTACAATTTTCTACGTTCGGCCTACAATTCTTTGTGTTCAATCTGGTTTGTGCGACCTGGATTCTCTGTGATACCTTCAACATTTCTTCGTGTAACATTTCTAGAATGTTCTCAGTTTCCACTATCTTTTCTAAAGTCAATTTCAGCTGATTTTCTAACTCGGTCTTCACTTGTTCCGTTCTCGCAATTCGTTCGCTCAATGATTTGTTGACCTTGATGTCTTGGGAACGCAGATCTCTTGAAGTATTTATAAGGACGGCGTCGACTTTTGCTCGTAAAGCTTTCGATTTGTCGATTGCGATCTTGAATTCGTTTAGGGCGTTGATTGTGAATTGTTCCCAGGATGGAACGTTCGATTGGCCTGAAAGGAAATGGTCAGGATAAAAATATTGACTGTGGCCAAAGAAATGATGGATGGATTGTGTGAAAGACGATATAATACGAACAGTAGAGAAGATGACGGCTAAAGAGATTTATGGAAGGAAATTTTCTGCGCCAGGCACTGTTAAATTGGGATAACGGCAGAGGCCAATGATGGTGATGATTAGTTCTCCTTGTGTATCATACACACAAGGAGAGCTAATCATCAAATTCTACAAAAAGGCCTTCAAATTAATATGTTGTATTTAAAACCCTTTATGATGTCGAATATGGTTGAGAAAAAGTTCGCAAATACTTTGTGCGTAATTTCTACCGTTTACAAAAATATTGTTGAATACAATTGAGGAGCGTCGGAACAAAAACCGATATGTCTTAATTAAGACATTATTATTTTTTTTTTTTCTGTTACAAAATGTTTAATTATACACCCTTCAGGAAAAAAATCAATTAAAAAACAGTTACATCCATCTTAAAAAAAAATCAAAATACTGTGGTCAAATCAAACCCGACAAATACATTTTTAAAGTCAACATGTTCTTGTTGTTGGATTAAAAACCGATAATTCTTATTAAGTTTTACACAATTCAACAATGGTCGGTTCAAATTCAATTCAGTTCAATACCGACATATCCATTTTGGTTTCGTCAAAAACCGATATATCCAAATGATCGCGTCAAAAACCGATATATCCATACTTGTCCGCCAAGTATCTCCCTAAATTAAGTATCTAACCTCCGTCAAGTTTCACACATCAATCGATGTCACTTTAACTGCAAATTGACGTGCTATAATTTTCCACTTTTGTAACTTTAAAAAACTTACAAGCTTTTTTTTAATTTGTAAAAAATATGGTAAATTCGATATATCGGTTTTCGTTCCGACGCTCCTCAATTTGTGTATCATGGAAGAACACGGTGCTGGCAAATGACCTACTTTATGTTAAAAGTCTAGAAATAATTCAAATAATAATAGGTCGTGTACCTTCGGAAAGTCTCGTGGCTCCCGCCGAATCTTTAACATTAACTGCCTTAGTTTCCAAATAAGCGTTCTCGCTCTCATACTTAAAAGCCAAATGCTTATCACTCCAGTCCCTTTCCAACCAATTCTTCGAGGCCACATTCATATCCAGCTGGTATTCTATATCCCGGAGCAAATCTCTGTGAAGCTTCTTAACATTTTCTATCAAAGCTGACTCTGTGAACAAATCTTCTTGAGGTTCATCGTATATTAAATCAGACTGCATTCTATTCCGTCTCAAACCTAAGCATTCTTCTGTAATATACTCTGGAATTTTTAGAGTATCCTGAGCATTTTTCAGTTGTTGCCTTAATGATTCTAGAACGTTTATTTCTGCATCCATGTCTCTTATAGCCCTCTCCAGTTCGGCCTTCCAGTAGTTGATATGTCTAACTCTATGTTTTAGCTGGTCAGTGCTGTCGCTGTAGTCTTCGCATGAAGTTTGGTTGACTTTTATTATGCTGTTCTTTGTGATAGCTGTGTTGTTGTCTGTGGTCCTGATGATGTCTCCTTTTAAAACTTTTTCGTTGTGTTCGTGCCAAGTTTTGATGGTGGATAAGGCGTTATTTATGTCTCCGAATGATAGGTAGTCGCCTTTCTCTGCCGTTGTCATTTTTTGTCCTTTTTACGACTGCTTGATTGTTGTAATTTATTAGTATGAGACTTAATTTCACGGGAATTTTATCTGCTTTTTGCTTATCCGTAATCTTGGTGAACCTTTGCTTTAAATCTGTTTTTATTTTCGAAATGTGTGTCCCTGTCTTCGTCCTCTTTCAAAGGCTTCACTTGAATGGCAATATTGTTATTGCAATGATATTGAGTAAACTCTGCTGTTGTCCTGGTGACGTTGAGTTACTATAGTGATGGCCTAAATATTTGCTGACTATACAAAAGAGGGTCTTATTTTGTGATTTTGAATAATTATTGACACGCGACATTTACATACAGCAGTAAATTTTATTACTGTCTATCACAATAATATTATAAAGGCGAAAATTTGTGAGTGTTTGTGTGTGTGTGTGTATGTTTGTTACTTCTTCATGCTCAAACGGCTGGACCAATTTTGATTAAATTTGTTACACAGATATTTTATAACCAGGATTAACACATAGAATACGAGTACAGTCCTAAGACATGGTGCTGCATCACTAAACACAGAAGTGATCACCTCAAAGCACTGAAGTCGCGTTAATCCCCTTTGAAAGTTGTGGAAAATTATCGCACGCATATTTTCCTTTGATGTTTCCATTTTTACAACCGACTTGTCACCTTTGAATAGACGCTACAATAAAACTATTCGACCGATCAAAAAACATTCTTTTGTTTTCGAATTCTAAATTCAAAAAGATGAAAAAGCCATGTTTTTTTTTTAATAATTGCGGGAGGTTTGCAAACGACATTACTTAAAAGACAGCCCTCGTACTTTTTATCCCGATATTCCTACGGGATCGAGACTTATGCGGGTGAAACCGCGGGGCGCAGCTAGTTATCAATAAATTATTGATTGATAATAGATACAAAATGTTGTGTGGAAATCGGTTGTCATGGTATGGGCATGTGATACGAATGAACGAGGAAAATGTCGTGAGGAAAGTTTTGAGTATGAATGTCGATGGCTTTACGAGTAGGGGTAGACTAAAGGGCCCCATATACGGTACGATTCGTCTATACGATCGATCTGATGAAAATCGTGACGATTGATCGCATCAAAAATGTCGCTCATACACGAAACGACTGGTCGTAACGATCGATCATTTACTTGTTTGAAGCTGAAGGATAAAGACGTGTTCAAATAATTAAATACGTGTCCCATAAAATGGAAAATGAACTTCTTTTCCTTACATATGTGGCGGTAGCGTTGATTCGGATTCAAAAGAAAAAAAGCCTAGAAGAATGTGGGTTAAGAAATGTCTATTAAAGCGAAATCAGTATTCGTATGTAAATCTTTTAAAGGAATTAAGGCTCCATCCAGAAGATTGGCACAATAAAATTATTAAAAGGCTTATGTTTAAACACCACCCAAAAAAGTACCTATTTCGCAACCAAAAAAATTCTAAACGGTTACCAAAATGGATTAATGGTCACCAAATAACGTTTATGAAATAAATCCATTTTTTCCTATTATTGTCTGTCATAAAAATATATGGACGCCTTAAAAATACACTTTAGACTAAATATTATATATTGTGCTACTTATGTCGACGGAGCCCCGCTTCGCGGGGCTCCTATTTCTGTCTGCAGGGTTTAAAGGAACCTAAAATCCGTGTCGGGGTGCCCAAAAAATTTTTATTAATTTTAATCTTTGAGTTGGATAGAATTTGGTGACCGTTGATCCATTTTGGTGACCGTTAATCCATTTTGGTGCCTAGGCTTAGAGTCTTAAAAATATTTTTGGTGGCCGTCTAAATTATACCCTTATTAAAATCGAATCGTTGATCGTAAAGAGCCACACACTGTCGATTCATCGTTACGATATTCATGATTGCATGGGTTTTTGTTGCGATTTCCGACATCGTCTTCGATTAAGTAAATCGTTAACGATCTTGACATACACCATCGATTCGTCGTTTCGATCGGTTTGACGCGACGGATCGTACAGATAAATCTTACCGTGTATGGGGCCCTTAAAGAAGCGATGGATGGACTGTGTGAATGATATGGTTATAAAGGGAGTGACCGAGATGACGACTAATAGAGAAGTATGGAAGAAAAAGACATTTTGCGACCGCCCCAAATAAATTAGGATAAGCGTAGTAGAATGATGATGATGACATAAAAAAATCGGCCAAGTGCGAGTCGGATCGGCGCACGGACTATAAAAAAGTGCGTGCAAAATTTCAGATCAATCGGATATCGGGAAGTGGGTCATATTTAATTTCCAAGATTACATTACACACAAGTGAACCTAATAGAGGCGTGTTAAAAATCACGCTTGTTGTGTGGGTACCCCTTAAATATTTATTTTATTCTGTTTGTTTTAGTATTTGTTGTTTTAGCGGCAACAGAAATACATCATCTGTGAAAATTTCAACTAACTATCACGGTTCATGGCATACAGCCTGGTGACAGACGGACGGACGGACGGACAGCTGAGTCTTAGTAATAGGGTCCCGTTTTACTCTTTGCCATTTCCCGTTTTACCATTGCAGTTTTACCCTTTGGGTACGGAACCCTAAAAAGACACAACTATTAACACTAGGTACTAAATTAAATGACTATTATCATGATATACTGGATGTTTTTTTTTACGGGTTCCAAATTTTTTCAGGGTGTTCTACTCGTGACTATGCACAAATTTCACTATGGGTCCAACTCTGAAATCACGAAAAAAAATCTGCTGTTTAATACAAACCTACTTGACCAAAATGTATGAAACAGCTGATTTTTTTTTTCGTGATCTCAGAGTTGGTTCCATAGTAAAAGTTGTTCATATTCATGGAGAGAACATCCTGTATAAATTTGGAGTCGGTAAAAAAAAAACATGCTGTATGTCTGGAGTCGACATGAATTGTTATTTATTGTTTTGGCCAATTTATAAAAATCATGATTCTCTTGCCCTTCTACCAATTTATTTGGGGTCGGAGCAACATTTATTTTTCTTCCATGTGTATTAAAATGGTACCTCTATAAAATGAGCAGTGTTAACCACAAACACAGAAATACCAGATAGGATATCTATTTCTGTGTACATCATCATCTGCCTAGACTTTTCCCAATTATGTTGGGGTCGGCTTCCAGTCTAACCGGATGCAGCTGAATACCAGTATTCTACATGGAGCGACTGCCAATCTGACCTCCACAACCCAGTTACTGGGTAATACCCCTAGGTAAGACTGGTTGTCAGACTTTCGGGCTTCTGACGACCCGAAACGACTGTCAAAGATGCACGAATTACAGCCGGGACCTACGGCTTAACGTGCTTTCCGAGGCACGGAGGGGTCTTGGTATGTGAAGATGGTCACCCATCCACAGACCAACCGCGGCAAGCGTAGCTGAACCTAATCAATCGACCCGTGCGGCTGTTATTACTTAGCATGTTCCTGTTAATATTTAAATTGTTACAGGATCACAGCATTGGCAGGGAATGATGACGTTAAGAGAGATCTGGTCAAAAGCGGTATTGTGCCCATCGTTGTATCAATTCTATCAAGGCATTCGGTGAGTTTACCACAAAACCCATCGGTCTGTATTATAAGCGAATGGTATTTTTTTTTTTTCTATATTTATTGAAGGCTGAGATTCTATACATTTTAACGTGCAAATCTACCTGTCTAACCCAAAATTCCCTTCGTTCACTTCTTCCTAGTGTTTCAGCAGGGAAGAAGTGGCGCAACAAACTCCACAACAATACATGTGTCAGATTTCTTTTATGAAGTTTTTTGGATTATACAGGATCATAGAGGTATGAGGAACAGCATCAACATCCTCCACAAAAAAGATTAGAATATAACCTTTGAAACATTTTTACACTAGGGGGTTAGAAGGTACTGAATTAATGGTTACAGTTTGCGCGGCGATTTTCCTATCACCCTGTATAGAATCAAATTAAATTATTTACCGAAACTCCGCAGATATGATGGGCATCGATATCGAAACATGACAAAACAAAAAATAAAACAAAATAAATAAGATTATCGTAACTCATAAATAACCGTAATCAGCCGTAGTTACGTGAAATTAAGAGTTCGATATTTTTTGTTTTTAAATATAGTTATTTAATTTGCAAAAAATACAAGTCTTATTGAAAATCACTGTTTTTAAAGTCGATTATCTTTCATACTACACCTGCTTGGAAAGTACCTTGATACTTTATCAAATTTACGGTAGAAAGTAGGTACGTCATTGCATATCGAACAAATATGCGGGGAGAAAACGCATCTGAGCGGGAGAGAAAAGTGTATGAAAATCCATTTCTTACGTGGTTTTTCTTTTTTAATTTTGGGTAAGACTATGCGCCGGTAACCTAAATATCAAAAGCCAAAAAGTTTTTACAGTGAGTTTTTATCTCCAAGTTCGCAAAATGACACTGGCCACTAGCTGTGTGTTGGATGGTGTCGGGCTGGCAGTGCAACCCTGCGGCGGCAGGATAAACAATTTGAAAAAAGAACGTGAAAATTGCAGACGCCATTGGCGCCATTTCCAATTTGTGTGTTGTTTGAGGATTCAGTTTTCGTAGAAAGTAAAATAAAGATTTCGTTTTTTATTTTCCTCGTAGGTGTAGTATAAAGCACTATGTATCACTCGAGAGAAAGTGCGATTCCCGATCTCGGGTGTTTTAAAGCCCTCGCCTACGACTCAGGCTTCAAACGACACCCTCGACGGTAATCGGTCACTTTCTCCTCTCGGTGAACAATGTACTATTTCTCCATTGCAGAGTAACGCAGTAGCGACAGCCTTGACCCTAAAATGCATAGCAGCCCTGGCGCTCCGCGAGCCGATTCACGGGCAACAGTTCCTAGACTGCGGGGCTCCCGAGGTTATCATTGAGTGCATGAAGGTGCACCCTCATGATGCTTCAGTCCAGGTAAGATAAGATAAGATAAGTCTTTATTTGCCTTAAACATGGTATAAAGGTGTTACAGTTTGGTGATATAATATAGTCCACATGTTTAGCTATACAACATCGTGTATCAATTGCATGCAAAATACTTAGAATCAATTAGTAAGTAGAAATAAAATGTCAAAGCTATAAAACATTTTCCTCAATACAATCATCATAACATAATAATATTTAATGTCAGAAATGAATCTCCACGAACAAAATTAAAAAGTCATAATTGTAAACATTGTTCGCAACAGTTCTATAACATTACATAATATAAATTAAAGTAAAAAAGGAAATCAATAAAATCAATAATTATAAAATTAAAATGTCAAAATTATAAACATTATCGACGATCCAGTATGTCATTATTTGTGAATTATAATTTAATGTCAAAAAAATCCTTAATATCATAAAAATTATGTTGTAAGACTAAAAAACTGTTGCAACTTAATCGGTCCGTTAGATTTGTTTTTTTTTCCTTACTCTTCAAACAGCCACATTCTCACTACTCAATTCGTGGTATCTTTATTAATTCCAAAAAAAGAACATTGTCATGCATGCGCGTTTCATAACCACAGCGCCTTAATTAAAAAAAAACCTGCCAAGCTCGAGTCCGATTCGCGCACGAAGGGTTCCGTACCATTATCTATAAAAACGGCAAATATATACAGCGTGTAACGGAAGGGGGGTATCAACCCTGAAGGAGGTGAATGTGCTCATGAAACTCAACAACTTTCCCCAAAGAACATAGGTCGAAATATGAAAAAAAAATTTGGCCCTCCCTTACAAAACTGACTACCAGCTGATTGATTTACTATGGGAGGGCCAAATTTTTTTTTCATATTTCGACCTATGTTCTTTGGGGAAAGTTGTTGAGTTTCATGAGCACATTCACCTCCTTCAGGGTTGATACCCCCTTTCCGTTACACGCTGTATATATATATATTGGCGTGGCTACCTGACATATAGCAAATAATTTAATTTAATGTTCTGTGTCTTATAATGTTAATTACTTTGCATACCTTGTATTGTATTCAGTGAAGTATTTTCTAACTGAACAGACAGCTGTGCTGCTGGGGAGTTTGTTGCGCCACTTCTCCCCAGCGAAAGCACTAGGAAGTGGTGAAGGGCATACGTTTTTGGCCGTCTTTTTTAATTTTGACGTTCGAAAAGTGCTGATTCTTAGCCTAGTTTGAATAAATGACTTTTGATTTTGATTACAGAAAAATGCGTGCTGGGCGATACGCAACATGGTAGCGAGATGCCGCGACCAGAACGTCAAATTCCACGAATTAGGTGTCGAAAGTATCCTCAACAGTGCCTACGAGAAATTCGCAGAAGATTTCGGTTTCGACATAAAGTCTGCTTTAAGAGATCTCGAATGCGATGTGAAATTGGACGAGCAGTGGACCGGTAAAGGTGTGGAGTTAGATAATTGATAGTAGATTTAGATTTTTATAGAACTGCTGGAATTGGCTAGATTTATCATATCAGCTATTTTGTTATTCTTGTAATGAGCACGAAATTGGCACTTTTGTAAGCCCAAACGCCTGATGAGATTACTTTTTCTTAAGATTTTATTTCTATACCAAATACGTTACAATTTAATACGTTTAAAATACTAAGCCCAGGTACGCACGGGCGATTTTCTCCCGCAGCGATTTTTTTCGCGCACTTGATTTTCAACTCATTGCTTAGCGCCGAGACTTAAAAATTCAACAGGTTGTTTTCACATGCTGGGATTCGCTGTTGGATTCTCAATGCTCAGCTCGACACCGAGACTTGATAATCCAGTGCGCGATAAAATTCCGCCGCGATAATTTGACGTCCGTGCGA
This sequence comes from Eremobia ochroleuca, assembly GCA_949629135.1. NCBI lineage: Eukaryota > Metazoa > Arthropoda > Insecta > Lepidoptera > Noctuidae > Eremobia > Eremobia ochroleuca. Next base: position 3,400,366 of record OX451408.1, read on the forward strand.
ACGTGGACTAATGGAACTCACTAAAACACAAAATAGTATAGAAGTCTTAACCTTACCTGCTGAGAAAAAATACCGAAACAAACTCAGAGGTCACAGTCCCTTTTAAAGTTCAGACATAATCTCGGTCAGGCCATATGAGGACCATGCAGATTAGGGTTAGGCATGACTCTAAACATGACGAGTCCTTGATATTTCACTCTCAATTCTCGCACAGTTATAGTATCGCCGCCTAAGAAGATTCACTTCATAAAATCCTGTTTTGTTTACATTGCCTGCAGGTTCTAGAGAAAACAGAATACTCAGCTTGCTTATTCTTTAAGCCATGTCTTCAACAATTTCTTTATGCATTCCCAAATTGTACAATTTTTTTAAGCTCGAATTCAGGCACGTTTACTTAAGGAGATTTTCTCGACCTTTGAGAAACGAAACTGTCCAATGTCCATACGAGTCTCGTCGGCGATTCTCGCCTTTCGGAATGCATGTAACGTTTACGCGAGGCATTTATTTTAATCTCCTTTCGATGACGGCCAATTCTTGGCGAGAATATTTCCTCGTGTAAATGAGCCATTAAAAACATTTTTTTTAAATTTATTCCTCAAAATTAGATTTGTATTTTTTTTAAATAATTATGTATTTCTATATGCCTAACAATATTAACACGAAGTGCTTCAAATAAAAATGCGAATTAATAAAAAATATATTTATTGTTACAATAACATTCAATGATAATCATTAATACAAACATGTATTTGGAAACCGAATTAAAACCATAATACATCTTACAAAGATTATTATTTTGAATTCCTGTTAAATCATATTATTGTGATTGGATAAAATGAGTTTTTAAAACATTTGTTTCATTAACAATTTAAAATATGTATTTTCAAATGTTTGTTCCCTTGTAACGGAAACCATGAAATGTTATAAAAATCATAATCATTGATTGATTCTTTTGTTCTGATCCGTAATCAAACAAAATGAGTATTGAGGTAAAAATACGACGAAATTTTTGGTAGCATATCTATACAGGTTCAAATGAAATTAGCTAGATAAACTCCGGAGACGCGGTGGGTATCGATACTTAAACGAATTAGTTCTAAGCAGTAAAGTAGTATTGCATTAGTACTATTAAGTACTTCTTATAATATACCTATAGGCTATGTCTATCTGGTATACCTTTTAAATGATGAAATAATTATTCTAATAGTTGTGATTCCGGAGATTACCCTCCACATATACAGAAACTCGCAAAATTTGCTCTCTCTTTATAATAGTAGTATCGAAAAATACCCCTTAAAATATTTCTCATTCGGTTTTGACATTATACGCTATACAGGGTGAAATTGAAAACATGCGACAAATCGAAATGGGAGATTGTACTCATCATTGTGAACAACTTTTACTATGAGATAAAACCTGAAATCGCGAAAAAAAAATCAGCTGTTCACTACATTTATGTTCGCATAACTCGTCAAAATGTAGGGAACAGCTGATTTTTTTTTTCAATTTCAGGTTTGGTCCCATGGTAAAAGTTGTTCATAATGATGAGTACAATCTCCCATTTCGATTTATCGCATGTTTTCAATTTCACCCTGTATTACTAGACACAATGCACATAAATTAAATTGTGATAAATGCCTATAAAAAACTTAAAATCGACAATCTCTACAGGATGGCAGCGTCATCGACGCGCAAACGTAACCATAAATAGAGGACATGATTTTGGACGCCTTAGAATTTTTTTTGTAGGATATCAAGAAAAAAATAATTGCTAATCCATAGAAACGTGCCTTCGCGGTAAAAATAAAATATGAAATAAAAAATATGAACGAGCGAAGTTTTAGGGTTTTGTAACCAAAGATTGACAACGGGACCCTGTAACTAAACCGCCACTGTCCGTGTTTGTCTATGTCTGTCTATCAGCGGGCTGTATCTCATGAACCGTAATAGATAGACAGTTGAAATTTTCACCAAGTGTGTATTTCTATTGCCGATATAACAACAAATAATAAAAACAAAGTTATACATTAAATGGGTCTCCATACAAGAAACGTGTTTTTTGCCTAGTGATAACGGAACCCTTCGTTGTCCGACGCACTTGGGTGCTTCTTTTTTAACGACTGATTGACGCGCTGAGGTGTTGAGAATTATGTACTGAATCTTTGGTAAGAGGTTGCGTGTCGATGTCCATGCCACCCTACTACATCTACAACTAGGCTATAACTACAGTACCCTAGTTGCGTAACACACTATTAATATCAATCTGAAACATTATTTTGAAGGATATTGCTAATCCATTGCTTCATATGCTCGAACAATGTGTGTGCTCAGCAACGTAAATAACCCAATGAATGTTGTTGAACTGTCAAAATGAAATCCATTGCTACTGATACTGTGTTAGGCAACTACTCCGCACTTTACGCAAAATTAGCGCTTGGACGTGGAGTTGCGGACACCAACCCATTGTACAGACGCCAGCACATCAAGCTATCAGAAACTGTCAAATTTTCCCAATCAACTTTGAACCTAATGCCATCAGTATACAGTAAAGTTGAAAATCTATTAAAGAAATTTGACAGAGCTTGATGTGCTGGCGTCTGTACAATACAATAACTACAGTTTAAATAGTAGAAAATTATTAGAAGACTATAAATCTAGTGTACGTACAAATAGTCAACACAGATTGATATCACGTTTATTCTCATCAGTTGTACAGTTATACATTGCATGTATACAACGACAGAAGATAACATCACTGGATTAAAAAAAAATATATAACACTAAAATTAGACAATTATCGTGAAAACATGACAAAGAAACAAAAACGAAACTGGATGACATCTCTAAAGGGCCTGCGCCCACTGGCGGTACGGTACGGCAAGGGATTTTAATGCGACAATTAGAAATATAATTTAACCCTTAAATGCATGATTTTTACTTTTTAAGCAAATTAAATTTATTTGGATGTAAGATTAGCTCTAGAGTAAGGAAAACAGTATTAAAAAAAAATAATAATTTAAATAAAATGGGTTGATAGAAATTTACATCTTTATGTAGGTTATGTTTGCTTACAGTTTGTTTTGTTTTTTTTTTTTATTATATAATATGGTAATCTGTGGAAAATGTGGTGGGTAATATATTTGTTAAGTTTAATTTTAAGACAAATATGTTCACGCCTAATATACTACTGTTTGTTTTCCCAAATATAATAAATAAATAAATAAATAATCAGAACTAACCTACTGGGAACAAAATGTGCAGTGAGATAATAAACTCACTCATTATGGTATTTGTTGAAACAATTATTGTTTTTGTTGAGGCAAATGTTAACATTACATTTAGAACAATGTATAGTTGAATATCCCTTACAATTGGGGAATCCCCGTGCTCCGTGGAAACGAAAATATGGCATTGAATTGGTTGATGGAAATTTTCATCACAATGCATTTAAGGGTTAAAGGTATGACAATAAAATTGAAATTTTAATGATAACCCCCGCATTATTTCCCTTCCTAGCCTATTTGAAAAAAGAAACGATGAATATTAAATATTGTGTTCTATTTAATAAGAAAATAACTAAAATCTTCTTTGTACTGACAAACAGGTGGTTTTATAATGACAAACAATTATAATATTACCCACAAATTACGCAATTTCTTCATTGGAACGACATAATTAATTGTTAGGCCCGCTTACACAACAAATCACTAAATACGTTCAGGGCTTAAGGGATGAAATTTTCTATGTTATTTATAAGCGTTAAAATACATCGTCGGTAATAAAAAAAAAAAAAATGTGCTGTTACATACAAAAGTAAAAGCCACCTACCCAACCCCACCCTAAAACCTACGCGGTAAATGTGTATTGAACAGATTTTTTTTTAATATCTGACGAATTTTTTTTTACCTTAGGGATCTTAAATCATGCGCTGAATTCATGGTTACACTTTACGCGTCGAAGTCCCTGTCAGCCCGTATTGTTCATGATAAGCCGGAAGAAGAGGGGAAGAAGACCAATGAAGAATTCGCGTACCTTATAGTAACTTAACTACAGTTACAACATACAAAGGCTCATTTACAAGTAGAGAGTTTCTCGCCACGAATGGGCGAGTAGTACCTCAACTGTCATAATGAGACACAATTACTTTTTCTATTGTGACCGATCTTTAGGAGATTTCGCGACATCGGTGGAGATGATAAGATAACACTCTTGTAAGCAGTATCTACGATACTTGAATATTAAATATCGGCTCCCCTTAAAAAAGAAAACATCCGCGTTATCAAGAAATCTTATATCGAATTTTCGAATCAGTTCGAGATAATTGCCTAACGAGGCTCGTCTGATATAAACGTTGGAGAGTTTTTGTATTTCACATGAACTATTATACAGGGTTATTTGTAAAACACCAACAACCTCTTAAGAAGTCACTGTACTCATCATTATGAACAATAAGAGTGTCGCATGATAATTCGCGCTGGAGAGAAACTCTCAATCTGTAAATGAGCTTTAAAACAAATATTTTACAAAACATAACCGTCATAACAATGTCAAGACATTCTGTAGTGATGTGCTTTCTCCAGAAACGTGTTGATGTTCCATTCATTATTTTTCATTATTTTCTGTCCGTTCATTATCGTGTGAACCATTATTTTGTTGTTGTATTCCAGATTTGTTAGCAACTGGAAAAAAAAATTGTTTGAATAATTGGGAAAAATTCAATCGGAAGATTTGTTTTTACGGGAAAAAAGTTCCGTTCGTCAACACTGTGAACGACAGGATTATTACTGATCGAGAATAATAAAAAAAAAAGAAAAAAAACACGTTCGTCCACACTGGACGAATGAAACTTTTCGCGATCGTCAACAGTGTTGACGACAAGGTGTTACAGAGCCCCAGCGACAACCGGCGCTGACGTGATGACGTCAACCGGTGCAGCATACATCATTTGCCTAGGCTTTTGCCAACTATGTTGGGGTCGGCTTCCAGTCTAACCGGATGCAGCTGAATACCAGTATTTTACATGGAGCGACTGCCTATCTGACCTCCACAACCCAGTTACTGGGTAATACGGTACCCCTTGGTAAGACTGGTTGTCAGACTTTCGGGCTACTGACGACCCGTAACAACTGTCAAAGATCCACGAATGACAGCCGGGACCAACGGCTGCATCCGGTTAGACTGGAAGCCGACCCCAACATAGTTGGGAAAAGGCTAGGCAGATGATGATGGTGTTGAGCCGAGCATTGAGAATCCAACAGAGTGCGTCCCAGCACGTGAAAAAAATACATTGTGCGCGATATAAAGTAACCCGTGGGTACGTGGGCCAGTAGACTGGAAAGATAGACTCGTTTTGTTTTTGTAATAAGACCGTTTGTATGAGACAACAGTGTCAGACAAGTGACAACAGCCAGTCGATTCTGTAAAAGTCTCACCGTGAAATCATAAGTGAAGTGAGCACTTAATAGTGTTAACAGGTTCACTGTCCAGGCTTATAGAGTGAAAATTGCTCACAAGTCCAGTTATGTTTTTGTGAAAATTGGTATCTTGTGGATGTAAATAAATAAATAATGCTGTGAAATATATGGATATGAAATTTGAAAATAGTTTTTTTAAAGCATACCACATATGGTCTGTGGACTCTCTAGAACAAAAATGACCAAAATTGTCTCATGAGTCCACAGAACATATGTGGCCTGTGCCCATTTTTGTGAGGGAGGGAGGACAAGAGGGACGTGCTCATGATATCTACTTGTCACGCAGATGAACAAACGATGAGTACAGGTCGAAACCCGCGTCCAAAGCCTAATATGATATTGGAATACAATAATCGAAAAAAAGGTATCGATCTTTCTGACGAATTAGCTAGCTACTATTCGCCAATTCGTAAAACCTTGACATGGTACAAAAAAATTGCTGTCGATGTTCTGTTTGGAGTGGGTGTCATAAATACAGTTTATTTGTTCAATAAATTGAACCAGCAGAATAAATGTACGTTATTACAGGCCCAAGTGTTTATTATAAAAAAGCTTTTGGGTATGAACGTTGTCCAGACAATGGCTACACCAGCCCCGGCGCCGTCTACTTTACAAGTACAGCATTTTCTCAAACAGCTGGATAGAAAAGATGGCAAAATGACTAGACGTAGGTGTGCCGGATGCTATAATGAGCTTCGTCAAAAAGGGGAAACATCAGCAGCTGCCACTAATAAAGCCAAAAGAGTTTCACAAATATGCAACATCTGTACCAAACCGTAGGTATTGTCTACAATGTTTCCAAAAAGAACATAATAATATGAACATTTAGCTTTTTTGGGTACTTTTTTCTATTTCAATATATAACTATTTACTTTTCAATGCATTCTATGTTTTATTTTACATTTTACCCATTATTTATTTAGCATAAAGTGAAAACGCAAGAAAATGTACATAAGTAACTTTAGTTTCGTTATTGCATTTTTTTAAATCGCAATTACGATAAAACGGCACATCTCTTCCCTATGTCCCAACACTATTTGTAATTTAAAGGTTATGTTCTGTCAAGTCCACGTCAAATAAACGACGTTCTCTCTACGTAGACTGATAAAAACTGCCTGGAAGTTGTATTGACGAACAGACCACAAATGGTCTGTGGACAGGGAACCTGTTAATCCCTATCGAATGACAGCTCACTCCACGCTCACTTCACCCAAGCTTTCACGGTGAGATGGTTACAGAATCGCACAGCAGTTCGCCAGTAATATTTTTAGTCACACGATGTTATATGGGCGAGCATATTGCCATTAACAGGGCAACAATAATAAAAAAATACCCTATTTGTAGTCACAGATGTAATTTTTGTATGTAGGGTTTCCATCACGAATTTCTCAGTAGAAGCCCGGAATCTGAATGTGTGCCTGTTTGATGACAATATTTTTATTTTTTATTTTTAGGCAAAACGTTATGTAAGTGTAATTTTATTACAACTTACCTTAGGAGTCAACAAGAAGTACTGCGCATTGTCACATTCTGTCGTCACTTTCACCAATAACTCGAACATTTTGCGCTCGTTTATAGGGTCCATGCCTTGGTTTATTTCATCCACGCACCTGTAGAAGAACATACGGTGGTAAGTCTGCAACGTATAAAGGTCATCGTCTATTGTAACAGCGCCCGTCCAGGTGTTGTCGTTGTGGTACGTGTGTATAATTATAAGCTTAACTGTAATATTAATCAATATCAATATACAGCATGCTTTTTTTACCGGCTCCAAATTCTTACAGGGTGTACCCATAAGTATGAATAACTTTCACTATGGAACCAACTCTGAGATCACGAAAAACAAATCAGCTGTTTCATACATTTTCGTCAAGTAGGTATTGAACAGCTGATTTTGTTTTCGTGGTTTCAGAGTTGGCCCCATAGTGAAAGATGTTCATATTCATGAGTAGAACACCCTGAAAAAATTTGGAACCTGAAAAAAAAAACATCCAGTATATTATAAAAGAAAGTGTACAATGTGCGTGCCACTAAAACTCAGAAATCAGTCCCACTACGATCAAGGGGGTTATATGGTGTGGTAACCCTCTATCTCCTGTCCATGAAGAAGGTTCCCGTTTTTACCTGAAGGGCATGATTTTGAAGATATAAGGGCTGGAATTTTCGCCCTCCAGAAATATCTAGAACAGTCCAGAACATTCGAGAGTGTTCGAGAGCATTCCACAACATTCCAGAACATTTTGGAATGTTGTGGAATGTTCCTGAGCGAAGCCGGGTACCCCAGCTAGTATTAACTATAATGTCCCCACTGCTGGGACACAGACTCCTCTCCCTGAGAGGGAGTGGGCCGTAATCCATCACGCGGGCCCAGTGCGGGTTGGTAGTAGATGTCCATGTTTTCCGATTTTTTTGATTCTAAGAAATGACGAAAAATTTACACAAATTAAAGCGCCTATCTGAGCCACCACTGCTGTACGTGTGATCGGGCACGTAATAACGATACGTCTCGGCAACGTATAACTTACCTGAAAGGCACAGTAGTGAGTCTCTGAAGCGCCATCAAGTACAAAGCGGTAGATAGAGCACGTTCGCCTCCCGACTGCGCGTGACGGGTCAGCTGTTGCAGCTGCTCCGACGCACGGAAACATACCAGGATCGATATGCCATATTTGTCGTAGTCCTCCTGAAAATAAAAAGAAATGAGAATAAATAATGTGATAGATAGATAAAACCTTTATTCAGGACAACAAACGACTAACACTCGATTTCTGAAGTGAGAATTTGAAGTTAAAATCTTATGGAAATTTATTTTAGCATTACTTAAGTCTTAAGGCGATGCTTTCGATGTATCCCGCAAAATACCAAATTCTTTACGATTTTTGCTGATAAATTGTGATTTTTGAATAACCTTAAGAAATGCTAAAATATAGTACTACGGCGTTAAGTTTTTCGTGGTAGCGTGCATTCGTTGTTAAGTGTTTCGTATTAGTAAACTTACGGGGACGTGTTACTCGGTGTTACAGTTTTCTAAGTCAGGTAACACACTCATTTTGACAAGTTCTCAACTTCAAATTCTCGATCCAGAAACTGGGTGTTAGTGTATAAAGTTATAATAAGGTGGCAGGGACATCAACGTGCACCCTGTTACTGTGGATTCAGTGCATGATTCTGAACCTAGCGTTGCAAATTTCGTCAGCAATAAAAAAAAAAAAAAATGTTCTATACCCCTTTATCTGTGTCACTCGCCCGCTCCGGGCGAGTACCGCGTCTGTGTCGCCGCCCGGAGCGGGCGGTTAATCACTGTCATAGGTTTTGACGTTTTGTTTATAAAACTGTATCTATCTCGCTCAAACAAACCGGCCCCGCGCCAGTCGGCCATTTTTTCCGCCCGTATGGCCGCCACAGATGAAGGGATACTTATTTGTTACAACCGTATCGAAATCATATTCGAATCATATTTTGATCAACATACAACGTGATTATGCCCTGATTACAAAAATTTAGTTTGGGGCCTGACGCTTTCGCCTAAACTAAGCATAAATCCAGACTGCACACGGAATTAAGCGGCTAAATGGTGCTAGTATACTAGAAGTCAAAGACAGTCGAAAATAATAGAAAACGCATACTCACATCGCTTCCACCTTTTTGAAGTTTAATTTCGCCGACACACCCTAATTTTGAAAACATATCGCCGAAACTCTTGTCGATGTCACGAAGTAGCTTCTCCAAAGGTGGCAGCCATTTTGAGCTGTCAAAAGAAACATTTGTTCTAGAATTTCAGCTTTATTATTATAAACATGTTGACTTCAGAATGACTACTACTATTGAAGAAGTCTTAAAATGTTTGAAGTTATATCGCAAACTGAGCATTATGTGTGGGTTTTAAAGTGGTTTTTCCGATAACACATATTTGTTTACATGTTTGGAAATTAAGTCGCGAACGCAGTATAGAACATTTCTTCATGTTTACAGTTTTCATCACGTACATTTCGGCTTTGACCGCCGTTTTGAACATCGCAGAACAACAAGTCGTTTTCAGAACTATTTTTACTATTGAAATTGTCATATAACATTGAAGCTTTAGTGGAAATTAAACGTTATGTGTAGGCATTAAAGTTATTTTTACAAAAACTACATTTATTTTGAGAGCTTACCTGATTTCCTTCATTTTATAGTCAAGAGTCCTATTCATGTTACTGGAGCTGTTTACTTCAGATTCTAATTTTTTTATTAGTTTCTGTCGTTCTTCATATTCTTTGATTACCTGGAAAAAGAATTGGAAATTGAAATGATTAATACGCTGTCATTAACATGCTGCAGGCAATCATATTAATCAATCATATACAGCATGCTTTTTTACCGTTTCCAAATTTTTACAGGATGTTCCACCCATGAACATGAATAAATTTCACTATGGAACCAACTCTGAGATCACGAAAAAAAATTAGCTGTTTCATACACTTTGGTCAAGTAGGTATTGAAATTTTGTATTAAACATCTGATTTTGTTTTGGTGATTTCAGAGTTGGTCCTATAGTGAAAGTTGTTCATATTCATTAGTAGAACACCCTGTAAAAATATGGAGCCGGAAAAAAAATCATCCAGTATGAGGAACAGTGGGGGCCCAGTGGTAACGGCTGCAACTTACGAGTTGAAGGTCGTAGGTTCGAATTCAGACAGGCGCTTTACTCTGTGTAAATTAATTCATCACCACTGCTCTCAAAATTTTGAAAGAAAACATCGTGAGGAAACATCGTGTCTTACCACCAAAACTTCTAAGACATGTGACATCTACCAACCCGCAATGGATTACGGCCCACTCCAAAAAATACATACATAACAGTGTTAAAAAAAAATTACTTTCGGTCTGTCTATCTGTCTCCGGCTAATCTCCGAAGCGGCAGGACCGATTTTTGCGGGACTTGTAACTATAATATAATAATATTCCACAACTTTCACACAACGCCATCTAGTCCCAAACTAAGCAGAGCTTGTGCTATGGGTACTAGACAACTGATAAACATACATATATATTTCTAAATACATACATATTATAGATAAATTACACCCAGACACAGAACAAATGATCGTGCTCATCACACAAACATTTGTCCTGGGTGGGAATCGAACCCACGACCTTGTGTATAGCAGTCAGGGCCACTGACCACTAGACTAACAGGCCTGTCAAACTGGCAGATAGCTGACGTTATAGAGTAACATATAGGCTTTTTATCCTGGTAGCTTGTTCCCGTGGGATAATTTCCGACAAACACGCGGGCGAATCCGTGGGCAGAAGCTAGTTATTAAATACGATTGCAAGTACAGACGCCAGCACAGCAAACTACCCGAAACTGTCAAATCCCAATCAACTTTGAACCTTATGCTTTAGCGATAAAGTTGAAAATCTATTAAAGAAATTTGACAGATTGTAGTAGCTTGATGTGCTGGCGTCTCTACAAGTATTCATAAAATATTGTTAAACTATCTTACCTGCTCATCCCCTTGATCCATACAATCGACCCTGGTCTGCAACTCATAGTAATGTTGCTGCAAACTGGTTATATCTGAAGGCAGTATGTCGAAGTCTTCCTTATGAGGAAAGTCTGGGTCCTGAGGTAGTTTGTTGTTGCAAGACCTTTTGGCTTCAATAAGTTTCTCTTTGGCGCTTGATTTGGCTCTGGTTAGCTGGTTTTCTATGTTTTCTAGTGTTGCCTGTAGATAAAAAAATGGCAACAATCCGTTTAATTTTTGATGAAGTCATCATAAAACAATTTTCGAGTGCATTGTGTAACATTGAGTAGCGCCAAAGAAACAGTGGAAGGCTCAACGATCTCACAGTTAAACTGCGAAAGCAGTTTTGTGGGGGCAACGTACCTAGCGTTAAGAAATTTTAAGAGAATAAATCATTAATTCATTCATTCATTCATTCAGGCTGGTAGAAAGAAAAAGAAAGACACTCTGCAGTCGAAATACAGCTAGGGAAACTGTCAAAACAATCGACAACGTACGTCAATTTTTCGACATTTCATACAACTGTCGAAGAATGACATTTGTAATTTAAATTTGTAATACAGTTTTTATAGTATTGTCTGCATTATTAGCAAATAAATACTTTTAGAGTTAACGTGGTAGCGGGGTTGACTGTGTAGGATGCGCCTGACGTACCTATACAACATTATTTTTAGTATATTGCAAACCTGAATCTAGTTTGTTCAGAATAAGTAACTGAATCGATTCCAATAGTTTTTACACCATGTTATATTGTGTCCCAAAAATATTTTAAAAAGGTAACAAGTTTTACACCGCGCGACACTAAGTACATAATATCCGCAATCATATGCGCACAACACAGGTCACGGCCGGTCGGCCGGCGGCGCGTGTTAAGTGGTAACCAACTTTTTGTACGGACATCCAGATAACATAACAAGCTTGTAACTTTGTGAGTTTTCATGGTCCAGTTTTGAAATTTTGTACATAGATTCTTTACATAAAAATACTAGACACGTGTTTAGGGTTTCGCATATACTAAAAATAATGTTGTATATTTCCAAACATATTTGAAAGGTGTCACTACAGTTACACCTCTGCCTAACACTTCAAGGGTCATAAGCGTGGTGTAGTGATAAAAAATTGTCACCATCCCTATTAATTTCCCTGACTTTACATTGGGATCTTTAAAGTGTGTTTGTGTGTGTGACCTTACCTGCACATTTCTCAATTCATTCATCAACTCTCTCAACTCATTTTCTTGATCGACGATACCGTTTCTGAAGAACTCTAGTTTTGCCTGTAAATAAACATACAAAAATGAATGTCACGTTTAAGCCTCTATAGCATAGTGTAGACTGTAGGCAACATACCGAAACGAACCAAACGCCTCGAAATTTAAAATAATTGAGTTCATAACGTAATCGCGCACTGTAACTCGTAGTCTACACTCTGAACTAATGAATGAAAGAAACGAATGAAACGAATGAAGTAGTACCAAAAAGACAACTAGACGGCGCTTCTTGTTACAAATTGAGATTTGTGTTAACTTACGACAGTCTGTATTTACGAAACGTGACGGTTCACTGTGATTTAAAAAATATATAAAAAATTGTTTTGCTCGTGCCTTGTGTATTATATTGATACATTGGAGAGGTAAGTGTTTGAACTTTATTTTGTAACGTTATTTTTGAATACTTTTCACATTTTATTTTGTTTTTGTTGGTAAAAGTGATTGTTGCAATTTTTGTAATTTTGTTTCCAAATAATTAAAAATAATGAAAACCCAGAAATATAAGTGTATTTTATTTTTTTGTAATCTACTCTAATCCAAAAAATAAAATAAATCCCAGCTTATGAGTGATAGAGGGTTAAATCCAAGGGCACATAACAGCCGAAACGAGTCGCAGCGCAACGCGTTGTATAAAAATACAAGGTGTAACGTAAATAACGCACAACCTCTTAAGGGGTCATTGTACTCATCATTATGAACAACTTTTACTATGGAACCAAACCGAAAATCGCGAAAAAAAAATCAGCTGTTCCCTACATTTTGACGAGTTATGCGAACATAAATGTAGGGAACAGCTGATTTTTTTTTTCGCGATTTCCGGATTGGTCCCATAGTAAAAGTTGTTCATAATGATGAGTACAATGACCCCTTAAGAGGTTGTGCGTTATTTATGTTACAACTTGTATACAATAAAACTATTGAAGTGTCTGTTTGTAATGTCAAAATAACAGCTTTTAACTAAATACATATGAAAGTATATACGGTACACAAAACAAAAACGCATTTTTTTTTTTAATTTTGAAGGGACTTTCACTGGCAGATAGTTGATATTATGGAGTAACATATAGATTACTTTTTGTCCCGGTAGCATGTTCCCGTTCGATAATCACGCGTGCTGAAGCTAGTTAGGTAATAATTATCTCTTTCCAAGTAAAAACAACAGTATTTCTGAACATAAATTTTCATTAAAATGTCAATCACAAGTAATAACAAGACATGACAATAAAATGTTTTTTATTTCACCTATTTACTTTTAACTATGACTAGCATGTGGTTTCACTCGCATCCTCGATGAACTAACTACTTATTTTAATCAATTCTGTAAAAATCTCACCGTGAAATCATAAGTGAAGTGAACACTTAATAGTGTTAATCCCTAGCGAATAACAGCTCACTCCACGCTCACTTCACCTAAGCTTTCACGGTGAGATGGTTACAGAATCGCACGGCTGTACTAATATTAAAGCAGAAGTTTGTTTGTTTGAACGCGCTAATGAAACTACCAGTCGGATATGAAAAATTATTTTTGTTTTTCATTCCATAGCCCATTTCTTGAGGAAGGCTATCAAGGCATCATCACGCTAGGACCCTTTTATCGTTATTGCTATTTATATATTTACTTACCGATAATTGTGTCGCAGTTCTTATCGATAATCCGCGAGTTGACTAATTTTTTTATTATTATTTAAATTGAAGCTTTTTTACCTCACTAATAGCTTGGTATAAACAGTTTTTTTAATATTTTTAAAAATTGAAAAGATATGAGCGTTCAAAACTCTCAATTAGACAGAGAGGGAAATACTGAATTGTGACGTCATAGTTCAGTATCGCCATATAAATTACATGCAAAACTTCGTTTTGCGAGAAAGAGATAGACAAAAAGTTTCTATAAGTTATAAGTTTTTTATTTTTCGACCGATTTCAAATTTGATTTCGAATTCTATTATTGTATTACATGTGTGGATATATTATCTACTAGAATCATTGAGATGGGATATAACAGGAGATGCCCTGTTATTCTATACACGGTTGTAGGTAGGTGCCACAGCAGCCATCTTTGTCGCCAAGTTTCGTGGTAGTTCAGCTGTCAAATGGTTGTTTATTTTTTGTATTATTGAGATTTGCGAGAAAATTACGAGGACTTTACCTTTAAAACTGCATGTAAATGTTGAAAAACAGCAATTCAACATGCCTGTGTGTTGTATTGTGAAGTGTGGTGCAAGGAAGAATGAAAATCAACCTCAACTTTCTTTGCACAGGTTAGTAGCCGGTTTTCATGCAATAACACATACAATAATAGACATTCGATGATATAATTGTACCGCGATCATGAATTTATGGCTTAAGTATTGATATTTGGGTGAATTTCCGTATAACAGACCTTTTTATTATTTTATTAATTCATTCGTTTGTTTACAATAATATGTCATAATAGAATAGTGTTGTACCGTTGCCTAATAGTTTCCGGAACTAGTTCCTCCGCTGGAACGATATCGGTATATTCTGCTATGTTAACATAAATAGTCCTGCGTCTTATTAGCTCCGATTGACCTTGCTAGGTCCGGCCCGTGGTTCACAGCACCAAAATCAAAATATTTTCTTTCACATAAACCTACATGGGCACTTATGAAACGTCAGAAGCTAGATGCACGGTTCCAAATGGTGGTTTCCTATGCAGAAGAATCAGCGAGAAACTCCACGGTTACTCTTTTAAAAACAATTGGCTTTTACAATGTCTTCTATTTTTTTAAGTACCTGGTACTTGTTGACAGGCCTACACTGTCCTCCCCTACCTATTAACATTGTAAAAGCCAATTATTTTGAGTAACCGTGGAGTTTCTTGCCGACTCTTCTCCATAGAAACCACCAATTGGAACCGTGCACATAGCTTCTGACGTTTCCTATTGATTTTAGTTTCATATGCTCATATAATATAGCTGTAACCAAAATTATTTATTGATAAAAATACTTGCACTTTTTATAGGTTTCCTAAAAAGGAAGGACTAAAGAAAAAGTGGTTAGAGGCTATTGGTGAAGAAAATATTAATCCCCGACATAAAGAATGGTACCTCTGTTCACTTCACTTTGAAGAAAGCTGTTTCAATAGAACACTTGATGTAATGAGATTACATGATAACACTGTTCCCACAGCATTTTTGGTGAATGTGTATTAAAATGATTGATTAATAATAGCCTGGCCGTTTGGCCTGAAATAAATAAATAGATATATATTAATTACATATATAAAAATAATAATAAATAAATAAATCATATTCCACAACTTTCACACAACGCCATCTAGTCCCAAACTAAGCAGAGCTTGTGCTATGAGTACTAAGACAGCTGATAAACATACATATATATTTCTAAATACATACATATTATAAGGTATAATAGGTATAATAATAAAGGTATAATATGCGAAAGCACCTGTTTTTGGGCATATGGATACATATCTCTTCACGCTGTTTTCCTTCACTTTAATACGTAAACGTGATGCAATTAAAAAGTGTTTTTTAATTCTGTGCCGAAAAAACACTTGGCATTACTTAATTTTATTTTCAGGGAAGAAAGTTGATTGCGATAATTTGACAGTTTCGGGTAGCTTGATGTGCTGGCGTCTGTACCTATAGATAAATAGTTCATATGAGTCTTTTACGCATAACAAAAGATTAAAAATAAAGTATTTTCGCTTACTGTATTTTTATGCAAAATTATAAAGTATGTTTATCGAAAATAAACTAGGATACGTTACTATAAAGTAGGCAACCTTAGAACGGACTATAAGTTAGTATACTATATTATGATCCAAACGTGATAACTAGTACGACTCGTATTTAGTATCGATACTCGTTATAGTAACACCAATGTTCCTAAATTGATACAACCCTAGCAATGGCAGCCATTTTTTGAGACAATATGAGTTGTAGGTAGGCACCCTTTTTTCGTAGGTATTTCCAGTCCATATATATATGTCTATGACTAGAATATATAGTATTCAATATCATGGAAAGGGGGAATGACAGGTGTCATCCGTCACGTTAACATACTGCTCCCGTATTAAATTTGTTTAAAAATAGTTAATTACCTGTATCTACTGAAATCTTATTATAAAAGTGAAGAAAATAGTACAATTCGTGAGTGGAAGTGTTATCTAAATAATTTATTCAATATAAACAAAATAAACACAACTTTAGTGAGTGATCAAAACATTGTGACTATTTTACCTTTGTGAGTGATAAAAACTACTTATCTTTGCACAAAACAGCTAGATACATGGTTAATATTACTGTGAGTTTTATAAACATTAAAAACAAAACGTTATAAAGCTTAAAAACTCAATTTTATAAAAGTGACATTTAGATAGTGGGTAAAAGCTAACATTCAAATTGTTTTCAAAATTGACGGGTATTTAACGAACTTCTATTCCAAAGAGTCTACTGATCAACAATTTCAACACCTTCATTAACAGTCGCGCTGGTCTAGTGTCCCAGCAACCTACCTTATATGCTTGAGTGGTCTGAGTTCGAACCCCGCATACGGCTTGTCTTTTTGTGAATGTTTAAGGATAATAATATTATAAAAATTCAATAATGAATTTCTTCGAGAACATCACGTTCAGAAAATCGAATACAAAACGACGTTCATTGACCCAGACCAATTCCGTAGAAACTAGTTCTAATATAGATGGCAGTACCTGTAGCTTACCAAATATATCCACTGATGAAAATGATGTGCAGGTGCAACAACTTCAAACCCAAATACAACAGCTCAATTTACAACTAAATTCGGCACACGAGGAGATTCAGAACCTAAATCTCGAAAATACTTCACTAAAGAAGACCGTCCTTGAATTGACTTCTAAATATGATATTTTAAAAAAAGCTACCAAAACATTAACTAGTGAAAGAGGAACTCCTGGCAAAAGCAAGAATACACCAAACTCATCAACTCCACGTATTAATTCTCAAAAGAAAAACAAGAAGAAGCATAGTAACAAATTCAATGAGAACCTGGACTCCAGTAAGACGTCTGTTATTTTACCCAGAAACCATGAAAACCAAATAATAAAAGATGTAAACATACCAGTGAAGAATAAATTATGTGTTGTTAGTGCTAACAAAGTTAATAACATTACATCAATAGCTGAAGAAACATTTAAAAACTCTCAAATATGTCACTATATTTTGCCAAACTGTGGTATATTACAACTTATTAATAATTTAGATAAGAAAATAGCGGACTTTACAATGTCCGACCATTGTGTCATCTTGATTGGTGAAAAAGACTTTCAGCAAACAGAAAACTATGTTAATATAATTATAGAATTAAGAGAATCCTTGCTTAAAATTCAGCATACAAATGTAATTTTATGTGTTCCTACCTTTAAATTAAGTAATTTCTCAACTATGTTTAATTGGCGAATTGAGACTTTCAACAATTTACTACATCTTGATCTTCAAACTTATGGTTATGCAACTGCATTTGACACTAACTTAGATCTATTGTATGACTTCTCTATGTTTTCAAGAATAAATAGAAAGATAAACGACCGCGGAATGAGCAATATTTTTAAAAACTTATTGCAAACTATATCTGAAAGTTCAATAGAACGTGATGCCTTTATTCACGAGATTGATAACAACGTCGTTGCATCCTCAAGTCGTGAGTTTTTTCTTTGATTCTATGTATATTCTTCACCAAAATATAATAATAATAATAATAATAATAATAAATAAATCCCTGGACATTTCACACAGCACCATTTGTCCCAAGCTAAGCAACCTAATGCTTGTGTTATGGTAACAAGATGGCTGATAAACTACTTATATACAATTTTTTTTTTGTAAATACATACATGTTATAGATAGAAAAACACCCAGACTCGGAACAAATACAATCATGTAGGTCATACAAATATTTGTTCCGTGCGGGAATCGAACCCGCGACACGCAGCGCAGCAGTCAATCGCTTAACCACTGCGCCAACCGTGCCGTCAATATTGCCGGACTTATAAATAAATCAGACCTTTTAAATATTTACATTCAGGAATTGTTGAGTCATCAAAAAGTAGTTGACGTAATATGTATAACCGAGCATTTTATAATGTCAGGCCAAGAAAAGTTATTATATATTCCTAATTATAAGCTGGCGGCATGTTTTGCTAGACAGAATAAAAAACGTGGCGGTGCCTGTATCTTAGTAAGAGTTGGACACGAGTATAAAGAACGACCTGACGTAATGAAATACTCGATATCAGGAATTATAGAATGTTGTGCTGTAGAATTTCCTTCTCATAAAATTATTATTATATGTGTATATAGGCCTCCTAAATTATGTAATCTAAGTAAGTTTTATGAAAATTTAGATCTCGTTTTAAAAAATGTCTGTAAAAAACCCTTTCAAAAAGTAATTTTATGTGGAGACTTTAATATAGATGTTTTGAACAGGAATAGAATCACCTCTGAATTTGAATGCTTTCTCAGGAGCTTCAACCTTAAACTAGAAATTAATCAGCCAACTAGATTTATCAGCAATACCTGTTTAGACAATTTTGCACATAATCTTAGGCAGAAGTGCCAACATGAAGTCACTGACTTTGGATTATCTGACCACACTGCTCAAATAATTAAGATAAAAGTTAATAAAACAAATCAAATAAAAACATGGAGAACATTAATACGAGATATAACTCAAGAAAACCTTATTAAATTTCGATCGCACCTCGACAGTCTATCATTTTCTAATGTATATAATACAGAGGATGCTAACAAAGCCTGTGATAACTTTCTTGACATTTTCCTACTGTTACACGATCTCTGTTTCCCGAGCAAATTAGTTACTGTAAAATCAGAGAAAAAAATAAAATGGGTCTCTCGAGGGATACGAATATGTAGCAAAAAACAACGGCAACTGTTATGGCAACAGAGACTAAAACCTACGTCTGAAAACAAAAACAAATTTAAGATTTACTCAAGGAGGTTTAAGAAAATTATTAAACTTACACAAAAAGCGCAGAATAACCACTTAATAAATAACTCAAAAAACAAATCCAAAACGGCCTGGCAAATGATTAATAATAACAAAATTGTAAGAGAACCCATTTCTCAAATAAAAAAAGGAGATGAAATAATTTCAAACCCTAATTTAATAGCTGAATCTTTTAATAACTTTTTCATTGAACAAACCTCTGGCTTACCTAAACATATGTTATGCGATACCATTAACATAAATATAAACCCTCATACAATATTTATGGCCCCTGTTATACCTCAAGATGTAATGCGTATAATTAGAAACCTGAAAAATAAAAAGAGCTCTGGCCTCGATGGCATTTCAACAACAGTTATCAAATTTGTTGCACATTGTATAGCTGAACCCCTTGCTCATATTACTAATATAAGCATACAGTCTGGCGTATTTCCAGAAAGTCAAAAGCGTAATAGTCATACCAGTATATAAAAAAAATGATAAAGAAGAAATGGTAAATTATAGGCCAATTGCTCTTATTTCTATATTCTCCAAGATCATAGAGAAAGTTATCTATGAATCTCTTGACAACTTCCTAACTAAATACCACATACTATGTGACGAACAAATGGGCTTCAGGAAAAATAAAAATATTAACATGGCCATCTTTAATTTTCTCCATGAAATAATGCCTAAAGTAGATTCCAAAATATCGGTATGTGCAATATATGCCGATATGTCGAAAGCC
This sequence comes from Eremobia ochroleuca, assembly GCA_949629135.1. Classification (NCBI taxonomy): domain Eukaryota; kingdom Metazoa; phylum Arthropoda; class Insecta; order Lepidoptera; family Noctuidae; genus Eremobia; species Eremobia ochroleuca. Next base: position 3,420,337 of record OX451408.1, read on the forward strand.
TTTGACTGCGTGCACCACGATATTCTCTTAACCAAACTTGATGCGTACGGTATTCGTGGCAATGCTCTTAACTTAATAAAAACTTACCTCAAAGGCCGTAGACAATGTACAGAGATATCACGCTTATGTTTAAAATCTAGGAAGGAACAAAAAACTTTATCGTCATTTAAAGAAATAAAATATGGAGTCCCGCAGGGAAGTGTCCTCGGACCTTTACTATTCCTACTTTATATTAATGACCTGCCACGCCATATATCTAATCCAATGATTTTATTTGCAGACGACAGTACTTCAATTGTTTCATGTACCAATAAAGACTCATACGTAAATGACATCAATAACTCGATCAGCAGTTTAATAAAATGGCTTGATAATAATAACCTAGTTATAAATCTACAAAAAACAAAAACTATGCATTTTCACCAACGTATATCTACAGGTGACATGGATATCAACTACAATGGCCAAACTATCGATAAAGTGAATACCACAAAATTTCTAGGAATCATAATTGATAGCCAGTTAACATGGAAGCCGCAAGCAGAAGATATCTGTAAACGTCTGAGCACAGCCGCGTTTATGTTATACAATCTATCCAAAAAAGTAAATCGGACAACAATACTAGTGGCCTACCATGGTCTTGTAATTTCTATTCTAAGATTCGGTGTTATATTTTGGGGTTATTGTAGTGAACGAGAAAGCATTTTTAAAGCTCAAAAGCGCTGTCTGAGAGCTATATTTGGCCTCAAAGTGACTGACAGTTGTGTGCCTATATTTAAGTCTCAGAAACTATTAACTTTCCCATGCCTCTATATCCTCGAATTAGCAATATTTGTTAAAACAAACCGTAATTTATTTGCTACATTAACAGATACCAGAAAACGGAGTACAGCATTAAGATCTCAATATCAGAATTTACTTCACACAGGCACATTTAAAACGAGTTTATTAAAAAAAAATGTAATTTGTATGGCTCCTGTTGTCTTTAATAAAATTCCCGATCATATGAAAACCTTGCCCTTGATGAAATTTAAAAAATGTTTTACTGAATTACTTGTCGATAAATGTTATTATTCTGTTCAGGATTTCCTAAATGATACATCTTTATAATAACCTATTTTGATAACTTGTACCTTTAATAATTATTGTGTTTGCATGCCAACAAGGCAGAATGTACACGGTTCTTTATTGTTATTTACGATCCTATTTGTATGTACCTGCATTCAAAGCAAATAAAGTATATTCTATTCTATTCATGCAACTACCCAATTTTACGAAAAGAAAATAGTCATTTTAGTCCAGCGAATTTTTTTTTTTTTTTGTACTAGGTCCGAAATTCTAACGCAATGAAAATTCTGTATGTACACTTACATTCCAAACATCAGCATTCATAATCTCGGAACACAACGTATTGAAAGTATCTTTCAACTCGGCGTGCAATCTGCATTGCTTCAACACACAGTCTTTCTGTTTCTTTCTAGTCCGTTCCATTTCCTGCTGAATGTCGAAAGTCGGTTCTGTTTCTATGTCTTGAACTTTCTTGTTCTGAATACGGATTTGGGCTGATATTGTACGAACCTAAAGAAAGAAAGAAAATATGTTTATTTGGCACGTTTAAAAACGATAAAATAAATATTGTGTGCCTCACTGCTGCGCCAATAACATTAGTCATTTACTTAATTACAATCACCGTTTTGAGAGCAGGGGTGACGAAATTGAACCCACAAAGTAAATTGCCTGGCTGGGTTCGAACCCACGACCTACAATTCGTAAGTCGAGGCCGATACGACTGGTCCACCACTGCTCTACGAACTACAGGGTAAAATAAAATTATCTGGCAAAACTTCACATGCATGATGGGTATTGATATTAAATCAAGTTAAACATCATCATCTGCCTAGCCTTTTCCCAACTATGTCGGGGTCGACTTCCAGTCTAACCGGATGCAGCTGAATACCAGTATTTTACATGAAGCGACTGCCTATCTGACCTCCACAACCCAGTTACTAGGTAATTCGATACCCCTAGATAAGATTGGTTGTCAGACTTTCGGGCTTCAGACTGCCCGTAACGACTGTCAAAGATCTACAAATGACAGCCGGGACCAACGGCTTAACGTGCTTTCCGAGGCACGGAGGGGTCTCGGTATGTAAAGATGGTCACCCATCCACAGACCAACCGCGGCAAGCGTAGCTTAACCTGATCGATCGACCTGTGCGGCTGTTATTATTTAGCCACGGACCCCTCTTCATTACAAGACACAGAACACTAAATTAAATTATTTGCCATATGTCAGCTATAAAAGTGTGTTTAAAAACAGTGCGCTAAAAAAAAATCGCCGCAAGAAAAACTGCGTACGTAGGCTTAGTGTCAAAATCAGAAACTTACTTTCTCAACGCCTTCGTTAATAGCTTTTCTCTTCATATTCAGCTCGTTCAAGTTGCTCTCCAAAATCGATAGTTTCTTGTCAAACTCCTGCATTTTGTTTCTGTGACTTTGCGCAGTTTGTTCAAATATCGATAGTCTAAAATTAAGAGTTTTACACACTTATTGTTTTATATCATGAAACTTTTCAAAATAATAAAAAGTAAAGAAAGAAAACAAAATGAAAATGAATAAATAAACGAAAGAAAAGCGAGAATAGGGATGATGACATTTATTTTAAACCAAAAATATATTTATTTGCAAATAGTGCATCCAATACTACAAAGTCTAGCTTAAAAAATTGCCAAGCTATAAACGTTTTAAAATAACTGCTAGACAAAGACGGCACTAACATAGAAGTGACGTCACGACTGTGTAACGTCATACTAGAGGCACGTCGTAACAAATAAGATAAATAAAATAAGTTTTTTCTTCTCTTTTGTCGTGAATGCTGTGCACGTCTGTAATTGACGTAAACACTAGTCCATGTCTCTGTTCTTTGTTATTTGTAAATGTTTGTGTTTGTGCTGTTGATGTGCCTTAATAAATAAATAAAAATTAAATTAAATGGAGTTCTGTAGTTTCTGCCTCCTACCCTACCCCCATGTGAAAAGGCGTGTTTTTATGTATGTGTGAAGATGAACTTACTGTTTATTAAAATTGCCGATTTCCTCCACATCCACGGTGTTCGCACACAACTTAGCGGGTCTGATTTCGATAGTGGAACTCGACTTCTCACCGCTGTATGCCGACACGCGTACTACGAATCTGTGGTTCTCTGTGAAAATTAACAATGCAATGGAAATATTGATTGCAACATCCTATAATATTATAGTAATCCCACTGCTGGGACACAGTCCTCCGCTCTTCGAGAGGGAGTGGGCTATAATCTACCACGCGGGGGGTTGGTAGATGTCACATGTCTTCGAATTTTTGGTTCTAGGACATGCCGGTTTCCTCACGATGCTTTCCTTCACCGTTTTGACAGCAGTGGTGATGAAATTATTTCCACAAAGTAAATCGCCTGCCTGGGTTCGAACCCATGACCTACATCTCGTAAGTCGGGGCCGTCATCACCTGGCCACTATTGCTCTGGCATGGAAATATTGATTCATTGAAACTAATATTTGCGCAGGGAAGGTTTGCATGACACACGTCAAATGACTTTACACGATGTGTGCAAAATCAATATCTACAACGTGTAACGTTAAATGCGCAAAACCTGAAAATAGTTTGATCAGAATAACGAGCAGAGTTAATTGAACCACTTTTTAATACAGGTCACATTTTTCAAAAAATCTTCATTAAAAGCGTTGCCGTGTCTATTTATTAATAGGTCAAGCAACCCAATGTCAGCGCGGCGCAGCGGCCCGGTGACGACTCCTCCCTCGATAAAGCGTCGTCGCAGACGCAAGAAACGATCAGAATGGCCAGTAAAACTAAAACAGCACATAAAACCTTTACATTTTTTTAATGACTTATTTTCTCTGTGAAATAGGTCAATTGAATTAAAAATCAGTTGGGGTGTCTGAGGTTTTCCGCATTTAACGTTACACGTTGTATACTAATAATAAAGCTTTTTTTTTTAATATTCTTTAGTTTATTTAGGAACTTTTGAACGCAGTTCATGCCAGTTCCATCATAACTTAATAATAAAGCTGTAGAGTTATCTAGGACCTTTAGGAGCCGACCACAAAAAAGAAAAAAACGCTACATGAAAACGAATTTATAGTGCTAGCAGGTGATCCGATGCACCGGGGTGGGTCGGTGAAATAAGAAATTTCACGCGAACGAAGTCACGAGCAGAAGCTAGTGTAATGTAAGTACCAAATATTTTTGTAATATTTTGGTCAACTGTATGTAGGACAAAAAGGTTGGATATATTGCGTCGGTCGACGGGCTTGTGGCTAAGTAATAACAGCCGCACAGTTCGATCGATCAGGTTAAGCTACGCTTGCCGCGGTTGGTCCATGGAACGGTGACCGTCTTTACATATTAAGACTATTCAAGACCCCTCCGTGCCTCGGAAAGCACGGTAAGCCGTTGGTCCCAGCTGTCATTCATGGATCTTTGGCAGTCGTTACGGGTTGTGAGTAGTCCGAAAGTTTGACAACCAGTCTCACCAAGGGGTATCCTATTACCTAGTAATTGGGTTGTGGAGGTCAGATAGGCAGTCGCTTAATGTAAGCATGTAGTAGTATTTAGCTGCATCCGGTGAGACTAGAGACCGACCCTAACAAAGTTGGGAAAGGGCAAATGATGATTGTGTCGGTAGATCGACATCAGTCGACTAAAAATGCACAAATGCAATCGACAGCGATATTTTTGCATCGTAACAATCCAGTATATTTTTTTTCTAGCCGACACTTTAATTTTACGTTAAAATATTTAAAATATTGTTGCCAAAATATTTGTCTTTCTTTCTTTCTTTATAAAGAAAGAAAAATATTTCATTTGGGACACACAGGAAATACAAATATTAAAAAAGGAGCATTTAACAAAACAACCAAAAAAAAACCCTTTGTGAGGCCAAAAAGGCTACTATCGAACCATAATGCAGAAAATAAAAATAAAAAATATTAAAAAACAGGCCTGTCTTGTCGAAAAAAGAAAAGTGAATTAATAAATTGAACTAAAGAAATTAAAAACAAACTAAATGATTTTAGTATTGAATGGGCACAAGGTTAGTACTAAATAGATTATAATATTTACTGTGCAATTAAACCGCCAGTGAGCCCAAAAGTGGAAAACTGAAAACAAATATTTTCAGCGAAGTCGGGGGACCTGTAAAGAACTGTTCCAAGGAACCGTCCCCCGACTGCATTGAAAATATTGGTTTTCCGTTTTCCACTGTTGGGCACAGTGACGGTTTAATTGCATATTTTATATTTTTTTTAATTTTCATCAGCCTATGTTACCCGGGATAACGCAACGCTTCTAACGATACCACATACAGTAATCCCCCCTGTAACGCGATAGATTGGTTCCGCGTTATAGGAAAACGCGTTATAGGGGTCAAGGTCGTAAAAACGCGTTATACGGGAGTATAACGCGTTTTTACGACCTCGTATAACGCGTTATGTATAAATAATTCATCACATTTAACGCTGCAGGGGGTTTAAATCTAATATTTAAATTTCACAGTACAGAAATATGTATGTGGGAAATCCCCGCGTTATATGGGGAAATGCACGTTATACGGGGGATTGAAATCGCGTAATATGAAAACGCGTTATAAGAGTACCGCGTTATAGGGGGGATTACTGTACATTGATATCAGTTAAGCCGTTCATAAGTTATGGTGGAATAAAGAAACTCACAAACGCACATGAACCCTGAAAACATAACACTCCTTTTTTTTTGGGCAGTCGTGTAATAAATACCGCAGCGCTGGTATGATAGATATTCAACTTACCAGTAAAAAAGAAGTTAATATTCGCGGGGACTTTTCCGCTATTCTTGAACGTATGATCGTTGCCTATCGGTACCCTGTGTATGTTGTACTGCTTGCACAAGTAGTTGACTATCGCGTCCGGCGCAGATATCGTGTCTACTAAGTACGTATAGAAGCCCAGGTATCTGAAATAATGTTACATTTACAGGGTTAAATTAAATTAGTGAGCGAAACTGCAGACGTGATGGGTTTTATCATGTTTAGACGTCCATACCCATCACGTTTGCGGATTTGCACTAGATAATTTAATTTGACCCAATACAAATAAAATTGAAGTGTCTGTTTGTAATGTCAAAATAACAGCTTTTTACTAAATGCATTATATTATATCTAAAGATTACACGAAAAATAAAACGATGTCTCTAACCAGCACACTTTTTCAGAAAAAAAAAAAAGAAAGAAAATTGAATATACAGGGTGGAAAAATCTATGGGCCCTGGAGGGGAACTACCTTAAATCCTTTAGTTAGCTCATTTTACTAAAAGGAAATATCCCTTCATTTATTTTAAAAAAAACAAAACTGCATTCAAAGATCCTCTAAAATTCGCTTGTCTCACCCGGGAATCGACCCAATAAAAATTAAAAAGTAAACCCTCGCTATTTTATTATACGAATCGGTAGGATTAGATTAGGATTTGTTCAGGATAAAAGTTGTCTAGTAAATATTTGTTCTTTGAAATAAAAAAAAGTAACTAAAAAGGAATATTAATTTTATTTTATCATCAATACGAAAATCACATAAGCATGATACATTTTTTGTGTAAGAAGGAATTGTACTGTGCATGGATTTATTATTACCATTTAACGATTTTCTTATAGAAGTCTTCAACAAAGTACTTAGAGATAAATAACATTAGCAAGCTTGTACTTAATACGATGTCTTTGGATGTTACAGAGATAAGAAAATTATAACGTGTCATTTACTTGTTACAAGTGGTATTGGTATTGTTAATAAAGAGCTTCTAATAAATATTTGTCGGCGCGAGCGTGGGCGTAGCGATAACAGGGCCATCATCATAATTTCTTGGTACGGGTTCCATGAGGAAGGTGGGTACTCGGGCAACCAGTAAAACGTAGTTTGAAGCACAAATCACAGTCACGTTTATTCGGTAATTTACAATAACTTTATGAGTAGTAAGAAACAAGGTTTGTACGGTGAACATGACAGTTCCGATGGTATGCTCACAATCGTCCGGCGTGCGGTCCGTAAGTCGAATGCCGGCCGCTCTCCAATCGGCTCTGTCCACGTGTAGAAAATGGCGTGAAGTTAAAGCGCCACCTCACGGCGTTCACTGTACTAACCGATCAACCAATGAGAATTAAGTTCCGGTTTGACCAATATTATGAAATCAACCGGAAGTAGTATTTTGATTATTTTGTCGTCTTGATATCGCTTGCGACGACATATTCAATTTCATGGGTGTCTCGTACAACAGATGAGTGTAAGGCCAAATGTTTATTGATAAATTTTTACAATAATCCTACCGATTCGTATAATAAAATAGCGAGGGTTAATTTTTTTAATTTTTAGTTGGTTCGATTCCCCGGTGAGACAGGCGAATTTTAGAAAATTTTTGAATGCAGTTTAGTTTCTTTTAAAAAATAAAGGAATGTTAATTTCAGTAAAATGAGCTAACTAAAGGATTTAAGGTAGTTCCCCTCCAGGGCCCATAGATTTTTTCCACCCTGTATCGTACGGAACCCTCGGTGCGTGAGTCCGACTCGCTCTTGACCGGTTTTTTTGTTCGTTATTAGTGATTACCCTTACCTCAACTGCTGTATATTCTGCGAGCGCGGGGGCGTGTTTCCCTGACTGCATATCGCGTTGACCCTCTTAAGACCGAGTTCATTGCGTACTTTAGACAGAAACAGGTTCATATCCTTTGTGGACTCGAACGTGAACGCGACTAAATCACGACCAGCCACTGTTGATTCTAGGTAGCGCGCGAATTTTGGGTCTGTGAATCTTATCTGTGGAAGAAAAATGTGTTTTTAAAATACGTAACAAAAGGTCCAAATTACCTATGCCTTGGAAAGCTTGTTATCTGTCGTTCCCTGCTAATCTTCGTAGATCTTCGAGTCGCTACAGCCCTCAAGTCTGGGGTGTCTCGCTACTCAGTAACTTGTTTGTGGAGGTCAGATAGGCAATCGGTCCATGTAAAATATTGGTATTCAATTGCTTCCGGTTAGACTGGAAGCCGACCCCAACACATTTAGGAAAAGGCTAGGCAGACATACGGAAGGGATTACTTTCGAAATACTGTTTTGAATGCATTCGCCAGTTGTGTTATCCAGACCGTACTTAGATCATTGCAGCCAATCTCAACAGAGACTTGCCTTCGGCGCGGGAGATATTATAGTACACCTGTGTCGGCGAACACACTTGTGCACTATAATAACGGGTGTAAAAAGACACTTAACGAAGCCGAGTCACTTGTACTTCCCGTCATAATTTTTTTGTACTAGACCATGCGATACCTGGGGACTTTCTGGTTAGGGAGATATTGCAGGTCAACATTCCAACTTTTACTGACGTTTTTTTTTACGAAAACAAGCGTATGCTATGGCACAACTTTAAATACCCCCATGATGTACGGAATGCGTGGTTGACGGCTATGTGATAGGTCTCTCAACACCCTGTATCTCCCGCGCCGAAGGCGGGTCTCCGTTGAGATTGGCTGTCATGGCCGAAATTCTGTCTGGAGGACTATTATTATATGATAGAGCTAATCTCACAACCAAATAAATTTAATTTGCTTATAAAGTAAAACTGCATTTAAGGGTTAACTTTACGCTATCGACCCTTAAAAGTCGAGCAAGAAGAAAAGAAGTCAGAAAAAACCCTAAGGGAAAACAGAGTGATAGCGCGGGCAGGTGATGCGTTGCGATGGGCAGAAAATAGTCTTCCTCTTAGCGTATCGAGGCCAAAATGTTTAAATATTTTTGGCCCTAAATTCAGCTCTGCGAACTCCGCTCACTGACACAGTCATAAGATGATCAAGTGCACAGGCGACAGGCCATGGCAGGTGGATGGCAGGTGGGCGGCGCAGGATGGCAGGTGGGCGGCGCAGGATGGCAGGTGGGCGGCGCAGGATGGCAGGTGGGCGGCGCAGGATGGCAGGTGGGCGGCGCAGGATGGCAGGTGGGCGGCGCAGGATGGCAGGTGGGCGGCGCAGGATGGCAGGTGGGCGGCGCAGGATGGCAGGTGGGCGGCGCAGGATGGCAGGTGGGCGGCGCAGGATGGCAGGTGGGCGGCGCAGGATGGCAGGTGGGCGGCGCAGGATGGCAGGTGGGCGGCGCAGGATGGCAGGTGGGCGGCGCAGGATGGCAGGTGGGCGGCGCAGGATGGCAGGTGGGCGGCGCAGGATGGCAGGTGGGCGGCGCAGGATGGCAGGTGGGCGGCGCAGGATGGCAGGTGGGCGGCGCAGGATGGCAGGTGGGCGGCGCAGGATGGCAGGTGGGCGGCGCAGGATGGCAGGTGGGCGGCGCAGGATGGCAGGTGGGCGGCGCAGGATGGCAGGTGGGCGGCGCAGGATGGCAGGTGGGCGGCGCAGGATGGCAGGTGGGCGGCGCAGGATGGCAGGTGGGCGGCGCAGGATGGCAGGTGGGCGGCGCAGGATGGCAGGTGGGCGGCGCAGGATGGCAGGTGGGCGGCGCAGGATGGCAGGTGGGCGGCGCAGGCGCAGATCTGAGCCGTCCGTGAGCCCCCTTTTTTGGAGATTGTCTTTGCTCCAGCCAACTTGGGTTCGAAGATAATTAGAGATTTCCAAGTCGGCCACGGTATAAGTAGAAGAGAACGGCAGAAGCTAGCAATAGATATAGATACAAACCTCGAGCATCATAGGTTCGTATACGGGGTGTTGGAACATGTCTCTGTTCTCTCGGAGCCATACCACTGCTTTGTAACAGTCTTCGCTGTGAGCGCGCAGCACTTCTAGACGTTTGTTGTCTACGTCTTCTAGTTGACGTATTCTGGAAATAAACATGTCATAACATCACGTTTTTATTCCCCTAAGATCAGGCAGAGGTGTAGGGTACTCCCATTCCACACCAGTTATACAACATGTCCCAGAATCAACGCACAACCTCTTAAGGGCTCATTGTATTCATAATTATGAACAACTTTTACTATAGGACCAAACCTGAAATCTGGAAATAATCAGCTATTCCCTACATTTATGTTCGCATAACTCGACAAAATGTAGGGAACAGCAAATTTTTTTCACGATTTCTGTTTTGGTCCCATAGTAAAAGTTGTTCATAATGATGAGTACAATGACCCCTCATGAGGTTGCGTGCGTTATTTAAGTTACAACTTGTATTTAAATCCCATGTAAGAGTAAGTTGTACAACAGTGACAAAAGTTCAAGGTCGAACTTCTGACTCCTAAACTAGGCAATAAGCCTGTATCTTAGAAGCCAATGTTCCCCGAAAAAGCAGCGACATACAACTATTTATATAATACACGTGCAAGTACTTCCATTATCATAATAATAAACAGGAAAAAGAGAAAATAAAACAAAACAGAATATTATGTGCATACAGTATTTAACTAATTATAAATTAATTTTGATAAGAAAGGTTTAACTAAAACTGACCTGTTCTGATACAGCCTGATCTGAGGCATCACGTTGTTCTCCAGATCGTACTGAGCTTCTAACTTCTGTTTCTTCAAATTGTCAATGGCTGCATTCGTTTTAGATAGGGGATTGTGTATTTCCGCTAAGTCCATTTTCACTTTCTTCTCTGTGGATAATTGTATTAAGTTACAAAGGGGATTGAAGATTTTTATATGGATCCTGGCATACCTACTGTCGCACCATTTTGATATTTTTTTTCAAAATGGCGGCCACGCATTAAATCTACAACGTGTAACGTTAAATGCGTAAAACCTCAGACACCCCAACTGATTTTTAAATCAATTGACCTATTTCAGAGAGAAAATAAGTCATTAAAAAAATTGTAAAGGTTTTATGTGCTGCTTTAGTTTTACTGGCCACTCTGATCGTTTCTTGCGTCTGCGACGACGCTTTACCGAGGGAGGAGTCGTCACCGGGCCGCTGCGCCGCGCTGAAATTGGCTTGCTTGACCTATTAATAAATAGACACGGCAACGTTTTTAATGAAGATTTTTTGAAAAATGTGGCCTATATTAAAAAGTTGTTCAATTCATTCTGCTCGTTATTCTGATCCTATTTTCAGGTTTTGCGCATTTAACGTTACACGTTGTTTATTATTTTAAACTTTCAAAGTGATTATTTCAAACATCTAAGCACCAAGGTGTACGCAAGTTCAAAAATTATGGATGTCACATGATTAAATTAGAACGTTAATATCTCGGAAACGTAACACTTTAAGAAGTTTGGCCGCCATTTTGAAGAGTAATCAAAATGGCGGACCGGTACGTAAGCCACGGATTTTCAAAGCCCTTTGAATTTCGCGGGCTGCCTAGCGCACCTTCCTTAACCGTAACCGGAATAGTTCCAAATTCAAAACATAAATATTTAGCTCACCATCTCCAACTTTCTCCAATAATCTGCTCTTATCCATGATCAGTTTGTCCAGCTTAGCTTTAGCCTCTTGCAACTCTCTCTCTCTGTTCCTATGCCGTTCTAACTTCTCTTGATAAGAACCCTCAATATCCTTCAGTTTGAACTCTTGAGTGCGAACCGCGTTAATAGTCTCCTTCGCTTGATCTTTGAGAGCGTAGATTTTTCTGTTCTGTAATGAGAAAATGCGGGTCTGTATTTTTTGGATGTTTGATTATTTCCGAATATCACGCGGGCGAAGCCAGTGGCAAAAGTTAGTATGGAATTATTTTATTTATGTATTTTCTTATTATTTATTTAACTTTCCAAGCCGCGGTGACTTAGAACATAAATATTGCACGACGTAATCAATTTACATTTTATACATATTCAGGTAAGTGTTATTTCAAAATACATATATTGATATTACACAAATCACTTTCCTCGAAAAAAAAAAAACAAGGAAATTTTATTTTGCACACTTCGTGCAAGCTCAAACTCAAACTCAAAGCATTTATTTCAAGTAAACCAATTATAGGCACTTTTGAATTGTCAAGGGGTCAGTCAGTCAGAAAGATGAAGCTAGTTGCCGATTCCAAAGCGAAGTAGGTACCTGTGGAGAAGAACGGGCACGGACACTCTTTTAAATCATAAAAATTGTTACAACATTTTGGTTACATCATTCAAGTTGAAATTATACATGTGAGAACGATGTAGAAAGACATGCACGTTAAAAGCGTCCGTACTAAAAAAGATAACAAAAAAAAAAACAATTCAGAAATGAAAATACTTAGATTAAAATTAAAATAAGCCGTGGCAGCTAAGAGATAACCAGTCCCTACTGGCGGCGCCCGTTCACGAACATGACCTAGGGATCAGCACCATTTAGCTCAACCATTTTGAAGGGAACTCAATGATCCAACACACACACCACCACCAGCGAGACATTTGAGTGAGCATGACATACCCTCAGCCGCCAGGGCACGTTCAAGTCAATGAAAGCTATCCTATGGCAATTAGAATAGTTATAAGTACTTACAGCAGCCAATTTCTGTTGTTCCATCTTGCCGATATTAGTTTTAGCGTTCTGTATCACTCGTTGCAAAGGTTCTACCTTAGTTGTATGACTATTCACTATTTTCACCGCTTTTTTCTTATCGTTTGAATACTCCACGACTTTCTCTCTTAAGTCTTGGTACTCAAGCCACAATTTCTTTTTCTCACAAATCTCTATTTGTTTCTCTATCTCTTTCCTTTGCTTCATTGAGTCTATTACTACTTTAAGCCTGGAATAAATTGAGTTAATAGTATTTAGTAGTAGTAGTTGCTGCCAAGATTCGTGAAGTCACGGTCATAAGACGTGTGAGTAGGACAGTGAATGATTAGTACGGGATTCCTTGGAACTCTCGTTTCATCTCGCTTCCACGTTTAATGACCGCCGCTGCGACAGACGTTGGCGTGAATAATTGAACGTTTTTAGGGTTCCGTACCTCAAAAGGAAAAAAAAGGAACCCTTATAGGATCACTTTGTTGTCTGTCTGTCTGTCTGTTTGTTTGTCAAGACCCTTTATCTCGGGAACGCGTGGAGGTATCGAGTTGAAATGAAAACCATATACTCAGATCTACAGTCCTTTGAAGATGTGGTAAAAAATCAAACTTCTAAGTTAACGTAAAAAAAAGATACAGCCGTTCATGCCGCAAAAAACGTATATTTCGACACTGTCAAGGGAATTTATAGGGTACTTTCCGTTGACCTACAACTATAAAATTTGGCAAGTAATGTCGTCTTATACAACAAGTACAGGGTAAAATATGAAAACTATACATTTATAAATAAATCATTAAAAAAAAATGGTCTTTATTTAAAGTACGATTTTTTTTCCAAATTTTTCCAGTCTCGATTGCGGAACTATTTATAATATGTACCTACAAATTTGTACGGAACCCTCGGTGGGCGAGTCCGACTCGCACTTGTCCGGTTTTTTTGTGCTTATGTATTTTGCCAACGTATTGGTCCATAGAACTCGAAGATTAAAAAGGCCAATCCAAGCTACAAAGAAGTTATTCTACTCATTTGTAATAAGACTCATTTTTCATTGGCCGACACAGCGACAGTACAGTCAAGATGGGGATATAACAAAACACTAAATACATCACGTACTAACACTCATACTCGAATAACCTCTATAATTTGATACGAATACATTTTACAGTTGATACAACCACCAGCAGTGAACAAAAGCCACCCATATTGCTATAAGGTTACGACTCACTTTTCTAATAATATTTTAACGTTTTAAAGGAGTCGGATTGTGCTTACGACGTGTTTAAGTACTATTTGACTGTGCCGATTTTGATGTCTCGATTTTGTTGATGCTGGGGAGTTTGTTGTGCCACTTTTTCGTCCAGCAAAAGCACTAGGAAGTTGTGAAGGACGGGCGTTTTGGGTACTTTGTTATGTACTTTTGACATTCTAAAAGTGCCGATTCTCAGCCAATTTGAATAAATAAGTTTTGATTTTGTATCTATACTCCATTTGAAATAAGATTAGACATTTACATAAACCTTTTTTACAGTCCGTTTAACCGATTCTGACTTCTATACCGTAGCCATAAGGATGGCATTAAACGCAAAAAAGTGGTTACAATACCAACTGTTAACTGCAGTTGCCAATTGCCATGTGTCATGCTATCAACGAAATAAAATTCAAAATCGGTTGAACGGACTGTAAAATAGGTTTATTTAAATGTCTAATCTTATTTCAAATGGAGTATAGTCAAACTCAAAGCATTTGTTTCAACTAAACCGTTTAAACTTGAATTGTCAAGTAGTCGATCAGCCAGAAATATGAAGCCCATTCCAAAGCGTAGTAGGTACATATCCAAGAAACTCTACGGATATTCTTTTAAATTGATTGTTACAAAATATTACATTAGTAACATAGAATTTATAAATTATGTCAGAATCATGTAAAAAAAACGTACGCAGGTAAGTACACGTTAAAAGCGTCCAGAGAACAGCAAATAGAAACAAAAAAAAAAAAAAATGTGGAGTCGGGGGACTCCCGACAGGAACGAAGTTCAAAATGAAAATTCAAGAAGGCGGCTGCAAATATTTTAAAATTACGAAAATTTGTACATTTATGCAACCTTCATCTTGGATTTTGACCTCACTATCTCATTCATCACATATGATAAAAAGTAGCATGGATATGCCCTCATAACGCTTTTTCGTTACGTGACGATTTCTACCAGTTTACTCCTACCTCAAGCTCTGAAAAAGAACTTCGTTCAAAAAAAAAAAATACACAAGTGTTTTGTTAATCTAACGGGCCATCGAATTTGAAACTGCTATCATGGTCATGACACATACCTCTCATTCAACTGTTTAGCTTCTTCCATAACCTGGGCGTTAGTCTGCAGCTTGCTCGACAGTCCTCTTTGCTCTGACCGACATTGGATCAGCTCGTCTAGCTGACCGACACTCTCTTGCCCACCTACTGCGGCGAGGGTACTTCGCAATAGCTGTTGGGGATCCATCTTTGAGAAGTCCTGGACCCGATCTTGTGGTAGAAGTTGGCAGAGGTTGTCTACCTAGAGGGATTAAATTAGATGTGTCAGAAATGATTATAACGTAAGTAAAGTCGATGCAAATCTTTGTTGCCAATTGCCGTTATTTCCTTTTATAAACAAATATCGACTTGACGCAATACCACTCAAACTCGAATACCACTCGACGTTAAATGTATGAGAATATGAGTCATATTTGATTGATATAGCTACATAATATCCGCTTTGCGTCCTTGCTGATAATAAGAGTAGAGCAATGTACTGCACGTGTTTGCGTAGATTCAGGCACTGGATATACAGAAAGAAAGAAAAAGCACAAAATGAAGGAAGGAATGATACACGGTGGCATTGACATTGACGCGCCACGTTACCATGGATTAAGTACATGTAAAAAAAAAACTGCCGTTCCATACATTTTGACCTATTGCACTTTTCTATGAAACAGCAGTTTTTTTTTTTTTATAAGTGACTAAAAATGTCTACGCCAGTGTTCGGTGTTTATAATCGTGTGCTGAATTCATGGTTGCAGTTTGCGCGACGATGTACCCACTATGTATATTCGACCAGTGTTTTTGAAGTGAAATTTCCTAGGCGGCGAATAGATAATTGGACGAGAATTGAGAGTGAAATTTCAAGGATGCGTCACGTTTAAGCACATTTCGTTACATGTGGGAGAAGAAAGATATAGCTCTCTGTCTCGCACACTAAATCTCTTTCTCTTTTTTTTTTAAATTTCACTTCTATCAGGTGTTAGTTTTTTTCTTTCTTTCTTTTCTTTTGTCACGATCCACTACCAATAAGAAACAGAA
The DNA here is from genome assembly GCA_949629135.1 of Eremobia ochroleuca. Classification (NCBI taxonomy): domain Eukaryota; kingdom Metazoa; phylum Arthropoda; class Insecta; order Lepidoptera; family Noctuidae; genus Eremobia; species Eremobia ochroleuca. The sequence goes on from OX451408.1 coordinate 3,436,120, forward strand.
AAGAATCAGAAGAAGTCTTTTTTTTATAATTGTTCAGCTCAACCAAAGCACCTGCCATCTAATCCCTTCACCACCCTCGGTTGACTGGTAGAGAATGCCTAAGGCATTAAGTTCGCCTTTGTACCATTTTGTGTGCGAACTGTTTAAATAAATAAATAAATTGAAACAAAAAATTATGACAAAAATTGTAAGATATACCTAAAGTTGAAACCTAAATACAGATGAACGTGTTACTTACTAAAATTCCCTATAATGAGTGATTGTATATGAATTTAACCTGAACTGGGTTTGTATACATCAAATAATAATACTTTTGTAACAGACCATAGCATAGACTATAAACTTTTTGTAACTTTGTGTCCTCTTACCTGTATATTCATTGACGCTATAAGCTCTTGCACTTGCTTCTCCCGGACCGACTTTCCATCGATAAGCCATGCTGTCGCATCACTAGTGTCAAATTCTCTTGTGATAATGACATTTCGGTCCCCCGGATTACGGTACAGCTCTATCTCGATTTTGGAGGTCTCACAGCCACTCCGGACATATTCTGATATCTAGAAAGAAAATATTTTTATCCTATTATAAGATGTAAGGGTTGAGGGGCCCGTGGCTAAATAATAACAGCCGCACAGGTCGATCGATCAGGTTAAGCTACGGTTGCCGCGGTTGGTCTAAAGGAGGAGTGAGAGGGTGCCTCGTGAAGCACGATAAGCCGTTGGTCTTGGCTGTCACTCGTGGATCTTTGACAGTCCTTACAGGTAGTCAGGAGCCCGAAAGTCTGACAGCCAGTCTTACCAAGGAGTATCGTATTACCCATTAACTGGGTTGTGGAGGTCAGATAGGCAGTCGCTCCATGTAAAATACTGGTATTCAGCTGCATCCGGTTAGACTGGAAGCCGACCCCAACATAGTTGGGAAAAGGCTAGGCAGATGATGATAATAAGAAGTAAGGGTTGTGGAGGTCAGATAGGCACGAGTTAAGGAACCCCAACCTACCAATATTAGCTTTGTCAGCCAATAAGTATTTATTAGACATATTATTTCCAAACATTCCATTGCTTGATCAGCATCCAGAATAATCTAGGACGTGCGTCATATCTGATCACGCCATGCATGTACTACGTTAGCAATAAAGTTAGTATATAAGATCAATATTTTATGAGATGAGGAGAACTGTTTAGCTGTAACTCTGTCGGAATAAAGTTATTTTTTTAAATACTTCCGTTGTCGCTTACTTAATTGGCGCAGCCGGTAGGATCTCTGTAGTCAGTCTGCCGTGTATACAATTCTACGTGGAGCAGCCGACGTCCGTGTCTACGGTTTAGCAGAGATCGCCGAACAAATAAATTCATTAAGAAGCCACTTCGAGTTACGGAAGAGGACCAGCCACAGCAGTAATTCAGGGAGCATGAAGCTAGCTGCGGAATTGTGAGTAAATCTTTTTCACCTTCCCCTCAGCTCTTCCATTGATATCCCAACCTTGTAATAAGTCTATGTGTGTGTATTATTAGGGATTGGACAACGCCGTACTAATATTTGCATAGATTTTATTTGTATTAATATTTTAGAGTAGTAATATTTTAGTAGCACATTAGTGTAATTTTTTTTCTTTTCTCTTTTCCTTTGTTACTTTCATAACTTTTTCACAATGGAAAACGTAACCCGTGTCCCACAGGAGTTGGTTAACATCATACCAATATTCAGTGGCGACACTAGAACGTTACCTTTATATGTAAAAAAATGTGAATACATATTGTCCACGTTCCAAGGAACCGTAGCCCAAAATAAATATTTATTTCATGTGGTAACAAGTAGGTTATCAGGCGAAGCAGCCAGTTTAGTAGGCGAAAGAGACACTATAGATACGTGGGATGAACTGAAGGAGTTATTAAACCAACACTTCGGTGATCCGCGTACAGAGGATTGTTTAGCAATGGAGTTAGAATCCTGTAGAATAAATAAGGGCGAAAGTTATTTAGATTTTTGCCATAGAATACAGCGGATGAGAAGTGTCTTATTCGCCAAAATATCAGAAACAATCATTGATGACTCTCTACGTAGGGCGAAGCAATTAATTTATAATAGCAGAGCGATGAATGTTTTCTTGTTTAATTTACCACCATTTCTAGTTAGATTAGTTCGTTTGCGCAACGTTACAACGCTAGAGGATGCGTTAAAAATAGTCTTAGAAGAACAAAACTTCCAGACAGTCTATGATGCTAAAACAAACGACAGGCGTAATTTTAGTAGGACTAACAGACCCTATTTGCCTAATTATCAAAATGCAGCTGAATCTAATAATCAAAAGAATGATTCGCATAGCGTATCAAGTACACATGTACCGAATAATGCAACAAACCGCACATCTATATCGAACAATTCGCATCAGTCCAGGCTTTATAAGCAACATAATAATATTCAAAGAAATCAAGATAGTTTTAATCGTACAATCAATAATAATTCGTCACCGCAGTCAAGTAGGTCATCTTTTCCGGTTGCACAACAGAGCCAACAGTTCGCGGCACATGCACCGGGCACATCAACTTTTGCAGCGCAAGCATCTACGTCGGGTGCGAATACTGACGTCACCATGCGTACTGCAAGTTCGCGACGTGTTAATTACATAAATAATTCTAGTAATAATGAACAGAGTTCAAGTAATTCATACAACGCGGGTCAGGAATTTCCCCATGAAGATCCCGGGGAGGGAAATTTTTGCATAATGGCCTCTACCATAGGGAACGAATAAAAATAAATTGCAATAAACGCTTAAATTTACCACATATAGTTATACCAGAATTAAAAGCGGTTTTCATGATAGATACGGGGAGTGTTAGGTCGTTTATAAGTCCTTATTTAGCGAATAAATATTTTAAAAATTATTTACAGTATGAACCCTTCGAAGTTGTTAGCACTCACGCATCGAGCGTTCATAGTGAAACGGCAGTTATTCCATTACCGGTTACCTTTAGAAGTAAAGAGTTCCATAAGTTTTATGTCTACAGTGTTGACGATAGGTATGACGGATTAATAGGTAGCAATTTGCTGAAGCAATTACAGGCAAAGATTAATATGGAAAGTCAGATTTTACATTTAAAAAATACGGAGATTCCCATCGTATATACACCACCTATGAGAGAGGTATATAATCTACCATCTCGTAGTGAAATTAGAGTAAGACTCCCGGTTAACTTATTGGACGGGGAAGCTGTGCTAGACTTTAAACAGTTTACGGAAGGGATTCGAATGCCCGCCGCATTAGTTACGTGTGTTAAAGGCTATGCAACAACTGTTATTCAGAATTACAGTCATCAAAATAGGAATTTAGTAGTGACGGGACCTTTTCAAGTAGATCCATACATACAGAGCCCATCTGTTAGTGTTAATTTCATGGATAATAATATAGAAGTGGACAGATTGCTAACAAAAAATTTAGAAAAATTACAGTTAGATCATATGAACGCAGAAGAACGTAGGGTTATTGAGGGACTTTGTAGGGAATACAAAGATATATTTTATTGTGAAAATATTCCATTAACCTTCACAAATCAGGTTAAACATAGAATAAGAACAAAAAATGAAGACCCAATAAACATTAAGGCACATAGGTTACCCCCTATTCAAACAAAAGAAATCAAGAATCAAGTTGAGAAAATGTTAAGGGATAACATTATCCAGGAATCGCATTCTCCCTGGAGTGCTCCCGTACATTTGGTGCCGAAAAAGTTAGACGCATCAGGCCAACAAAAATGGAGGATGGTAGTTGATTATAGACGGCTCAATGAAATTACAATTGATGACAAATATCCCTTGCCCAACATTAACGATTTATTTGACATGCTAGGTAAAAGTACCTACTTTACAACCCTCGATTTAGCTAGCGGGTATCATCAATTAGAGGTCCAGGAACAGGATAGAGCTAAAACCGCATTTAGCACACCTTCAGGTCATTACGAATTTAACAGAATGCCGTTTGGGTTAAAGACAGCACCTGCAACCTTTCAGCGAGCGATGGATAACGTCCTACGAGGCCTTCAAGGCTTACATTGCCTAGTATACCTCGATGACGTCATCATTTTTTCAAAAAGTTTGCCTGAACATGTAGAAAAACTTAGAGCAGTTTTTGACCGCTTCCGTCAAACAAATTTGAAAGTTCAATTAGATAAGTCACATTTTCTTAGAAAGGAAGTACTTTACTTAGGCCATACTATTACGAGTGAAGGTTTGAAGCCAAATAATGATAAAATAGATGCTGTTCTTAGGTATCCCATACCAGAAACGGTTACACAGATTAAAAGCTTTTTAGGACTTATCGGATACTATAGGAAATTCATCAAAGATTTTGCTAAAATAACTAGACCATTAACAGCTTGTTTAAAGAAAGGTCGCAAAATTATTATTAATGAAGAATATAAAGAATGTTTCGAGACTTGTAAAAAGCTTTTAACAAATGCACCTTTGTTACAGTTTCCTGACTTTAGTAAAACTTTTATTCTAACCACTGATGCATCCAATTTTGCAATCGGGGCTGTATTATCACAAGGAACAATAGGATCAGATAAGCCTGTAGCATATGCTAGTAGAACTTTGAGCGACACTGAAGTAAAATATAGCACTATCGAGAAAGAACTATTAGCCATAATCTGGGCAGTTAAGCACTTTCGACCGTATCTGTATGGTAACAAATTTACCATATTTACAGACCATAGACCATTAGCATGGCTGTATTCATTGAAAGAGCCCAATAGTAAACTCACGCGATGGCGGTTAAGGTTAGAAGAGTACGATTTCGAAATAAAATATAAGAAGGGCCCCCAAAACACGAATGCAGATGCTTTATCTAGGATTAAGATTAATGCAATTGACGACGATTTAGATTCAATATTCGTAAACGTAGGGGATAGACAGGAACGGATACAAAAAATAATAGATAACGAATTGCAAGACCTCGAAGCTCCAATAGAAACGATAGAACTTTCGGATTCTGATGATGAGGTCACTGCCAATTCAGTTTCAAATAGAGAACACGAAGGCATTCCTATTTTAAACGAAGCTGTCGATACTAAACCAAAACAGATTTTAGTTCATTCATGGTTTAAAAATAACTTAGCTGTAAAAGACATTTCTAATAAGAAACAAAAAATTCTGGAAGTGCACTTACCGACAAATAACGATAAATTAGTTAAAGACTTTTTAAAAGAGTATATAGATCCAAAACATAGGTACTTTATATACTTTGAACATCCATCTTTTAGAAAAACTTTTTCAAACATGGCAATTAAGTTATTTAAAAAGGATTCTGTTAAGCTAACAGAATGTACAGAAAGAGTTATAAATTTGACAGAATCTGAAGAAGATCAAAAAGAAGTTATTTTTAAATACCACGACGGGAAAACGTGTCATAGAGGTATTAAAGAAACTTTAACTAAACTTAAACGACATTATTGGTGGGCAAACATGAAAGAGACAGTTACGGCAATCATAAACGCTTGCGAAACATGTAAACGCATGAAATACGACAGAAAGCCGATCAAACCTTACATTCAGTTAACACAAACGCAGGATGGCCCTTTTCAGGAAGCTTTTATGGACTTATTATATATCGAAGGGAAATATTATTTAACTATAGTAGACGCATTTAGTAAGATAGCACAAGCTATAGAGGTACCAAATAGGAGTACACCAGAGATAGTTAGGGCATTGATTAAATACTTTAGTATGTATGGTCTGCCTAGGAAAATTAGTTGTGATTCCGGGACAGAATTCAATAATGCTTTGATTAAGGAAATGTTAAGCTGGTACAAAATTGAACTTCATATTGGGACTCCAAACAATCCCAGTTCAATGGCAATAGTAGAAAGATTTCATTCCACCATTATCGAGATTTATCGTATAGCAAAATACGATAAAAGCGATTTAGATGCAGCATCTGTTATGACTTACGCCATCATGGCCTATAACAACACCATTCACTCAGCAACAGACCTTACGCCTTTTGAATTAGTATTTGGTCACACTTATTCAGATAATGTATTTAACGTGGATAGAGAAAAGAATTTAACTCAGAAACTATTGTTAGATCATAGAAAACGCCTTAAAATACTTTATGAATTCATAACAGAAAAATTAGAATCCGACAAAATTAAAGTGATAAATAAAAAATGTGGTGAAACGACACCAGTACTTGAGCCAGGCGATACTATTTATATGAAAGATACTAGGATTAGAAAAGCTAAAGAAAAACCGCGATATGAAAAAGCTAAAGTAATAGGTGAAGTCGAAAGAAATGTAGTACCAGTAGAAGTAAAGAAAAGGAAAACTAGAGTAGCATTAAAAAATGTAAAACGTCCTCCACAGATCGTGCCTGGTACTTCTGGTACTAGTGATGTCAACATGCACGCTGGACCTTCAAAACCTCGGTCAGAATCCGGGGATAGCAGCGATAAAGCGGGGAGTAGCAGTGAAGAGGAATAGTTATTGGACAATATATAAAACTATAGATTTAGAATCATTAGGCTTACAAATAGATAATAATATTCGGGATTTTAGTAATTTAAAAATAAAAATTAAGGAAATTAGAGTTAGTAACGAAACGGTAGGAATAGAAAGTCAAATCGAATATCTCATTAATTTAACTAAGAGTAGATTTTTTCAAATATTACCTTTTCATTATAGGAATAAACGAGCCTTATTCAATCCATTAGGCTCACTTGTAAAAGCTATTTCGGGAAATTTAGATGAAGATGATGCAATTAAATATGATAGAGAAATTCAAATGATACAGAACAAAGAGCATGTAGTCGAACGTAAAGTATCATCAATGCAAAAGGCTTTTGATAAATTAGTAAACGACTCTGAAATAATAAATTCAAATATAAAAAACTTGGGTTTACATACCAATGAAATGGAAAAATTAGTTGAACATGAGTTCAGGTTTAACAAACTTTTCCAAATATTGAATACTATGTATCAAATTTTAAATAACTTTCGAACTTGTTACGAAACCATACAAGAGATTGAGACGGCAATAGCCTTTAGCAAATTAAATACATTGCACCAATCCATTATAAATAGTACAGAATTATATTATACATTAGAAGTCATTTCTAAACATGCTAGAACAATATATCCAGTAAGCAAACGTAATTTAATAAAATTAGAACGTAATATTATACTTAAGTCATACATAAATAACAACAAGTTAGTTTTTGTTTTAGAAGTCCCCCTAATAGATAACGAAACATATAATTATTACAAGGTTATACCTATTCCTATATTCCATTCTCCAAATACCTTTACGATTATACCCAAATACCCTTACCTGATGGTGAATAGGTTGAAATACATGCCCGTGGTAAGCCCATGTGCTGAGATTGAAAAGGACAAATTTCTATGCGCTGAAACTAACTTAGCCCAGTATCCAACTGTGACCTGCATTGAACAAATAATGTTGATGAAGAATAACTACAAAAACTGCATACAGAACCATATTGAAATAGAGAAAACTAAGATAGAAAAAGTAACCGACAACCAATGGTTGGTTTACTCAGAAGAAAACCTCATCATTACTGAGAATTGCGATACAGAAATTCTGAAATACACCGTTCTTGGGACCTACATCGTGACTCCAGGCCAACAATGCGAGACACAAATAGGCGAAGTCATCGTTGCCGCTACCACAAACACTACAGTTTCTAGTATCCAGCTGCCATTGATCCAGATGCCAGAGCTACAACAGGACATCCAGAGAAGGTCAAAGAAAGTAGATCTAAGAAATGTGGACTTCAGTGATGTGAAAGAAGTTTTACAAAGTGCAAAAATTAGTGAAATAGACGATACGACCCAAACAGTGACAATAGAAATTAGTATATGGACCATCTTCGAGTATGTGATTATTGTAATAGCAGTATTTATCTTTATAATGTATAAATTCCAGTTTATAAATTTTTGTCGAAATTCTCCGAAACTGTCTGCGACACCTTCGGATAATTTCTCTCTTGGGGAGGGAGGAGTTAAGGAACCCCAACCTACCAATATTAGCTTTGTCAGCCAATAAGTATTTATTAGACATATTATTTCCAAACATTCCATTGCTTGATCAGCATCCAGAATAATCTAGGACGTGCGTCATATCTGATCACGCCATGCATGTACTACGTTAGCAATAAAGTTAGTATATAAGATCAATATTTTATGAGATGAGGAGAACTGTTTAGCTGTAACTCTGTCGGAATAAAGTTATTTTTTTAAATACTTCCGTTGTCGCTTACTTAATTCACGCGTACCCAGTGCGGGTTGGTAGAAGTCACATATCTTTGAATTTTTGGTTCTAGGACATGCAGGTTTTCTTACGAAGCTACTTTCCTTCACAATTTTGAGAGCAGTGGTGATGAAATAATTTACACAAAGTAAAGCTACTGTCTGGGTTCGGACCTAGGACCGTGTCCAGACACGTTGTATAGTACAGACGCCAGCACATCAATCTACCCGAAACTGTTAAATTTTCCCAATCAACTTTGAACCTTATGCTTTGGCGATAAAGATGAAAATCTATTAAAGAAATTTGACAGATTGTAGTAGCTTGATGAGCTGGCGTCTGTACCTACCTACCGATTAAAATTAAATTTGTCAGATGAATGTGCGTATAGGGGGGGTGTGCGTATTAGGGGCTTGTGGCTAAGTATTAACAGCCGCACGGGTCGATCGATCAAATGAAGCTACGAAATTTGACAGATTGTAAAAGCTTGATGTGCACATCCAGATTTCGCCAGTTATGTTTAAGTAATATTTATGAATGAATAAGTAAATTTGTAGAGGTGCAAAAAAGCCTTAACGGGTTAAATAAAATGGACACTTACTTTCTTAGCGCGTCCAATGACACTAGGCTTGCCGCATAACCCAAGAATGATGGCACATACAAATGTGGACTTTCCGGTGCCATTAGGTCCAATTATCAAGTTTAAAGATGAACTAGGGTATAGTTCAACCTTTTTGTAAGTTCTGAAATACAAATAACATAACATAACATTACATTGGAAAAGGGAGAATTGGAAGGGGTTGGACGAAGCCCTTGCCAAAGGGCACACAGAGACACAGGACTGATATTGAACACAACATGATATTCATTACAAACACTCTGAAAAAAAAAAAAAAAAAAAAAAAAAAAAAAAAAAAAAAAAAAAAAAAAAAAAACCCAAGTGCGAGCCGGATTCGCGCACGAAGGGCTCCGTACCATCATCTACAAAAACCGCCAAAAAAAAAAATCATGTCTGTTGTATGGGAGCCCCTTTAAATATTTATTTTATTCTGTTTTTTTAGTATTTGTTGTTATAGCGGCAACAGAAATACATCATCTGTAAAAATTTCAACTGTCTACCTATCACGAATCATGAGATACAGCCTGGTGACAGATGGACGGACGGATGGATGGACAGCGGAGTCTTAGTAATAGGGTCCCGTTTTACCCTTTGGATACGGAACCCTAAAAAGGCTATAAATAAATAAATAAACATTACATCATGCCTATACAACGTGTAACGTTAAATGCGCAAAACCTCAGACACCCCAACTGATTTTTAATTCAATTGTGCCTATTTCAGAGAGAAAATAAGTCATTAAAAAAAATGTAAAGGTTTTATGTGCTGTTTTAGTTTTACTGGCCATTCTGATCGTTTCTTGCGTATGCGACGACGCTTTACCGAGGGAGGAGTCGTCACCGGGCCGCTGCGCCGCGCTGACATTGGTTTGCTTGACCTATTAATAAATAGACACGGCGACGTTTTTAATGAAGATTTTTTGAAAATGTGACCTATATTAAAAAGTGGTTCAATTAATTCTGCTCGTTATTCTGATCAAACTATTTTCAGGTTTTGCGCATTTAACGTTACACGTTGTATACCTTGTAGGGATAGGATCGTTATCAGCCAGACATAGAAGTTTCAGCCCGATTCAAACTTTATGGTAGCTCTAAAGTGCGCTACTCACTGCGCAATACCTAATTCCTAACCTCTGCTGACAGGCGGATTTCTAGCTGCGCAGCAAGTTTGAATGGGACTGTAGCTAATGGCCCAATAACATTATCTAATCTGGGGGTTAAACCCAGGAACCCACCATGAAACCACTATTATTAGACTGCCAGGCAGTGCACTATGAACTCTATTACTCCTTTTTGGACAAAACATTGCTCAAATTAAGAGATCATATTTCTGGTCATAAGGTCACAAAAATCAAGTATATTATTACAAAAATGTTTTTGTTAGATTAAAATATCAACTAATTTTATTGTGTCTTTCAAGTAAACAATTCCTTATGAATGAATGAGTAAGGAGAATGACTCATATTTACTTTCCTAGCTTCAACATTATAACATAACATAACACCCATTCCTAAAAGGGAGAGGCAGGGGTATTTCACTAGTTTTTTTTTTTTGTTTTTTTGTTATACCAGCAAAGCCTAGAACTTCTAGCCCAGGTTCGTACGGGCGATTTTTTTGCGCATCGGAGTTTCGACGCACTGCTTGGCGCTGAGATTTGAAAATCCAGTCTGCGATAACAAAATTAACCCTTTACCGCATAGGAAACCATATATGGTTTGACACGTTTACAGTTTATTTACTCTAAAAAAATAAAAAAAACTAGCGTATAAATCCTAATGGGGTTTGTTTTTCATATCATTAGCAATAATAAAACACAACTATTTTGTCTATCATCACATACCACTTAGACATAAAAAAAAATTTAAAAAAAAATAAAAATATAAAAAAAACACTATAATTAATTCTGAAGCAAAAGATATTAACTAAAAAAAAATTTTTTGTCCCTTATTTAATATATCATGCAGTAAAGGGTTAAGTGTGCAAACGTGGGCTAAGAAACATATGTGACTAAGAGTGATGAATATAAATGTGGATGGATGGAGAGAGAGAGAGAAAGGCTAAAGAAAAGATGGATGGATTGTGTAAAGAATGATATGAAACAGAAGGGATTGAATGATAACCTAACGGTTGACAGGGGAGAAGAAGAAGAAAATGTGTTGCGTTGACCCCAAGTCACATAATAAAGGATAGGAAGCAGATGAGACACAGTCATCATTAATAAACTGTTTGCCTGACATACAAAACAAAGTAAGTAAACTAAACTCTATCCTAACTATCACAAAACAATGATAATCAGTTGTTTAGGTTAACCACGATACTGCACCCTTATTGCGTAACACACTATTACTCTTAATTTGAATCATTTTGAAGCATATTGCTAATCCATTGCTCCATATGTTCGAAAAATGTGTCTGCTCAACAACGTAAATAATGCAATGAATGTTGTTGAATTGTCAAAATGAAACCCATTTCTAGTGATAGTGTGTTACGCAATTAGCCTGTGGATATATGTGACGGGCCTTATAAAAGACCCAAAAACGTATATGTATGACATACATACAACCCCTATATGTTGATGGGCCTTTTTAAAGACCACTGTAATAGGTTGACAGAGCTCTGGAAGACAAGAGAAACTCAGCGTGAAGTGTTGAAAAAGATTCATATTTCAGTAATCTCCATAGCAAATGCCTGATGTCTAATGCATTACAATGTATTTATATCATTAGCTAATAACCCGATTTCATACGTCATTATGTTACTGCGAATTAGTAAATGTAGGAATGCAACATTGAATTATGACAACATGTTTTCCTGGAATAAATAGTTTCAGTAACATCTGGGCTAAACAACTGTTTAACAAAACATTTATGTACAGAGTTTAAACTTTTGACGACATTTTTTAAGTACAAAATAAATATACTAAATTAGAAAAGATTTATTTTGTACTTAAAAAATGTCGTTTTCTTGATCGCTGTAGACGTCGGTGGCGTGTTTGGCACGTTTTCGTTTGTCGGCTATAGCCGTCCGTGGCAATCAAAAGGTTAATATTAGAATGAGTTTAGGCATGTGTAGATGAAGTATCTCTACCCGAAAATGGCCAATCAAGGCTCGTTAATAATTTTAATCATGTCTTTGAGTTTGAAATCATCTTGATTGATTGTGAAAGTTAATAAAAACATTATTCTGTGTTAAATATGTGTCTTCTTCTTCTTAGCGTACTGATGGCAACAATAGAAAAAATAAACATAGTTTTTTTTGGCCCAAAATTCAATACCATTTGCTGATGCGCGCAATTAGGTCCTCACAGACATGTGCAGGTGATCATGCGGTGCTAGATGGGAGGTGAGCCATTGTCTGTGGAGAGACACCACATACACACTGGAAGTCTGAGCCTTCCATGATCCACCACTTGTGGTGATTGACCTTACTGTGGCCTACTTGGGTACATTAGCACAAGTACTTGGGTATGTTAGTTACCTAAATATTGTTCATTTTCATACTTTTCCTTATACAATGTGTAACGTTAAATGCGCAAAACCTGAAAATAGTTTAATCAGAATGAGGGGTAGAATGAATTGAACCAGTTTTTAATATAGGTCACATTTTTCAAAAAATCTTCATTAAAAACGTTGCCATGTCTATTTATTAATAGGTCAAGCAACCCAATGCCAGCGCTGCGCAGCGGCCCGGTGACGACTCCTCCCTCGATAAAGCGTCGTCGCAGACGCAAGAAACGATCAGAAAGGCCAGTAATACTAAAACAGCTCATAAAACCTTTACAATTTTTTTAATGACTTATTTTCTCTCTGAAATAGGTTAATTGAATTAAAAATCAGTTGGGGTGTCTGAGGTTTTGCGCATTTAACGTTACATGTGGTATGTATTAAATGGATCTAGTTAGTGTAATGTTTGGCAGAGGGAGTGGCCTGGAATCCACCACGAGGGCCAAGTACAGGTTGGTAGAAGACATATTGTCTTCCAATTTTTGGTTTTACGAAATACCAGTCTCACACTCAATCGTCTTCCTTTACCATTTTGAGAGCAACAGTGATGAAATTATTTACGAAATGTAAAGTGACTACTTGGGTTCGAACCCACAACCTACAACTCATAAGTTGGTGCCATTACCAGTGGGCCACCACTGGAGTAGAAATAAGAAATTCTTAGAGGCTTAGGTACAAAGAGTTCAATATTACAAATTCATTTGCAAAAACAAGTAACAGCAATAATATGGGTTTGTGACTTTTGTTCAGCAGTAGCTGAATTCCTTGACTAGTACATATAGGTAGATTTAAGTTGGCTAAATACTTACTATTCAAAATTAAAAGCATTATAAACTACTAACTACTACGTATCTAGTCCACTTGCAAAGGCAAGAGAACTAGACAAGCTTACAATATAATGAATAGCTGGCTACAAACTTGTCGCGACATGACTCACAAAATAAAGCGTTATCTATTTTAATTGTCTTTAAAAGAATAATTGATGGATAGCACAAAAAGCAACTCAAATTTCAGTAATCAAATCAATGTAAAACTACGCAAACATCGAATGTTATAGACAATTTCATATCTATTATTTGGATTGCGCGCGAAACGTAATTTACTTACACAAAGTTTATAAGGTCTATCCGGTAAATGCAGCCGGCTTGTATGCCTTCCGTGTTAAATACTTTCGATTTCGGCATTTCACACTTCTTAAATCATAACTACTGAAATAACAATCACACAATTTCACACGCTCAAATTATTTGCAATGAAAACGTTTGGAATACGACAACCGATACAACTCGCTGCCCTTTTCAAGCAGTCACTCGCGTACGTCTTTGTCACATTGACAGCTCTAGTGATGTGAAGGAGAGAAGACTAAAAAAAAATAACAAAGATTTTAGTAACTACTTACTAATCAAAATCGAGAGGCAAGAGTTTGTTGATCACCTTGCAAGATCTACGCGTTTTTTGCGCTAATAGAATGGCTTGCAGAGTTGTGTTGTTTGCTGTCGAAGTTTCGAAAGGAATTTTTACTCACCCAAATCCATACATTTTTAAACAATACCAGCAAAGTATTCGTCTACATTGCTGTAAACTGAAGGAATGTCCTTTTGACCACGTGGAGATGGCCCAAAGCTGACGATGCCAGTAAGCTCAGATATTTCTTGATTCTCGTACTTTTCGGGACCACCGCCATCGCCCCTGTAAGTGTCCGTAAGTGTGTGTCTACAAACTTTAAGTTTTGTTATTTTTTTATTTAAATCCGCGGATACGGGTACGAATATGGATATCCAGCACATTACTGTATTTTCAAAAAAACTTTTTCAGTTTAATTTTTTTCGTAGTTAAAAATGTTACTTTTCAATCTAAAAATTATTCGAAACCTCTATTCTTCAGAAAAATAAAAAATGTAATAAAACTTAGTGTTTTCTGAAAAAAATATTGAAAAATAGCGGAAAAAAATAGTTTTTGAATTTTTTGACCCCGTATCACCCCCTCAAAAATTACGAAAAAATTCATGAAGATATATCTGATAAAGACACCACATATATTTTTGTCTTCGTAACGTGGGTTAGTAGGTTTTTATCTATACAACGTGTAACGTTAAAACTCAATTGATTTTTAATTCAATCATAATTCAATTGACCTCTTTCAGAGAGAAAATAAGTCATTAAAAAAAATGTAAAGGTTTTATGTGCTGTTTTAGTTTTACTGGCCATTCTGATCGTTTCTTGCGTCTGTGACGACGCTTTATCGAGGGAGGAGTCGTCACCGGGCAGCTGCGCCCGCCGTGCTGACATTGGCTTGCTTGACCTATTAATAAATAGACACGGCAACGTTTTTAATGAAGATTTTTTGAAAAACGTGACCTATATTAAAAAGTGGTCAATTAATTCTGCTCGTTATTCTGATCTAACTATTTTTAGGTTTTGCGCATTTAACGTTACACGTTGTATACAACGTTTAACATTAAATGAGCAAAACCTCACACAGCCCAACTGATTTTTAAGTCAATTGACATATTTCATAGGGAAAATAAGTCATTAAAAAAATTGTAAAGGTTTTATGTGCTGTTTTAGTTTTACTGGCCATTCTGATCGTTTCTTGCGTCTGCGACGATGCTTTATCGAGGGAGGAGTCGTCACTGGGCCGCTGCGCCACGCTGATATTGGCTTGCTTGACCTATTAATAAATAGACACGGCAACGTTTTTAATGAAGATTTGTTGAAAAATGTGACCTATATTAAAAAGTGGTTCAATTAATTCTGCTCGTTATTCTGATCAAACTATTTTCAGGTTTTGCGCATTTAACGTTACACGTTGTATATTTAAAATTTATCAAACCTCAAAAAAAAAAATGATTTCCCGCAAAAAAAATTTGAAAAAATTGTACTTCATGCGCGCTTCAAAGACCTTCAATTTGGCGCAAGAAAAACTGAAAAATATTTCAATGCGGCTGAGATATGTAAAAAAAAAAAACGGAAAATCTTCGAGATCTGATAATACAGCTTCTGGAGCATCTATGTAAATAAAATAATAGGAAAGAGCACGTCTTTTTATCCTCAACAAGCCTGGCTGGGTGAGATTTCAAAAAGTGAAAAGGCCGATTACCCCCCTTAAGCGCCAAGGCCCTTTACATATAGCCTTCGCTCCTCTCATCTTTGGAAACAATCACAACTTTCAGAAAAAGTAGACCAAATTATTAGAAACACACTAACTTCCATCCTAAATGTGGCCCTGGACCACCGAGCGTGGCAGCAAGCCACACTGCCCATTCGCCCGGGCGGTTTCGGCGTCCGCAAAATTTCAAGTAAGTATATGTTTACCGGCCTTCCTCTCCTCGGTCCACAGTACTACTAACCGTTCTAGGGCACGTTTCCAGATGACAGTGATGCGGACGAGTACTTCGATGCCTAAATACGAGTATTCTTTTGTTTTTGTATTTATTAATATAATTAGTCTTTTAATTTAGTACCTAGTGCAAATAGTCAGTTAAGAGATTATGAAAATATACTATCCATTATGATTTACAAACTTAATCACGGCCAAGCTTAATCCCAACGAAAGTACATTTAATTCAAATCGGAAAGATAAAAAACTCGGAAAGTGGGTACTGTATGAACACACTGGACAACAACAACAAAATCGTGTCGAAGCACCGCAACGGACCGTCTCAAAACTTAGGGTTACAACTGGAAATTCTCCGTCACCAACCATACTCAACAGCCTTTTTTTTTTTTGTTTCCTTGGTGGAAGATCCCCCCTGTAAACCCCCTGATAGGACGATCCCTCTGCGGTTTCCGCAGCATTACAATGCTGCCGGCCGCCAGATCAGGCCCACACCGGGGCCCCGTACAGGGCCATGGATCCAACTAATTTCCATTTTTATTCGGATTTTGGATAACTTTTTATGGGGGAAAAATTATTAATCCAACGAGTCGGTGAAAAACGCCTCTAACGAGTTCATCGATTCCCGTCCCCAGGATTTTTATAGCAGAGCCATCAACGAACTTCCACTAAAATGGCAAGAGTGCATCTTCACTAATGGCCAATACTTCGATTAATGAAACACGAGTATATAATATTCTTAAAAAAAAGCTTTTTTCTATGTAAAAGGGCAATTTCATAGAAAAGGACCTAATAGTACCTATAAGTACGAGTAAGATATAAGTTGTAATTTATCTACAGTTCATTATATCAAGTTGGTGCAAAACTTCTGATAAAAAAATCTTATTTCTTTATTTTTATTAGAATTTTATTTCTTTCGACATTAGTCTACTATATAGTCAGCATCTAAGTCTACAACAGTACTCCAATGATTTCGCAAGCCGCTGATACCTTTTTCCCAGAACTGCGAATCCTGTGAGTTAAAAAATGTAAAGACTTCCGATTTTAGTTATCCGAAAATTTGGAATTGTTTCTCTCTTAGTAAAGATTTCAGATGGCGAAATATGTGATAATCGGTAGGCGCCAAATCAGACGAATATGGTGAGTGAGCCACGATATTCCATCCCAGTTCTGTTAATTTAGAATACTTCTCTTTAGCGGTATGAAGGCGAGCGTTGGCGTGTAAGAGGTGCACAGGTGTCTTCACCGTTTTTCTCTGATAGCGTCGGCTAGTTTGTAGCTGACCAACATAGACGTTAGCCGTGATAGTTGTGCCTTGTGGAAGGAATTCAAAATGCAGCAGGCTTCTCATATCCCAGAAACAAATGAACAGAATCTTTAGGCCATGGTCTGATTTCGGCTGAATTGGTGGCTTTTCCCCGCGATGAAGCCACACTGCGCTGCGTTTTTCGTTATCATTCAGAAGCCAAGTCTCGTCACCAGTAACTAAATCTTCCAAAAATCCCTTTCGGTGAGCGCGAAGAAGGAAGGACTGACAAATGTTAACGCGGGTTGGTCGGTTTGCTTCATTTAACTTGTGAGGTAGGTATCCATCGGCTCAAAACTTTCCTGCCGGTCGATTCTGTAAAAATCTCACAGTGAAATCATAAGTGAAGTGAGCACTTAATAGTGTTAATCCCTAGCGAATGACAGCTCACTTCCCGCTCACTTCACCTAAGTTCTCAAGGTTTTTATAGATGTTTCCACAACGACATCACCCGTTGCGCTTCGTACCGTGGTGTGTGTGTCCTTATGTCTTATCTCACACAGAAATCATAATATTTTTTGTTTAAAAAAAAACACAAAATCTTATTTATTGAAAATGCCATTCACTAATATTAAATAAAGTACCTACTCGAGATAAAACCAGTAAAAGGTAAAACTAGACTAGACAACTCTAGTCTGTTTGAAGTCGGTTATTTTCTTTTTGTAATAAGATGTAAGGATAATAATTTCATCAACTCTTATTTTACTGCGAATGCAAAAACCTCTTCATTACTAGTCAGACCTGCGCACTATAGGGTCCCGTACAAATGAAACTATTATCAATCAATCAATCAAAATGTTTATTTCGGACAGTAAAAAAATCCATATTTTGTTAGTAAATACAATATTTAAAAAAAAAAAACTATTTTAGTACACGTAATATATTAAAATGAAAACAAAAAAATTTAAAATTACAATTAAATTAAAATTATCTTCACATTAAAATCAAAGTTAAAATAAATATTAAAATAAAAATCAAAATTACAATCAAAATTAAAATGAAAATCACAATCAAAATAAATTACAACTTAAAAATTCCAATGTCCTCTTTTTATAAAATTTCAATTTATATATCTTTCCTCAGCACCAGGCCCGCGGCTATGTCTACGGGACCAGTGCATCAGAAAAGGGCAGTCTGGCCTCTCCACAATAATCCTCAGGATGCTATTGGAGCTTGCACGTATCCTATTATACTTTGCCTTATCTTTATAAGAGGCCTTGCTACAACCTGTACAACCCCCACTGGGCCCTCGTGGTGCATTACGGCACACTCCCTCTCACAGAAAGAAGGTCTGTGTCCCAGCAGTGGGAGCGTTATAGGCTTATTGTGATAATAAAGCAACACGTATTCTGAGATATTAAGGTGAAACTTTTATTACATCGTCTCAAACTTTTTCGTCTGTGTGTTGCATGTCGCGTGACGGTCGGCCGCGGAGTAGGGATAAAGCGAAAGGCGCTCGTCAGAGCAGCCGAGGCCAATATGGCGACAAATATAATAATTATAATATAATAATAACCGTGACTAAAATAATAACAGTCGCACAGGTCGATCGATCAGGTTAAGCTACGCTTGCTGTGGTTGGTCTGTGGATGGGTGACCACCTTTACATAACGAGACCCCTCCGTGCCTCGGAAAGCACGTTAAGCCGTTGGTCCCGGCTGTCATTCGTGGATCTTTGACAGTCGTTACGGGTAGTCAGAAGCCCGAAAGTCTGACAACCAGTCTTACCAAGGAGTATCGTATTATCCAGTAACTGGATTGTGGAGGTCAGATAGGCAGTCGCTCCATGTAAAATACTGGTATTCAGCTGCATCCGGTTAGACTGGAAGCTGACCCCAACGTAGTTGGGGTCAGCTTAGCAGATGATGAATTACAACCCTTATTTCATTAAAAGTTTCACTTTTACTGTAGTTTCATAAAAACGACACAATCCTTTTTTTTCTATTAGCAGTATTAAAAGATTTTGACGTTCGAATAGTGCTGATTCTCAGCCTAGTTTGAATAAATGACTTATGACTTTTAATGTCTCAGTATGTGCCTGCCCCACTTACAGCCATAGCCGTAAGAATCATACCACGACATTCAGCTCTGAATAGGCGCTTTATAAGTAATATCAGAACTTCAGGACGACACCAAGTGCCATCTTTTACAATGAAGGCACGTGGACACAGTCGTAAGAAGTTGGAAGAAACATCCCAGCGCTGATTTCCTGGATTCGATTTCTCTTCAACCGTTTATCATTTCTCATGACAAAGTTTATTAACCGACTTCAAAAAAAGGAGGAGGTTATCAATTCGACTGTATTTTTTTTTTATTTTTTTTTTTATGTTTGTTACCTCATAATAACCGACTGGGTGAACCGATTTTCATGATTGTTTTTTTATTTGAAAGCTGGTACTTCCCGTGTGGTCCCATTGTCACCATTTCAATATCTGATGATGGGATCTTGTAGAAATCGGGGGACCTCTTCAATAAATAACAGCAGATTAACCGCGATTGTTGCTATAGCATATCTAAGCATTGTTTACACCATCACACAACATAATATCACGCCTGTACTCACTACAAAGGTTAAATTTTTTTTATTATAATAATAATTAATACCAGTAAAACAACCGCGATTGCTGCTATCGCATATGTATGCATTGTTTACGCAATCGCACAACATAACATCACGTCTGTACCCTATAAACGCAGATGCAGCTTCCTGTCACTGATATTTATATAGCAAGTAGTGTTTATATGAATTTGATTGGGGTAGATATAACTAAAAAGTGAAAAATAAAAAAAATTATATAAAAAAAAACAACCGACTTCCAAAAAAACACTACAAAGTGAAAAATAATTTTAATTTCGGAAGTCGGTGTCAAAAAACTAAAATGCGGAACCAACGACACCGACTTCCAAAATTAAAATTATTTTTCACTTTGTAGTGTTTTTTTGGAAGTCGGTTGTTTTTTTTTATATATTTTTTTTTTTATATGTATGGATGTACAGACGCCAGCAAAGCTACTACAATCTGTCAAATTTCTTTAATAGGTTTTCAACTTTACCGCTAAAACATTAGAAAATTATGAGGTCTTGAACGCCCTCTCACCGAGAGGAGGCCTGAGTCTCAGCAGTGGGAAGATTATAGGTTGATAATGCTTGAGCATGACGGAGTCGCGTTACGTCCGCTGCGCGTCACGTCCGCTGCGCGTCACGTCCGCTGCGCGTCACGTCCGCTGCGCGTAACGTCCGCTGCGCATAACGTCCGTTTATGGCCCTATTTTTTTTCTTGCGGGTGATTTTTTCTCGGATCAGTCGCGTTACAGCCGTTCTACCTAAAATTACCTCAACGCTAGAAGATCTTGTTATTAGATAAAAATCACACAGAAAGAAAGAAAATACATTTATTTAGCACAGACTTTAAGACACACAGTACCTACACCTGAGACATACATCAGATAAAAACAAATAAAAATCAAATAACAAAGTGTAAAGTCCGATGTAAGAAATTAAACTGGAAAGTGTGCCTCACGGCTGCGCCAAAAAGGCCCAGATCAAATTTAATTTTGTGAAGCATGGTACTAGGCTAGCAGACTTATCAGGTGATACTTTTTGTCGCCCGATTTTTGTAGTTAATCGGATTGTGAACAAAACTATTGTGTCTTGGAGCATACAGCATCACACAGACACATATCGGTAGGTATGTCCTTTTGAAAATAGAATCTTATTTCGAAAAACTCGTTTTTAAATTTTGGCAATGCGTATTGTCCTTGTCTGGACAAAAATGATTCACTTTGAAAATTATTATCATACACGTACCGGTTCGCAAAATTTTTTCTCATAACAGACACAACCAAATACATTTTCAGTAAGCACGTCGTAAAGCTGCCAGTCGGTCTCTGACTGTTGGATCGAGCTGATCTGACAACGAGCTGACGCTGACGGGTTCAGGGCAAGTTCAAGTGTACCTAACTTACCTATTATATTTCTCACAAAATGTTTTTAATAACTGCTGCTGTTGTGACCATGTGTGTGGGGCTTGTGTGTGGACGTAAGACTGTTTTTTTTTTTAACATTAATTGTATACTTACGGAAACTGTTTAGGTACGTGTTATGTTAATATGAGTATTTTTAGGTTGAAGTTGCTTGTGTGTAAACACGTTAAACATATTAACATTTAATTGAGGGAGTTAAAGGTTAAATAAGTAATGAGTGATTTCAAAAATGATTGTCCAGTTTGACTACTTTGTTATTCTCATGGTCGTAATTGAGATCACTGAGCTGAAGTCCTGGGCTCAGTTCAAGTCGGGCAAAGTGTTATTGCGTTCTTGATAACTGCCCGGATTTGTGACCGGTTGACGGCTTTAGGTGTAGTGATAAAAAATCAAAAGTCCTTTATCCAAACTAGGCTGAGAATTAGCACTTTTCGAACGTCGTAATTACAAAACACAGACCCGCCAAATGCCCGCCCTTCACCACTTTCTAGTGCTTTCGCTGGGGAGAAGAAGTTGCAGAACAAACTCCCCAGCAGCAAAGTTGTCTGTTCAATTAGAAAATACTTGATTGTATACAATACTAGATATGCAAAGTAATTAAAATTCAAGACACAGAACATTTTATTAAATTATTTGCCATATGTTAGCTAGCCACGCCAATAGAAATAAAATAATAAATCTTAATAATGTAAACAAAAACTTACTACCTACCTAAATAAAAACCTGCAGGTATGAAGGGCGTGATAGCTTACATTTGTGCAACGCTGGGTTCTGTTCACATAGCTGTCACTTGCAAATAATAAACTAGGACCATCGAAGTAAAATAAATAAACAAGTTACACTACCCCCCCTCGCCATAATTGTGGGAAGGAGGCAACCCGACCCCCGACGCTACCGCAAGCAGTGACATCTAAGGGAGCATGACGAACTTGCTGCCGGTTGCTCAGGCAAGAATAATATGATCAATCGCAGATGTCGCTAGCTAACCACATATTGCAATCAACTCATTAGGAAACATTGAAATGAGTATATTATGTCAATAATAAATTAAATTAAATTAAACTGAAACATGTAGAACTTGTACAGTAAAAATAAAATAACAATTATATAAACTCATATAACCTGTCAGTAAGCTAATTTTGGAGAAAGAACATAAACATTGTCTTGAGTTAATCAGGGCGACCAACTATTCTTATCGTTTAAGTAAGTAAGTAAGTAAATTAGGCATTTTACTTAAGATTTAAACGCGTTAAAAGGAAAATCTAGTAAAGAAGAGGGTAGCTTGCTATAAAAGGTTATACCAAGCCCAACAAATGAGCTATGAACCTTATGAAGCTGGTGAAAGGGAACACGTAGTTTGTCCTTATTTCTATTGTTAACATTGTGAATATCACTGTTTTAAGTTTACAAGTTAGAATACCAATATCTTTGAAAAAATCTCTTAGAGCGCTAGAAACGCCTCTGCCGGAGCTTTCGGGAAATATAGACGTGATGTCATGTTATGATTACAGAGTCTTCATCATGCTTCACACCAGATGGTATGAGTGGCGAATGCATACAAATCTCGCAATGCGAACCTATACTGACATTAATCAACAAGCCAATGAAAACAGACCGAGATTTGATGCTGCTGAGGAACTCACATTGTGGGGTTCTAGAAGGTGTGCGGAAAGTAAGTAGCTTTAATATCATCATAATTGAGGAGCGTCGGACCGAAAACCGATATATCGAATTTACCATATTTTTCACAAATTAAAAAAAGCTTGTAAGTTTTTTAATGTTACAAAAGTGGAAAATTATAGCATGTCAATTTGCAGTTAAAGTGACATCGATTGATGTGTGAAACTTGACGGAGGGTAGATACTTAATTTAGGGAGATACTTGGCGGACAAGTATGGATATATCGGTTTTTGACGCGATCATTTGGATATATCGGTTTTTGACGAAACCAAAATGGATATGTCGGTATTGAACTGAATTGAATTTGAATCGACCATTGTTGAATTGTGTAAAACTTAATAAGAATTATCGGTTTTTAATCCAACAAAAAGAACATGTTGAATTTAAAAATGTATTTGTCGGGTTTTGATTTGACCACAGTATTTTCATATTTTTTTTAAGATGGATGTAACTGTTTTTTAATTGATTTCTTTCCTGAAGGGTGTATAATTAAACATTTTGTAACAGAAAAAAAATAAAAAAAAATAATGTCTTAATTAAGACATATCGGTTTTTGTTCCGACGCTCCTCAATTGACAAGCATGCCCTAGGTTTTTGTGTCAACTTTGTGTGTTTTTAACAATTTTCGTTAGTGAAAATGTACCTTAGTAGTTTTTCCATACTGAACTGTTAATGCCTTTTTAACGCGAACTTAGTTTTTTCCAATGATCAATTTTCTACCTTATTTATTTATCTCCTAAGTATTACTTAATATTCACGTGTTATGGTGCCCCCGGAGATATCGCAGCAACAGAAAATAAAAAAAGACTATTTTAATTAAAAAAAACTTGAGACGTAACAAAAATGATTTCTGGTTTTTGACAGGCGATGCGTGTGCGCGTCATCGAGACCTAACATTAAAAACAAATTCCTACGTTGCATAGACCTCGAGAAAAACGTCTGTGATTATGAAGGTCAATAAGTTAAAAAAAGCAAACACGAATACAAGTTTTGGAGGATCAATTAAATATTCCTTAAAGATTATAAATTGTATCCGATTACTCTGACAGGGGCCCGTGGCTAAATAATAACAGCCGCATAGGTCGATCGATCAGGTTGAGCTACGCTTGCCGCGGTTATTCTGTGGATACCGAGACCCCTCCGTGCCTCGGAAAGCAGGTTAAGCCGTTGGTCCCGGCTGTCATTCGTAGATCTTTGACAGTCGTTACGGGTAGCCAGAAGCCCGAAAGTCTGACAACCAGTCTTACCTAGGGGTATCGTATTACCCAGTAACTGGGTTGTGGAGGTCAGATAGGCAGTCGCTCCAAGTAAAATACTGGTATTCAGCTGCATCCGGTTAGACTGGAAGCTGACCCCAACATAGTTGGGAAAAGGCTAGGCAGATGATGATACTCTGACAGTTTCCTCATTTCCTCTTTCCTTCTCTGGGATACCAGGCCATTTCAAAGATGGAAATTTAGACGACTAGAAACTATTGTGGGAGCGATGGAGGAGACAAAAAAAAACTCACAATCGTGAGCTATGAAAAAGCCCAGGGGAGGCATATGCTAAAGAGTAAAGCAATATGCCGGTCGATTCTGGAAAAATCTCACCGTGATAACTAAGGTGAAGTGAGCTTAGAGTGAGCTGTCAGTCATGCTGATGCTAAGGATGGACACTATTGACAGCTCACTCCACACTCACTTCACCCAAGTTTTCACGGTGAGATGGTTACAGAATCGCACGGCTGGTGTCTTCTGATGTCTAAACCTTTAATTTAAATATTGCAAATAAAAGCTATTTGAAGTCTGACAGTTTAAGAAATCATGTTTTTTTTTTGCAGGTGTGCTGCCCAAAACTTTTAGAATCAGAACCTGTTTATAGCATCAATGGGTCGTGCAACACTCCTGATGGTAGGTCCGGTACATGTGTCGGTCTGCACTCGTGTCCACATATCGAGAACATGCTCATTCCACCCGTGACCCAAGAAACAATAGATTTTGTGAGAAATTCAAGGTATGTATCGGTACAGTATGTCTATCCCCTAACACAAGATCAGCTGGTCGATTCTGTAAAAATCTCACCGTGAAATCATGAGTGAAGTGAACACTTAATAGTGTTAATCATGCATTAGGAATGAATTACAGCTCACTTCCCGCTCACTTCACCTAAGTTCTCACGGTGAGATTTTTACAGAATAGCATTGCCGTTGTTTCTGTCGAAGTTTCAGTCGAGTTTAGATATTTATACGCATCACGTCTGTGAAGTTTATACAAATTGAAAACAGTTTTTTACGGACATTTCAAGTAACTGCATACGGTCCTGAAAAAAGTATCATCAAATAATTTTATTGTGTTTTATCATGTTAACCCTTAACTGCATCGTGATGTAAATTTGCATCAACCAATCCAATGCCATATTTTCGTTTCCACAGAGCACGGGGATTCCCCAATTGTTAGAGATATTTAACTCATTTTGTTCCCAGTAGATTCGTTCTGATTACATAAAGATGTAAATTTCCACCAGGCCATTTAAAAAATAAAAAGTATTTTTATGAATATATTTTTTTAAGTAAATATTTTTTCCTGACTATAGAGCTAATGTTTTAATTTAATTTGCTTAAAAAGTAAAAATCATGCAATTAACGGTTAAGATATTGACCCATCAGGTCTGTGGAGTTTCGCTAACTATTTTAAGTTACCCTGTATATTATGGTCACTTTTAGATGCAACAGTCCTGAACAATATCCCGTTTGTTGCGGTCCCCGTCCAGAGGAAGTTCAGACTGGCGATTGTACAAGGATGACTGCTTTCCCACCAGATCCTAACTCTGAATGCTGTGGCGATTCTGCAGGCTTCGGAAATAAGATAATCGGTCAGTGTAATTTTTTAAGTATGAAATACGATCGCCCGATCTCACTAAGAGCCCCCGCAGACTGTAGACTTTCTATCGGCCGATAGTTTGGTCGGGTTCGGCTGTTAATGCGCACACTGGGCCAACAAAACAGTTGGGTTGGACGTAAGTGCGCAGACTAGCCCAACAATCGGCCAACTATTCTCGAACGATTTTACTAGTTTGTAACTGACTGTTGAAGAGAACGGTTGCACAATGAAAATAGATACAGTATTATCTAGAAATGTTGAGGAAAGCCAAAAAGAGATTCCTAGAGTATTGGGTGCATCCCATCCTCAATGATAGATAAAGCGAACTGAACTATCGGCCGAGTCGGCCGACTAAACAATCGGCAAGTGTGCGGGCGGGGCTTGAGCGCCGTACTGATCAAGCGGTCGATAGTTGACCGACAGTTTACTTTGAAGGCAAACCAAGGAAGGTGTTTGAGGGGAATCCCATCAAACTGATTCATCGGCCGACTACTAATCGTTACAATTTACGCAATTGCATACATTTCCATACCGATTAAGACGCCGACCAAACTATTGGCCGATAGAAAGTCTGCAGTCTGCGGGGGCTCTAAGGCCCCGTTTATGACCTCGAGCAACGCGACTTCGGCAGTCGACACGCGCGTGCGTCACCTGTTTCCGTCTGTCGTTCCGCGCTTCGCGTCGCAGTGAAGGCTCGTACAGACAGGCGCGACGCGACGGCGCGACACGATTCTGCGATATACAACGTGTAACGTTAAATGCGCAAAACCTGAAAATAGTTTGATCAGAATAATGAGCAGACCATGACCTACATCTCGTAAGTCGGGGCCGTCATCACCTGGCCACTATTGCTCTGGCAAGGAAATATTGATTCATTGAAACTAATATTTGCCCAAGGGAAGGTTTGCATGACACACGTCAAATGACTTTGCACGATGTGTGCAAAATCAATATCTACAACGTGTAACGTTAAATGCGCAAAACCTGAAAATAGTTTGATCAGAATAACGAGCAGAGTTAATTGAACCACTTTTTAATACAGGTCACATTTTTCAAAAAATCTTCATTAAAAACGTTGCCGTGTCTATTTATTAATAGGTCAAGCAACCCAATGTCAGCGCGGCGCAGCGGCCCGGTGACGACTCCTCCCTCGATAAAGCGTCGTCGCAGACGCAAGAAACGATCAGAATGGCCAGAAAACTAAAACAGCACATAAAACCTTTACAATTTTTTTAATGACTTATTTTCTCTCTGAAATAGGTCAATTGAATTAAAAATCAGTTGGGGGGTCTGAGGTTTTACGCATTTAACGTTACACGTTGTATATCCGTAGAACAATTTCTATGGAAACGCGCGCGACAATTCACACAGGGGCGACCTGTCGCGCCGCAACATGGTTGCGCCGCGACTCCAATAGGAACATTTTGTATAGCGACGCGGCGATATTCGCGCAGCGGCCGCGACAACATACAAAATGTTCCTTTTGTATGGCGACGCGGCGATATCGCGGTAGCGGCCGCGATTCGCGTCGCTCTAGTGTGAAAGGTGTTGCGGCGCGATAATATCGCAGATTCGACCCGCGCCACGTCGCGCGACAAATCGCGCCAGTCTGCACGAGCCTTGACTCGTAGCATGCTCTAAACAACTTCTTTCATTTGTTCTCTCAGTCGCTGTCGTTTGAGCGTGTAGCTCAAGATGACGGGGAAACACTAAGCGAACATAAATGAATGCCTAAATATTAGTGCACTGTTGGAATTTCGACTCTCGACGTTGAGCCGGGCGTTCAAAATCCAACAGACAGGTTTTTTGGTTTTGTTTGTCACTTAGGTGTGGCTTGCTGTTAGTGAAAACGGACATTGTTTTTTTTAAAGATTTTAGGTTCTACTTAGATGATTGCAAGATTGCTTTCTACCAAGTAAAATATGTCTGTCTCACGAAGCGACGTGCGCTTTACTTGGGTTAACCAAGTGTACAAACGCTCTGTGAATGTGTGCGTGAAGAGTTGTTTCAGCACATGACACACGCACTTCCCACTTCGCTATTGTCTTGGACGGTACCGAGATCTCCTACGCTTATACACACATTCACAGCGCATTTGTACTCTTGTTCACCACAAGTAAAGTGCGCGCCGCTTGTATAGATAAAAATATTATAAGTACCAATAATAGAACACGGTAAATATATCCACTTTGATTTTAAGAAAAAGTTTGGCTCGAAGACCGTCTTCGCTATTAGGTACTCATACTCATACTCATATACGCAATGACAGTCTCTTTCTTCATCTTGAAAGGTAGAGAAAAATGTATGGATCAGCTGTTTTTTTTTTCGACCTTTTTTCCGTTTATCATTTACTAGCGACCCGCCCCGGCTTCGCACGGGTGCAATGGAGAAACACTGAAAATTTTAGAGCCATTATTTCTCGTAAAAAGTATAGGATAAAAAATGGTTATTGTGGGTTATCCCTAAGAGATAGACATATACCATCGCGGACTTTTTTGTAGACCTTTTTAAGGTGTACAATACTGTAGTACATTATTTTGATCTTTCTCGACGGTGTCAGCCAGCGTTTACAATGTAAGCGCAAAAAAAGGTGTTCATTTACGACATTACATTAGAAACCTCTAAAATTATCAGTGTTTCTCTACTATATTATGCATGTATTATACATATAAACCTTCCTCTTGAATCACTTTATCTATTAAAAAAAACCGCATCAAAATCCGTTGCGGAGTTTGAAAGATCTAAGCATATAATAGGGACAGACAGACAGGGAAGCGACTTTGTTTTATACTATGTAGTGAAGTTTCTCAAAAACATTTTGTAGATCCGAAACCTTATCTTCCAGTTGGTGACCCGACCGCAATAGATGATCATCCATGGACGGTGATAATTGAGTACTTACATAAGAAATATGGAACAACAGGAACGTATTGTGGTGGCGCTTTAATCAGCGGCAAATATGTTCTAACAGCTGCTCATTGCATAACCGGACCAAACGTGGAGCTGGTCACGCCGTAAGATGAATATTTATTTATTTTGAGGTGAAAACGTCTTTTCGCTCGGTGTAAATTGCATCAAAATCAAAAATATTATTAGAAAATTTTGCGAAAACACACTGCTGAAACCACGCGGACCCAGTGTGGGTTGGAAATTTCAAATTATGATTCGAAAATTTATAGGTATCGACTCGATTCAGCAACTAATTTTTCTTCTAATAATCGAATGAATTCATTGTTTACATGAAATAAAAATGTTTTGTTTTTTCATGTCAGCCTCATCATAACTTAAACTATTCTAAACTACCTCTACAAATATAATATAGGTACATTATTAATGTCGATACAAATCAGCAATAGGTTTGCTATTTCAGGTGTAGGCTGCGCTAAAACTATAACATAAGGACCAATGTCATATTTGTTTACTTTTATTTTGCTCAACAGTGTCTCTCTTTCCTTCTTTGTCGTAGTACATTCCATAAGTAGATGGTGAACATCTTCAACTGTTCCGCATGTTTCACAATTGGGAGAACTCACTTAGTTCATCAAAAATAAAAATTAAGAATAAGAAATTGACAAACAATTAAGTACAAGAATTAGAAAGGACATGTAGTAACCGTAGAGGTCACGCTGCACTAAGTAACATAATAAAGAATATTTCAATCCATGTATTAATAAACAAGCTGTCTACTCCATGGGATTACCATTGGCAAAAATTACGAACTTCCATCCAAACTCATCTAACCCCTTTAGAGGATACATTTTTTAAATTAACCTTGGCTATACAACGTGTACCTAACGTTAAATGCGCAAAACCTGAAAATAGTGTGATCAAAATAACGAGCAGAATTAAATGAACCACTTTTTAAAATAGGTCACATTTTTCAAAAAATCTTCATTAAAAACGTTGCCGAGTCTATTTATTAATAGGTCAAGCAACCCAATGTCAGCGCGGCGCAGCGGCCCGGTGACGACTCCTCCCTCGGTAAAGCGTCGTCGCAGACGCAAGAAACGATCAGAATGGCCAGTAAAACTAAAGCAGCACATAAAACCTTTACAATTTTTTTAATGACTTATTTTCTCTGTGAAATAGGTCAATTGAATTAAAAATCAGTTGGGGTGTCTGAGGTTTTGCGCATTTAACGTTACACGTTGTAGGAGAAACTCTTGAGCAACATTTAGCATGATCGGCCTATAATTTTCCCACTGCTGGGACACAGGCCTCCTTTCTGTGAGAGGAAGTGGGCTGTAATCCACCACGAGGGCCCAGTGCGGGTTGGCGGCCCGGGTGTAGCATGTGCTCGAATTTTTGTTTCTAGGTCATGCCGGTTTCCTCGCGATGTTTTCCTTCTTCGTTTTGCAACATTTCATGCGAGAAGAGACGAGAGCAGTGGTGGCACAGTGGTAACGGCCCCGACTTACGAAGGGCTGGTCGTGGGTTCGGACCCAGACAAGCGTTTTACTTTGTGTAAATTATTTCATCACCACTGCTTACAAAACTGTGAAGGAAAACATCGTGAGGAAACCGGCATGTCGTAGAACCAAAAAATCAAAGATAATGTGACATCTAGCAACCCGCACTGGGCCCGCGTGGTAGATTATAGCCCACTCCCTATCTAAAAGAGGAGGCCAGTATCCCAGTAGTGGGAATTTTTATTATATTAGGTTCATTATGGCAATAACTCAGTGGTTTAGGCTGTGCGTTGTCTGCCAATGAGTGAATTGTAAGATTGTTTAAAGTAGATAATTAACTAACTTTTAAACATATTTCCCAGGAAAGTAGTTCGCCTCGGAGAATACAATATTACGAATGAAGGCATGGATTGCGTAACGGCACCAGGAGGTGGCCAGGACTGCACTGATGGCGTAATCAGGATAGCGATCGAGAGGACCATACCTCATCCGATGTATAGTCGTGAAAAATCAAAAGTAAACGACATTGGCTTGATCAGATTAAAAGAAACAGCTCCGTACACGGGTTTGTAGCGAGTCTCACTATATCATCTGCCTAGCTTTTTCACAACAGTTTTGGGGTCAGCCTGCAAATGCAGCTCAATGTCAGTACTTTACATGGAGCGACTGCCTCTCCGACCTCCACAACTATCTCTTTGTCCATCCGTTCAGGCTGATCCCATGTGATGTGTATGATTACCAGTGATCGGAGTAGGTAGATTGATTTTTGGTACTTGTATCATAAATGCCCACAGAAAGAATAACATGGATAAGCTATTTTCCCGGAAAGCAATTCCGGTGTTTCCGGATCCGATTAAATATTGTTAACGTTGGCAGTGATATTATTACTACTCAATTCAAAATTTAAAGGTAGGTATCAAAACTAAATTCATTTATTATTTATTTGAATATTAAAATCAATTTTTGAGCAGATTCCAGAAGTCAGTATACAAGCGAGGGTCAAGTAACGTTTTAACAACACAGTAACAAACAAAGAAGCGCACTCTACGAACCAAGTAAATGAGTGAGCTACCTGGCATGTCGTCGGTGGGCGTACGTATTGTTTTGATAACCGGTTAGTGCACCACCCATGATCCTTTGTTCTGATTGGTCGCTGGGTTGTGTCAAATCGTGACGGTGCCGTTAAAAAAAAATAATATAAAGAATATAATATTGCTCATTTTAACACAATTCCTACCTAAGTTCCGGTTTTTTTTTTGTTAATAATCAACCAATTCCGAAATTACGGAGGAAAGTCCATATTAATATATATACGTTTCGGATCAATGACCCCATTTCAATCTACCTACTCCGATCACTGATGATTACCGAGTTACGGTCAATCGATAGTTGACTATTTTTATTTGACGTCGATCAACGTTTTTGAATTTAGTAGGTTACGAATTTACGATCGTCCATATCAAGGAATTGTCAGTCGTTGTTCTGTCGGCTTGTTTGATGTGGGATATCGACTTGCAAATCGTACTTCACCATTTTGAATCCATACTTTATTGTTAACTTTCTAGATTTCATCCGCCCCGTCTGCCTACCAACCAAGGACCTGACGCTACCAGAGAATACGCCTCCTTCCTTCTTGATGTATGCCGTTGGCTGGGGTGCGACGGAATCAAGTACACAGAGTGACATCAAGCTACATGTTAAATTGCCTTTCGTTAGCCACGAAGTAAGTAACCACAATTAGCTTTTTTTTTCCACAACGAGCCAAAAGTCTCTGCCACAAATATATTTTTAATCCACCTCAAAAATGGAGGAAGTTATTTATTTATTTATCTACTTACGTAGACAAAAAAACTCTTAGTGGGTAGTTCTACAAACTAAGGAAGAATTGGAGTCTGATTTCGGCCCGACATTTTTTATACATTCTGGTGGATTTATGCCCATTTAAAAAAAAATTGAGCCACAGGAAACTGAGAGGGTCACCAGGAAGCTGAGGAAAACAGAGAAACTCAATCGAGATCAATCATTTATTTCACAAATTTTATAAATTTGCCTCTTAACATTAATTTGTAATAATCAAAGTATCTTTTATAGTAACAAAATTTGATAAAGCATTTTTAAAGTACGACAGACTGGTGATTCGGCTCTGGCTACCGTTTTGGATGACAGTTGCGCAAATGTGCCGGCGGCTCTTAAAATTGTCTCTGAGGGATTGTCTGGGACTTAATTTATAAATTGAACGAATTTCCCCTTTTTGTACAACAAAAAATCCGAATAACGACGGCATTTCCCCACAACAGAATACCGTACGACATCACACTATGAAAATAACTAAAGTATACTAAACGGATTGTCTCTAAATCAGTTAATCATCATCTGCCTAGCCTTTTCCCAACTATGTTGGGGTCGGCTTGCAGTTTAACCGGATGCAGCTGAATACCAGTATTTTACATGGAGCGACTGCCTATCTGACCTCCACAACCCAGTTACTGGGTAATACGAAACCCCTTGGTAAGACTGGTTGTCAGACTTTCGGGCTTCTGACGACCCGTAACGACTATCAAAGATCCACGAATGACAGCCGAGACCAACGGCTTAACGTGCTTTCCGAGGCACGGAGGGGTCTTGGTATGTAAAGATGGTCACCCATCCACGGACCAACCGCTGCAAGCGTAGCTTAACCTGATCGATCGACCCGTACGGCTGTTATTACTTAGCCACAAGCCCCACTCCATCAATCTCTAAATCAGTTAAATCACGAATTTTTCTAACAGGGTCCTTGTCTAGCACGAGGTATCGCAAACTTAATACATTTAGTTTTTCTTCATTATGGAGTAGATCATATCATAATGTAGGTGATTGAAATGACTGACAAAACTAACACAAAACTTTATCATTTCACAGAAATGCCAACCAATTTACTACAGGAGTGGTCGCAGCACCACTTTATCGAGGAGTCAACTCTGCGCAGGCGGTATGGGACGTAAAGACACTTGCAAGGGCGATTCCGGAGGCCCCTTATTGTACGAGAATCAAAGCAAATATGAACTCATTGGCATCGTCAGCTTTGGACCAACATTATGTGGACAACCGGGTGTCCCTGGAATTTACAGCAATGTTTACGAATACCTTGACTGGATTAAGAGTGTCATTGTTGCATGATAAAGCAGATTACGTCGAAAGTCAGAATACGTGTTTATCCCAATTTTACTGTGTAACCGAGAAATTCAAATATATTATTGTAATTATGTAATTATAAAAGGTTTTTTATTTGATTACACATTGACGGTTCAACATACATACATAACCTCACGCCTTCCTCCCATGAGGGTTGGCAGAAACTACAGAACGCCACCTGCTACGATCTTTACTACTGCTTTTGCCTCGTTGTCTTTCATGCATCTGAAGGGTAATTGTGTAACACACTATTAGTAGCAATGGGTTTCATTTTGACAGTTGAACAACATTCATTGCGTTATTTACGTTGTTGAGCGAAAAAATGGAGCAATGGGTTAGTAATATGCTTCCAAATGATTCAAATCCGCGAGTTGACTAATTTTTTTTTATTATTTAAATTGAAGCTTTTTTACCTCACTAATAGCTTGGTATAAACAGTTTTTTAATATTTTTAAAAATTGAAAAGATATGAGCGTTCAAAAGTCTCAATTAGACAGAGAGGGAAATACTGAATTGTGACGTCATAGTTCAGTATCGCCATATAAATTACATGCAAAACTTCGTTTTGCGAGAAAGAGATAGACAAAAAGTTTCTATAAGTTATAAGTTTTTTATTTTTCGACCGATTTCAAATTTGATTTCGAATTCTATTATTTTTTTTATTTTTTTTTATTTTTATTTTATTTTATTTTATTTTATTTGGAACAACAAACAATTACATAATCTATAATACAAATAAACAAACTTAAGAGCTACTTAACAATTATGCAATCAACAGCGTTGTCCACAGCATATGTAAGTAATAATAAATACGCGTTAGGAAAGAAAACGATACAATAATAAAAGCTTTGTGATGATCGTAGAAGCGTTTACATTTTTACAAACATAGAAACGTCTAACTAAGGATACAGCAGTTCAACTATAAGCTTATGATACTGAAGGGGATAAGAGTACAGTGTCTGATTTCATGATCGCCTTGAGGGCGGAGTTTCGAAATTTTCCGCGGGATTCACAGAACAAGTCAATGTCTTGAAAATATTTATTATAATTGTCGGCAAGCCGTCGTAATGGTGCTCGTATTCCCGAATTAGTTCGACATGCTCGTACTACAAACAGTTGTTGCTTACGTACTGCGCGTATATGTGCAGCTCTTGGGACGAAATAACATAATAATATCTTGTTACAAATATCCGGACAGTCATAGACATTTTTACAGAGATCGTAAAGAAAAGTGACCTCAAGGTATGTACGCCGGCTAGTGAGGCTTATAAGATTGTATTTCCTTAATAAATCAACATACGACGCAGAAGAACGAAAACACTTGTAATTCATGCATCTCAAGAATTTCTTTTGTACCTTCTCTATGCCATCAGAGTATTTAGTATAGAGGGGATTCCACACCGCAACTGCATATTCTAACTGTGATCGAATTAGAGCTTTGTATAGATGTAAGTAGGTCTGCGGGCGTACAAAGTTAGTAGCTGTTCGCATAACAAAACCATACATACGCCAGGCTTTGTTGACAATTGCGTCTATATGTATGTCAAGATGGAGCTTAGCATCAATGACTACGCCAAGATCACGTACCATGCTAACTCTATTTATAGGTGTACCGTTTAAGCAGTAATTATATTGGCTAATATTTTTGTTCTTTGTTATACTTATACAACAACATTTAGAGACGCTAAGTTTAAGTTTGTTGCACATGCAATATTCAGTAAATCTATCTAAGAATTTATTGTATTACATGTGTGGATATATTATTATCTACTAGAATATATAGTATTCAATATCATGTAACTACCCAATTGTATGATTATAATGTAATGAGTAATAGTGTGTTAAGGGTGCTGGTCATACACGCTCACCGACGGTTGACGGATTAAGTAGGTGAAATAATCGAATAATCCAGTAGCCAACAGATATCTATCTTACCTGTTTACAAAGCTGATGGATAGATATGGAGCAGACTAAACAAAATACAGACTGTGTAAGAGATGAAATAAGATTGCGAGATTCAGGTGATAAAATAAGATTTCCAAAACAGTAAGAATTACGCCTGTAGGATGATTATAAAAATGTCAATGCAAAAGATTCTCAATGCAATTTTTACATGTCTCTTCAATTTTGTTTTCTTTCAAAAGGTTATAAATTTCTGCAATAGGTATTATTACTTTCGTCATTTTCATTATGAACAGCGAACTAATAAATAGTATGTTTCAGACGGTTGTTTAACGTAACATACGTACGTCAAATAATAACGATTACGTAACAGTTATTATTTGACGTAAGGCAAGGCATTTTTGATGTACAGACGCCAGCACATCAAGCTACCCGAAACTGTCAGATTTTCCCAATGATAAATGATAAATGATAAATGATAAATGATTTATTTTCTGTAAGTAGGTTTGTACAAACACTTTTACATGTCAATCATATTTTTTTAAACTAGATGAGGTCGGCGTTTCCTATCTGACTACTCTGAGAAGAAAGGCCGAAACAAACTCAGAGGTCACAGTCTCTTTTAAAGTCCAGACATAATCTTGGTCAGATCATGTGAAGACCATGTAGATTGGTGTCTGAAATGGTCTTTTGAGTAAAGAACCACACAGATTGAGCGGACCTGTCCAGTCAGTGCACGCAATCAACTTTGAACCTTATGCTTTAGCTCTAAAGTTGAAAATCTATTAAAGAAATCTGACAGATTGTAGTAGCTTGATGTGCTGGCGTCTGTACATACGCGTGCGCAAGTGGACGTGAAACAACCCGCCCTAAGTCGTGTGTCGTGTCTCTGAAATTACGAAAACAAAATTGGCTGTTTAATACAAAAGTTCAATACCTACTTTACCAAAATGTATGAAACAGCTGATTTTTTTTTCATGATCTCAGAGTTGGTCCCATAGTGAAAGTTGTTCAATTTCATGAATAGAACACCCTGTAAAAAATTGTAGCCTGAAAAAAGAAGCATCCAGTTTATGGATCGTAGCAGGTGGCGTTCTGTAGTTTCTAATTACCCCACGGAAAGAAGTGAGTTTATGTACAGACGCCAGTACATCAAGCTACTACAATCTGTCAAATTTCTTTAATAGATTTTCAACTTTATCGTTAATGCATAAGGTTCAAGGTTGATTGGGAAAATTTGACAGTTTCGGGTAGCTTGATGTGCTGGCGTCTGTACAAACAGTGTATGTATGTTATAACAAAAAGAAAATAACAAACTTCTAGGCTAAAATAAAAAGACTAGTTTTATTGGATATGTAGAGACCTAGCATAACTCGTTTTTGACATCTTAAAGAAACAAGTTTTTTTTTGTTTAATTTTTTTTTTTTTCAAAACATTTTATGATTTCTGTGTGAGATAAGACATAAGGGCCAACACACACCACGGTGCGATGCGCAACGGGTGATATCGTTGTGGAAACAACGAAGTGTGCCAGTGAGTGTGAAATATTATATTTCTAACATCGTTGTTCCTGTATTTAAATAATCAATATATATATTTTCAACTAGGTATTTAATTTCTTGCCAAGGAAGGGGCTTGTGGCTAAAAAAAAGAAAGCATTAAGAGAATAAAAAGACAAACAGGAAATAAAGTAAAGGATATAACGATATCATACTTCAATTTTGTTTATTTGTCTATACAAATAAATAAAATTGAAGTATTGGGTGGAATTATTGTTGAAAATATGTTTTTCTCTGGAACGAACTAATCTCTCACTACGAACCACAGTTACTAACTTTTGCAGTTATTATCGTTTAACTGTGTTTATGATTGTATCTGTTTTAGTTCCAAAATAAGCGATTTTTATTTTATTATTTTTAATAACTTTCTTACATATTTAAGAAAGTTATTCCACTTAAACTGCTGTTCTGTTCATGTATACCTCAGTAAAAGTACAATTAAAATTGTAATAGAACTTACATGTTATAAAGCATCAATTTATTTCTCATCACAAAAGTTGTTGTGGACAGGAAGTACTTTAATCTAAAAAATATAGGCTTAACATTTGTGAGAGACTGGTGCCCGAAAAAGGCATAAAATACCTGTGTGATAGTTTTCTATTTATTTATTTTATTATTTATGTAAACACAGTAAAAAACATATGGATATGACATAATTGTAATTTGAGTACAAAGGTACCTACTGCTTATTTCTTAAGAAATTTCTTCCAGCAGACCTGCGAAAGGAGAAGTAAAAAAGAAATTCAATTCCACAAATGTCTAAATTGAGGGGGAGTGTGAAATACTGTGTTACCTTCATATTATATGTATATGGTCAATGCTCCAACTCTATGTAATGACGATGTAAGAACTCTCTCCTAATAAAATGGAAAACTAATAAACGCGTCTTTTACTAAAACGTCCCTAACAGTAAGATCTTGCAAATACGATGGGGGACAGAGAAAACAAATAAAAGTCACTGGCCTCTCTCTTGGTCCACTCCATACAGAAATTGAAGAAAAAATATTCTCGTGTATGACTGTTGTTCCACTTATACCATATTATTTTCGAGACTGTAAAACATGTCATCCTGTATATCATTGTGTATTGGCCAAAAGAGTAGATGTAGGTAAAACTACACTGATTAAGACTGATGAAGGCTTTTACCCAATTGATTTATGAATTTATTTAGGTACTGGATAGTAGACTTGATAATTTTAAGTATAAAATTATGGTCATTAATGATGGAAGTATCCATCATTAATGACCACGGCGAGAGACACTGGTTTGTTATTTGCAAGATTTTCCTCAAAACACACGAATAAATATAGCTGCTGCACAAAGTTGCTGATGCCAGTCGGTCTCAGAGCGTCAAGTTGTTTGGCCTACGGTCCGACTTGCACGGACTCAGTGCACAGTGTCACTTTATTTGTTTAAATATTTAATTTGGCACAAAAATGTATTTCATTACCGTAGCGGTTGCTGTCTGCGCTGGACTTGTGTGTGGACGTAAGACTGCTTCTGTTTTTTAATTATTTACTGGCTCCTGCCCGGGAAATCGTACGCGTGATATTTCTTGTTCCCCCATTCATTTTAATGCGACCTTATATTGCAATTTTATAAAAAAAAACATTAAAGAAAAACAAAAACAAAATGGCATGGAAAATAGGTAAATAAATAAACCATAAACATTCACCCACTGAAATATTCCTTACTCAAGATTTTTCTGATTCTTAACACACTCGTATAAAATAAATCAACTTCTAAATAAAAATGGAATATTATTTTCCAGGTGACTAACAACTTAAAAGGGCGACTAACTATTTGCTACTAAAAATAATGACATGGCGACTAATATTAGGTTCTGTTAGGTTCCTTTAAACCCTGCAGGCGGAAATAGGGGCCCCGTGAAGCGGGGCTCCGTCGACTACTTCTAATTATTATTATTAAATATAATTAGTTAACTTGATACACAACCTCGTTGTTTAATTTAAGAATGCCC
Source organism: Eremobia ochroleuca (assembly GCA_949629135.1). Lineage (NCBI taxonomy): Eukaryota > Metazoa > Arthropoda > Insecta > Lepidoptera > Noctuidae > Eremobia > Eremobia ochroleuca. The sequence goes on from OX451408.1 coordinate 3,474,692, forward strand.
ATTTTCTACTTTTTATCCGCCGTCCGTAGCTGCCAACCTACTGTTTTTGCTACCCCAAATTCAGATTAATTTGTCGCCGCGTTAAATACATGCCAATAAAAATTTCGTGCGAAATTGCGGGCAGAAGGTAGTTAAACATAATGTATCGATATAGACGATTAGATATATTATGTACTTATATATAAAAGATGTAGCCTGATGCATTCAATTTTTCTTATATTATTTTGCTCAAGCCGTGCGCCCGATAGAATTTCCTATACTGAAAAGTGACGCACTTCCATTCAAACTTAAGTATACGAGTATATCGCATGCAAACAGAAAACATAATACCTAAGACCAAACCCCGTAAAGCATCATGTTTCCGAGATATTACAGCCGGTCGATTCTGTAAAAATCTCACCGTGAAATCATAGGTGAAGTGAGCTTTAAGTGAGCAGTCAATAGTGTTAATCCCTAGCGTTGGTCTACTAAATCTCACTTCACGCTCACTTCACCTAAGTTCTCACGGTGAGATTTTTATACATAGAATAGCAGTACTCTTTTTTAATTCCTTTGGCAGGCCTGTTGGTCTAGTGGTCAGTGGCCCTGACTACTATACGAAAGGTCGTGTGTTCGATTCCCACCCTGGACAAATGTTTGTGTGATGAGCACGATCATTTGTTCTTTGTCTGGGTGTATACTGGATGCTTTTTTTAACAGGCTCCTAAATTTTACAGGGTGTTCTACTCATGAATATGAACAACTTTCACTATGGGACCAATTCTGAAATTACGAAAACAATATCAGCTGTTTAATACAAAAGTTGAATACCTACTTGAGCAAAATGTATGAAACAGCTAATTTTTTTTCATGATCTCAGAGTTGGTCCCATAGTGGAAGTTGTTCATATTCATGAGTAGAACACGCTGTAAAAATTTGGAGCGTGTAAAAAAAGCATCCAGTATTGGTATCAGGCGTGGCCGCCATTTTGAAAAAAATCAAAAGGGCGCGACGGTAAGTACCTATGCCAGGCTCCATATAAAAATCTTCAATCCCCTTTACAGCGCACAGCTTAAATCGCTGGTTCTAGAGCCAACGGTTTAGGCAATTTTTTTTTGAAGTATATTACCTGTGTTATTACGTCATAATTGTTGTTCAAAACGCGATCCTCGCATGCATTGATGATATATTCACCGAATAATAATAAAATTAATTGCACGGTCGACTTAGGAGCATTGACTTAATGTTATTCATAAACTTAAGGAAAATTATTGTTACTAAACAGATTCTTGTTCCGTCTTGTGTGACTTTTAAAAGTCGTCTTTCGTGTTAGTTTCGTAGAGGGATGACAAAAGCGTTTTTGAAGGATTTTAGGTGAGTTACATAGAGCGGACGTTCATACGTATTTAATAAATATTTTTAATAGCAATCAGTCAATTATATTTTGAACACTTTCAGATGCCAGTCCTCCTCCAGCGGCTGGGGGATCTGGCAGTTGTCAAGCCAAGATGACTGCGTTCCCTGTTGAACCTAGTTCTAAATGCTGTACATCTGTAGGAAAAGGTCAGTATCCGAAGAAAGGAAAGAAAATAATCTTTTCGCAGATCTAGTTAGATGATTTACTAACCTACGACTGAGGCTCAAATTTTGTGGTGTCTTTGCCTTTCATGTGGAAAGAAAGAAAGAAAGAAAGAAAGAAAATGCGTTTATTGGCATTACATCAAAATAAATACACATTAAAACTATAAAAAAGTAAACAAAGACTATAAAAAAAAAGTGGAGCAAATAGGCAAGTCCACATCGAAGCACGAGGGGAGGTTGTTAGAATCTCATCCCGAAGCCCCTTAGCTTCGGCTTCGGGACGTCTGATAGGGTTGGGTCCACCAGTGCTACTCTGACGCGCCCTAATTGAGTAACACACTCAGAATAACAAACAGCCGGTCGATTCTGGAAAATTCTCACCGTGCTAACTAAGGTGAAGTGAGCTTAGAGTGAGCTGTGAATCATGCTGATGCTAGGGATTGACACTATTGACGACTCACTCCACGCCCGTTTTCACGCTGAGATGGTTACAGAATCGCACGGCTGATTCCAAATAAGGTGTTGCAGCATACTTACGAATGCCATGCAAGATTGCATGGGACATTGTCCTATGTCCCAAACTAAGTCCTTATCAAAACGTATGGTAAGAACACCCAAAGTGAGCTTTTATTATTTGTTTAGTGACAATATTATCTTGGACGTCCACGCCGACGTCACGGCGTCACGATAGTAAAGGGGTCGTCCCCGCTTGTTAATACCGCGTCGTTAACACTATTAACGACTGGGAATGTTTTGTTCCGCTCGTTAAGAGTGTTGAAGAACGCGACATTTTTTTTTCGCAATCGTTCACCCCTCGTTCCGCGTCTAGTTTAGGAGCGAGGTACACAAGTACAACCGGTCGATTCTGTAAAAATCTCACCGTGAAATCATAAGTGAAGTGAGCACTTAATAGTGTTAATCGCTAGCGAATGACAGCTCACTCCACGCTCACTTCATCCAAGCTTTCACGGTGAGATGGTTACAGAATCGCACGGCAGGTACACTGGGAAATGTTGATGTAGTCACATTTTGTTTTAACTTGTAAAGCGATTCATCAATTTGGTTTTTATCGAAGTACATACATAAGTGAGGCTTTTCGTCGATGATTTTATCGTCCTTAAACAAAATAAACAGAACATTAATAATACATTACTAAAACATGTAGAATTGAAAAAACGTGACTATTATAATGATTCAACTAATTGGTACAGTAATTGGTAGATACTACTTGAATTCTAACTAGGTACAGACGCCAGTACATCAAGCTATCCGAAACTGTCAAATGTTCCCAATCAACGTTGAACCGTATGTTTAAGTGATAAAGTTGAAAACCTATTAAATCAGTTCGATAGATTGTAGTAGCTTGATGTGCTAGCGTCTGTACATGAAATTTCCGCCGATGAAAATGTTATAATGTGCACGTATTTCCATGGCTACATTTTGTGGATGTGAACGTGGACGTCCACGATAATATCGTGATGATATAAATTATAAAAGAGCACAATAGGTTTCTCCGTATAAAAGCCAAACCTCTTACCTTTCAGGTGATAACGCGACCGATCAGCATCCATGGGCAGCGCTAATAGATTACGAAACAAAAAAAACAAACGCTCCAAAGACGTTGTGTGCAGGAACTTTAATCAGTGGGAAATATGTCCTGACATCTGGCCATTGTATCTCCGGACCAGTACTGGATATAGCCACGCCGTAAGTTATACATTGTCTTTTTGTTTCGTTCGTCAAACAAACATAAATTGCTACAAGAAATGTCGCTCGAATAACCCTGACAGGGGGGCGCTGTTGGCAAACATATTTTGTGCAATTGTTTTAAGAAATATTAAGATGGCAGCGTTAGTTCCGATTTTGGCCACGCGCCAAAGAACCTTGCAGCGTTGTTCCTACTTATGCGATTTAATCCAATAAATACTCGTCCGCATTGCTGCCACCCAGAATTGATCCAATCCAGCCTGTGTCTTGCTGCCCTCCCCCAGCGATGCCCTACTACGCCGAGGTACCCGACAAGGTGTGCCCGTAGCGTGTGGTCGCTCAACATTTAAGTTGGCTCAAGCCCTAGCTTGAGGCCTTAATTTATTGAGGCACCCACAGGCAAGCCCTGTTAAGCAGCTGACAAGTAGGTTGACCTGAGAGATGCCATTCATAAAAAAAAACTGTCATCCGGAGACGTGCCCGAAGACTGGCAGCATTGCTACGCTGAATGGCCATAGAACATTAAAAAACACAAAATTAATCTTTGGCCATAGAACGAGCGAGCTCTCTGGTCACGAGAAGTGTGACCCAGTCGGCGAGAAATTTTTAGAAAAGTAACTTAATTTAATTAAATTACATATTTCATTAAAACACAAAACGTATTAATTTATTTAATTTTAAACAAGATAATATAAACATAATATATAAGCTGACAGTCAGAGTGCAGGCCTCGGCTGGACTATTTTTTGACCAGCCAAAGAATCAGTATCGCCGTACAACGTGGCAATGGTTTAGCGGTTTGTCCCAGCTGTTATTCGTAGATCTTTAGGGTCGTTAAGGGTAGTCAGAAGCCAAATCTGACAACCAGTCTTACCGAGGGGTTTCGTGTTACCCACAGCTGGATTGTTCACAGCCCAATTACTGGGTCAGATGGTCAGCCGCTCCATGTACTACTGGTGTCCACCTGTATCCGGTTAGAATGGAAGCCGACCCCAACACAGTTGGGAATGCTAGGCATATTGATTGATTGATTTTAAAACTTATTTGCCAGGGTTGCAGTTCGCCTTGGAGAATTTGACTTAAGTCGTGAAGGCAGGGATTGCGAGACAGTCGCTGGAGGGGGTGAAGATTGCAATGATGGACCCACTAGAATCGCAATCGAGACGACCATACCTCATCAGAAGTATGCGCCTGGCCATCCTTCGAAGTGGAATGATATTGGTTTGATCAGGCTGAAGGAGGTAGCTCCGTACACAGGTTTGTAACTAGTCAGTTGAATATCCCTTAGGCCCAAATGGGTTCCGTAGCCAAACGATTTTAAATTGAAAATATTTATTTCAGACCAAGCACACAGTAATTGATACAAGTCCATATTATGTTAGAACTCGTAGATTCATATAGCTTACTAAACTAAACAAGTTGCCAAAACACATAGTTTGTAAACTGGAAAACAAAAATAAAAGGCAGACCTATAACATATTCAAGCGACATTTAATGAATTGTAATCGAATAGCAACTTCTTAACTGTAAAATCTTTTCTATCTTTGTTTAAGATTAAGTTAAGAATTGTATAAAACTGTATTTTAATTGAAACAAACAGCTTTTTTTTTAAAAAAAAGCTGTTTGTAAAATTTAAAGTAAATATTATTTTGGACACGCAAGAGCGACCGATGCCTTAGGATTTGGCTGTCCACTCTGACCGACACCACGCTCAGAAGTGTGTTGGTGCTACCCTTCACCCAAGATCACAGGGAGGCCGTACTTTTGCGAAGCACCGCCTGGACGCCGTCCATTCTGCGGTCGGCGAACATGCCGGAGGCACTGCACCGCATTGGGAGCCCCAACCAACCCTTGAACGCGTTGTTAAACAGGAAAAAACTAAAAAAAAAAAAAAACGGAACCCTTATAATTTAGCTATATCCGTCTATACGTCTGTCTGGATGTAGCACAGCTATTTTACTCGGAGACTATTTATTATACATATGTACATTCTGTGCACCGCTAAACAATGGTGTGATAAATTACGAATAAATAATTAGGGGTGGCATCTCTCATACATGCAGTTAAAAACAAAAATCAACGAACATAATCGTGTGGGTTATGGTTGGGTCCCATAATTTAAAAATATGAGGTTTTTGCGTGGTTCGACACGCACTTGGCCGGTTTTTTACTGTTTTGTACCCTCCCTTTGGGCTTCGCCGCAGCTGGGTAAAAAAGAACGCAAAATTGAAATCACCCCTGTATCTGTCTGTCCGTCTGCCACGCGTATTTTTTGCCGAAAACGATGGCGAAGTGCTGATTGATGTTTTCAATCGTCTAGACAGGATTTTTAAATGCTATCAGAAGTTACACGTAACTCCAAAACTAACATTTTGTAACAAATAAGTACGAAAAACAGCAGCCACTTTTTTCAAGACTAAATAAACAAGTTTTAACTCTTCTAGATTTCATACGTCCCATCTGCCTGCCAACCAAAAACCTGGAGAGTAATCGTCCTGACCATCCGCTGTATGCCGTTACTTGGTACAACCCAAAGAAAGTCAACCAGAAACTGAAGATGATTATTAAAGCGCCCTTCGTCAACCTGGAGGTAAATAACCGTCCTTCAAGATTCTCATTCCACCTTCATCTATCGTTTTCAAACGAGTCATCTAGTGCCTTGCCCATGCATTAGCTGAAATGTCAGTGAAACCGCAGCATGACGGCAATACACAACACGAAGCGACAACGAAAGTGCAAGATAAAAACGTACCGTCGACCGAACTTCTCTGGTAACGAAACCAGTTTGAGTTGGCCTCGTATTCTATTGAAACTCTAGGCGAGCTCAAGGCTAGAGTGTTACCTGACGGACTTGCGGTTTCGAATGTACGTACAGACGCTAGCACATCAAGCTACCCGAAACTGTCAGATTTTCCCAATCAACTTTGAACCTTATACATTAGTGATAAAGTTGAAAATCTATTAAAGAAATCTGACAGATTGTAGTAGCTTGATGTGCTGGCATCTGTACATACGTGTATTCACAACCTAAAACTCTTTAGTAAAAACTTGATGCAAATGAGATGGGTTTATTTTTGTTTACATATTCTGTTATTATTATTTTAACAAGCAACTGTTTTTTTTTATATCGACGGAAGTCATGGATGTGACGAAGAATAAACTGACTAAGGAAACAACGAAACTAATAAGAAACTTTATTGTTTCCAGAAATGCAAATCAATATACGGCAAACTAGGTCGCAACATCGTGTTGGGACAGGGTCAGATCTGCGCGGGTGGTATTGAAGGCATGGACACTTGCAAGGGTGATGGCGGTGGTCCCTTAGTGTACGAGAATCAAGGAATATCAGAACTTGCTGGCATCGTGAGCTTCGGACCGACTCCATGTGGTCAAAAGGATATTCCTTCAGTTTACACCAATGTATACGAACACCTTGATTGGATTAAGACTATTATTGTTGCGTAATTTATATATTTTATTACTTACATTTCATGACATGTCACAGACAAACAATCAACAATTTACCAAATTCCGCATCAAACTACGACCAATGCCATAAAATATATAACAGAAATAAAAAAAAAAAATTATATTCCAATAAATAAATGTGTTAAAACGACTAAAGTTAGAAATTAATATTATTCATTCTGACCTAGCAACCTCTTTCCTTTGGGGGAAATATGCATCATATCCACGCAAAACACCCTCACTCCTCCCTCGTATAGTAAGAGAAATGGGCTGAAAGAACCACCAAGTAGGTCCCAATTGTTGCAAGCTAAGGCTAAAATGGCAGGACAAGCGTCAACCCTATCGAAAGGACTGGCATTAGAAAAGTACTGAATTGTGTGAAAAAGGGAGAGAAAGAAAAAAAAAGAAAGAAAATGGTTTATCCTGCACAAACATGACACATTACAAAAAAAATTACAAACAAAATACACACACTCATACAAAGTAGCCAAAAACCTCGTATTCAAAACCTTAAAAGCTTACGATGTTGTCGAGAAAGAGGCCTTTGCGCTGCAGTGGGACAAAAGGGCTGGACATTAGCTCAACTGTCACTAATGAGATACATTTCATGATACAATTACTTTTTCTATTGTTACCAATCTCTAGGAGGTTAATCTTGAGAGCTGAAGGGATTTGGAGTCGGCTTACAGTCTAACCCGATGCAGCTAGAATACCAGTACTTTACATGGAGCGACTGCCTATCTGAGCTCCACAATCCACAATCCATACAGGCTATTTAGTTTGATTAGAGAATTTTAATTTGTAGAATATAATATAGTACATACTAATTCCATGAATAACATTGTTAACTAAACTAATTTAGTAACTTTTTCATACAACACTAGAAAAATGTTGCTAACAATATAAAATGTGCGAGTAATACTTTCGTACTTATTTTCATAGTTGGCAACTCAACGATTGTAAATTGACGAATCATAGCGTTCTCAAGCAAGAGCCAAACAAACCGATTCCGACCGATGTGCTTGTCTGTCGCTTTGCCAGGTGTATGCGCGTATTCTAAATTTTACAATCGGATGTTTGTGTATGAAAACAAGTGAAAATACTTGTTTTCTTGAATGAATGTGCGCTCTAACGGCCTAGTAATAAATAAAATCTAGGAATCAATAATATTTTATGTGTATTTAAGTGATAAATCGGCCTTTTCCCCCGTGTCTAACTAACGAAGAGGGCATTGATGTTTATAAATATTGATTTGTTACATATCGTGTTTTCTATCGTTTTGATTGTGTCTCAAAACGTGAAGTGAGATGTAGGGAATATAATAAAGTGTAAAAGATCCTTAGTAAACGAAAATGCAACAGATAGTCCAAACTTACATGGACGCGATCGATGGTGTAATTTCGTGTTTGATTTGATTGTGTTTTTTTTGTGTTAAAAGTGTGTGTTTTTGACAATGGAGGGGACTACAGAGAAGGATTGTTCTCCGTTATGGAATCTATACCAGCAGATCGTGTCCGACATGAAGGTAGGTCACATTGGCTGATTTTCTTTGTACACGCAAACTTAGAACCGGTCGCGTGCTCCACATTTCGCTAGGAAGTTGTCCCGGTAATCTGTTGGTGCTGAACCAATGTTTGACGCTCCGATAAATACTGCTGATCAGTTATTCTGAGAGATTTGTTTGATAGTTTTTTTGTGTGGGTAGTTCTTAAACATTTGTGTAGGTATTATTTGCGCATGCTCACCATCTCAAATCTGGCGACATTTTAATAAACAAAAACAATGGGATGGATTTTACTTTTTTAATTATCTTCTATCTAAGATACAAAGGACTTTTTGAATTTAGAATCATACCTGCCGTGCGATTCTGTAACCATCTCACCATGAAAACTTGGGTGAAGTGAGGGTGGGGTGAGCTGTCATTAGGGATTAACACTATTGACACTGCTCACTTCAAGCTCACTTCACTTATGATTTCACGATGAGATTTTTACAGAATAGACCGGCTGTACTTAAAGGCAATAAACAATCACAATTTATACTCATTGCTTGGTAAGCAGTATTGTTTCAGGACAGGTCCACTCAATCTGTATGGTTCTATCCACAAAAGACTATTTAATTTCAGACATCAACCTTGGTACAGATGCCAGCTCATCAAGCTACTACAATTTGTCAAATTTCTTTAGTAGATTTTCAACTTTATTGCTAATGTATTAGGTTCAAAGTTGATTGGGAAAATTTGACAGTTTCGGGTATACGTTTGGGTAGCTTGATATGCTGGCGTCTGTACATGATCATCACATGATCTGACCCGGATTATGTGTGGACTGTAAAGAGACTGCCTTCTGAGTTTGTTTCGGTCTTTCTTCTCAGAGATATCTGATAGAAAAAACTAGATGAGGTTGGCTTTTCCTATCATTTGATAGGAAAAGCCAACCTAATATAGTTTTTAAAATATTATTGACTAGCTGCGCCCCGACACTGATCCTCGACGTGACATTTTGTCTCACAAACAATATTAACACTTTGCGGGACACTTAACGCCCCTCGACATAATCACAATAAAACTTATATTGTGTCTCATTCAGTGTCCTTCAATGTGTTAATATAACTAATAACAAACATAGACAAACAAAATAGGGTACTTACTTAAGTAAATACTACTTACTAGTTCCGGGTGGCGTAGAACTCTTCTAATTTTCCTGAAAGAGTTCGTAAAAAACTTCTTTATTTGTTCTTTTGTCATGATCGGCGGGGTAGTTGCGTAACACACTATCAGTAGCAATGGGTTTCATTTTGACAGTTCAGTTGGTATCAGCATCATTTGATGTGTACTACCATCAGACATAGTTCTGCTGTTGTGTCGCTGCACTGCGTTCCATCATTCGCTCATTTCAGTTGCACCACTAAAAATAAAAGCACTTGAAACATAATTATTGTTTTCTTGTATTGCAGCTCTGTTAATATTAACCATTTTCTTTTTGATTGATAATTTACCTGAAATGAAACCATGTCTGCACACACAGAGAAAAATCGTAGAAAAATTATTGTGCATTTGAGTGGTAATGGAAAAATTACCACACTAGCACAGTAAAAATTCTTATGCTGTACAGTATATATTATTATTATTTTTTTTTTTGTGGATTTATTGGTCAAATTTTCTGTACTCACTTTACAGTGATGAGCACAGTAATTTTTCTAAGAATTTTCTCCGTGTGTACCTATATGCAATGTTTAGTTTATCAATCAATATTATTAATACATTGTACTAACCGATTCTAACTTTATGGTGGCTCTGAACTGCACTTCTTGCTGAGCAGTACCTCACCCGTCACCACCACTGACAGGTGATTTTTTTACTGTGTAGTGATTTGCCTCATGTTTATTTTATTTTTTATTTATGTTTTTAAACATTGCCCCACACTAGGAATTTCTCCTGTATTGTGGGTGCGTTTACAAACATTTTAACTCACATACCCAAACAGCCAGACCCAGAACAACTACTTGTAGGTCATACAAATATTTGTTCCGTGCGGGAGACGAACCCGCGACACGCAGCGCAGCAGTCAATAGCTTAACCACTGCGCCAACCGTGCCGTCATGTTCCGAGCCACCATAAACTATCGGGCTGTACCTCTATGAATATTTTGCAAATTACCAATGGAATATTTTGCGATTGTCTACTAACTAGTAATACTAATGCTAGTTTGCATTAAAAATCATTTGATACCAGACATTTGGGCTGTTTTGAAACAGCCTCCATAACTGCCAATACTTACAACATGCATCTGACACTCCCAGACCAGTCAGTACCGTTACCATCATCATCTTCTTCGTCTTTATCTTATGCCATGTTGAGGAAGGACCTAGTACCTACTTCCTTCAAGCGGGCGCGCGGTCATTTGTAACGCCAGCGGTCGCGCGTAACCTAAAAGACCTATAGGATATTTCAGGGATTTAAAACACTAATTATTTAATATTTTTTGTATCTATCACATTATCATTATCTTAGGACATAAACAAAATTATAAAATCAAAATAATATTCTAATTTTCTTTGGATTTGTAAGCAATTTGGCATCATAAATGTATCGAGAATCGATCGAATCGCGGTCGATTCGACGCCGCGCGACTGCTTGAAGGTTAATGAAATAAAATAAAAATACAGCAGCCCACATGATCCATTTAGGAAAAAAAAAAATAAGTAAGTTCCTATAGAATAGAATAATTTATTTCAGATAATTAAAATCCATATTGTGTTAGTATATACTAGCAACAATATTAGCTTACAACTATGTTAGTATTGTTAGTACTTATCTTTAAATAAAACCATAAAACAAAACAAAAAATACAAACATAAACTCACATTGTAAGCTTATTTGCATGGATAGGCAGTTCCTAAAGTTGGTGCATTATACTGTATAAGGAAATACCAAATTTTACATTCCTGGGTACAGTCTGTACACAGTTATTTTACCTGTCACAGCAACCTAACAGCAACCTTATTGTAACGAGGATAAAGATCACTGTTATTTTGGCAGACTTGTTGGTGTCGGCAATCCAAAAGCAAGCTTATAGTAACGAAAACAAAGATCACTTTGATTTTGACAGTGACAATATCAGAGGTAGAATTACTGGATGGGAGTTTCTTTAGTATAGTCAAACCACAGACAAAAGCGGGTGTGTGTATTTTTTTAATTTTTAGGGTTCCGTACCTCGAAAGGAAAAAACGGAACCCTTATAGGATCACTTTGTTGTCCGTCCGTCCGTCTGTCTGTCTGTCAAGACCCTTTTTCTCAGGAACGCAGGTATCAAGCTCGAATTTATATCAAATACTCAGGTCTACTGTCCCTTGGAACTGTGAAAAAATCAAACTTCTAAGCCAACGCAATCAAAAGATACAGCCGTTTATGCCGCAAGGGAATCAAAACCTACAGGGTACTTCCCGTGAACTGAGAATCTTGAAATTTGGTACGAAGCAACGTCTCATAAAGGGAAAATTGCGAAAACCGTAAACTTGTAGTTACACGTACAGTAAGCTTCAAAGAAACCGGACCCCCCTTTGATGATGATATCATACGTTTAAGTTTTTCGTAGTGTAACGTTAATGGCGTGTTGGTCTAGTGGTTTGAACTGCGGCTTAGCAATTCGATGGTCACGAGTTCAAATGCGCGGATGAGATTTATTTTTTTCTTTTTTTTAGTTTCTTTAATAGTTGATTATGTGATTTTCCTAACTTTATTTCAGAAAACATCCATATTTAAGAAAACAAATGTGAAGTATGAGGTTTGTAAGAAAAGCCAGGCATGTTGCATAAACAATATTCATTTATTTCATTAATTACATTTCTAGGAATCCACATATACAGTTATTAGGAGTATACAGTTTTCTATCTGTGTTAAATTAGGGTTATTTACTTAAAATATTAACTAAATACAAAATAAATACCCTGGGTGAGGTGTAGAACGTTTAACATTAGATAACGGTTCGTTTATAGATATTTCTAGTAACATAACTACAATATTTATTTATTCAAACTTGTAAAAACATTATTTTTTTTTACTCTGTATGATCTTATGAGGAAAAAAGCCTGGTTAAAAAATGAAATGTTGTTATTTGTGCCTGTGAATTACAGAGGAAGAACCAACATGCTAAACTATAACAGTATAGCAATATACATCTTTCTCTTTTATCACAATTTCTGATAACCCTTTTAACACAGCATTAGAAAAGTATGTGAGGTCAGATGGTGCATCGTTAACACATTACAAGACTACTTGTAAACAAGAGTAACTGGATTCATAATAATAAAGGTTGTTTATTTTTGATTAACTACGAGATAATGATCCCACAAATATTGGGAATTATTAACACTTGCTCAAACGTTCCAATGCAATTTTATCAGATAAGTTACACAATCAATCTGCCGAGTAAATTATCTATTAATAACGCAGACGATGGCAGTCACTGTCTATCACTTCTTGAAGACTTTTCATGCCCGAAACCATATTGAAACTTGCAGCACTATTTCGAATTAGTTCCCGGGTTATGTGTGTCCCAAGGTGTCGCTCCGATTCATTAGTGTAAGCAGTTGGGTGAGATCGCATTTCACATCACCCGTCGCTTGATACCTTTGTATCCATCTACGAACTACTTTTCTCTGTAATGAAAACAATAATATTAGAAATACATAAAAAATCCACCTTGTAAGTAATAATGCAACATGGTTGTAACAATAAATATATGTGTATAACGTAAATCTTACCGTTAAGCCCACATTTCTCGTGCTATTTTCTTTATGCTTTGTTCCTGTTCCCAGAGAACAACAATTATTTTAGCCTTCAAAAAGTTGTTAATCGCACCATACTATCGGTTAATAGAATCAACTGTTCAAAAACTTCGTAAATTGGATAATTTTACGACGAAGACATTACACACAAGCTGATCGGCACGAAAACGAAACGATTTGAAAAATAATTATACCCTCAATCACAGTTTAGTAAATAGGGCGAAGAAGTATTCTAAATTCAACCTTAACTCACAGTTCATACAGCAGTTAAGTTTCTGAAGTAAAATGACGGTAGTGCAACAATCGGAATCAAGCACAATCTATTCAACCAAACAAGAAATCTATGCTTATTTCAACCTTATCTTTTAGTTAATAATTGAAGAGTTACGTATTGCATTTTGTAAAACAAGGTTGTGGACGGTAGGTGTATCTCACGTGGTGGAAGTTGAAATTTAAACCTTAATGTCTAGAAGATTAGACCGTTATCAAACTTGTTCGATAAAATGAGTAATGCTATTCGAATTTTCGTTGAGATTACTAACTGAGCCAATAGCCTATTGGTATAAGGCACGGTCTTAATGATCGTCTGGCGCCTGCTGATGTGGGTTCGTATCCTATACGGCGTAGTGTCTTTTTGTAAGTTATTCTTGGTATACGGTTCGGCCAGAAGCCGAAAAAAATACCACAATACCTAATTATTAAAAACATACAAATAATATTTGAGTTGGATCGGTGGATGCTCGGGCAGAGATGGGTGCGGCGCGGGCGGCGGGGAGGGAGCTGCTCGGGGCCAGTCACGTGACGCGCCCGCCGTCGCTTGAGCGATTATTCTTTAAGTCTTGGCGGGGTCCGTTTTCTCTGACGCGTACTGTACCTACAAATTTGTACGGAACCCTCGGTGCGCGAGTCCGACTCGCACTTTACCGGTTTTTGTTAAGGCAAGTAATGTCTTCATTAAAATATACCAATGTCAACACAAAGTCAGTGTCAACATTTTATATTACCATATCAAATTACCATTCATTAGTTACTCAAATAACGCTCCTTTGAATGCATGTCCCTCATTCATAAGCTGAAGTAATCTAGATACTAATATTATAAAGCTGAAGAGTTTGTTTGTTTGAACGCGCTAATGTCAGCAACTACTGGTTCGAATTGAAAAAATATTTCTGTGTAGGATAGTTCATTTATCGAGGATAGGCTATATATAACATCACGCTAGGATCAATAGGAGCGGAGCATCAATGAAAAATGTTGCAAAAGCGGGAAAAATGATTCCTGTGAGAGCTTCCGTTGCGTGCGCTGCGTAAACGTATTGTTCCCCTTTAAAAATAAAAAAAAGTCCGCGACAGCATATGTCTATCGTCTCATCACACTGGTACTTAATTTGAAAGAAAAGATAGAAATCACGTTTATGTACACATACTTAAGTATACAATACGTATTTAAAAAAAAAACATAAGTATTTAATAAAACCAAGCAGTTGTGTTCTTCACGACCTCCTGATCCTAGTAAGCAACTGTACCTTAATTTTTGACGATACATTAATGTCATACAATTCTGAAGGATTAAGTAGTATGTTTTATTACTGAGGGGCCCGTGGCTAAATAATAACAGCCGCACAGGTCGATCGATCAGGTTAAGCTACGCTTGCCGCGGTTGGTCTGTGGATGGGTGACCATCTTTACATACCGAGACCCCTCCGTGCCTCGGAAAGCACGTTAAGCCGTTGGTTCCGGCTGTCATTCGTAGATCTTTGACAGTCGTTACGGGTAATCAGAAGCCCGAGTCTGACAACCAGTCTTACCTAGGGTTATCGTATTACCCAGTAACTGGGTTGTGGAGGTCAGATAGGCAGTCGCTCCATGTAAAATACTAGTATTCAGCTGCATCCGGTTAGACTGGAAGCCGACCCCAACATAGTTGGGAAAAGGCGACGCAGATGATGATGAGTATGTTTTATTACTGAGACCTTTTGAGGATCCCACTGCTGGGACACAGGCCTTCCTGTGAGAGGGTTTGAGCTGTCATCCACCACGCGGCCCCATTGCGGCGGGTACAGTTAGTTTCTATGAATTCGTGCCTACATGCCTAAATTGGTCAAATGGTCAGTTGAGGCATATATTCGAAAATCTTCAGTATCTTACATTTACCATTGACATGATATAAAGAACAATACGGCCATTTGTCAAAATCTCCGCAGAGAGCTATGCAGAGAAAATGTCGAATGTTGACTTGAATCATACTTAACACATTGAACGCCGTGGTGGTCACCTGTAACTACACTTTACCTTCCATCTGAGCTGACGCCGATTCACGATTTCGACAAATTTTACACATTATATTTTACTGGCTCATACGGTTCAAAATAGTCTAAATAATTATTTATTATTACTATCCAAATAATTAAAAAAATAGTTGCTGTTTCTCACTGGTGACCACCACGGCGTTCAAAGTGTTAAACAGACTTACCGAATCATACACTTTGAAGATCGAAGTTTCAAGTAAAAGCTAGGGGAACGCTATCTTTAATGCAGTTTTTCTTAAGCTTTAAATACGACGTAACTTAGGTAAGTAGTTCCTGGGTAGCTTTGATTTTTTTTTTAATCCACTTGTTTTAAAGGTTCGCCGTTACTTTTACCTGCTAACCCTGGACTTCACTCATAGGGGCCAATTGTTAAGACCTAAGCAGAGTTTATGAGTTTTTGATGTCACAGGTGAATAAATCCGCTGTTGGGCGTGCTGCCTATCCCATGTCCAGCCCCGGGTAAAAATGATTTTCGGTGTGATTTCGGCCTCATTTCGGCGTGTTTTCGGCCTATTTTCGGCGTGTGTCGGCGTGCTTTCGGCCTGTTGTCAGCGTGTCGGCGTGTTATCGGCCTTTTGTTCACTACCTCGGGCTGTTTTCGGCGTATTTTTGGCCCGTATTTTTTACCAGTGGCTTCTGTCGGTTGAATGATGATGATGATGATGAAATCGGATGAGTTTTTTTTAAATTTATAAGAGCACTAAAAGACTGCGAAAGGCCGTTTCGTAGGGAATTTGAGGTGAATGATGTCTTTACTAAATATCTCGTGATAGGTTAAATCGAACTACCTTTACGATCTTAGGGTTTTCACGGTATTTCTTTAGTACCTTTCGTCATCGTAACCTTTCACGATGCCATTATTTGCGCGATGTGACCAAAATCATTCAGATATTCGTCAATCATGACGGTCTTTTTCATTTTTAGTCCTACTTTGCTACCAACGGTTGTGTGACACAGTACCTGGGTTATGGTCCGCAACCCAGTTACTGGGTCCACGACCGTGACAACAATATGGAGCGCAGTCGCTGCATTTGTAAAATACTGGTATTCAGCTGCATCTAGACTGGAAGCCTATACCAACATAGCTGGGAAATGGTTTGGCTTTGAAGTTGGTGTACCTGAGGACCAACGAGATAGACTTGTCTTTAAGTATCGTGGCAACTGCAAAACGCTTTGTTTTCAACATATTCCTACTCACATGGTGTGAAGATGACACTTCAATAAACCAGTTAAATCGCAATACCTACAAGAACTTCTTGCTAATCAAATGCAGTTGCTTTGTGACCTGCATTTTAATCTAGGCATTAAAACTCAACATTTATTAAGTAAATGCTAGACAGGTATCGGAAAAACATGTTTATTGATACCTATAAAACCTTAGATCATCACGGTTATAACAGTTGATGATGTTCTGTTTGTTAAAGGCAGTAATAGATTAAGGAAGAGACCAGTATCATATATGTATATAGCAGGGAAATTAGTTTAAAAACTCATTTAAAGTTTTATTGAAAGTAAGAAGAAAGATTGCCGTCAAAATTGGTTCAAGCAATTTTTGAGAAAATCGTAGCCGACTTCACAATGTGCAGTGTCGACCAAAAGTCCATAGGCAATCTCACAAAGCAATAGCTTGACGTTTAGTTTGACTTACGACCTTCTTTTGATGAGTAATTTCTATACTATAGACACACACTCGCATTCGTTGGCAAATGATTGTGTTTCATAAATTCAATCTTTAGGGTATATGACATGATAGCTTAGCGGTTATCTTACGTCGGTAAGCGAGTTTATGAGTAGCGAGCCGTGGGTTAAAGAATGCTATTATATTCTTAACGAATATTTACGCGATAAAACATAAAGAGTCCCGAATATGGTATTATTGGATTTATTTTAGATATAAGTTTAGCTATAAAGCTTCCCCTCACCTACATGAATTTGTTTTTTGTTTGCTGTGCCCGCCAGGGTCCATAATGATCACAATTTCTTTTTTAACTTTTGGTAAGTACACATTGAAGAATGCAAATAAATATTGAGTATTGAGTATTGGTTCGAATCTCACGCACGGTGATAATTTTTTTAAATGTTTTCACGCTATTGAATATAGTTCCGTGTCATGTTCGTCTTGTTCACATAATTCGTAAAACATTATGATTATACCCACAGAAATCGAAATAAATAATTTATAAGGTAGACTGATGCAGTTAACTTACGACTAATTCACCGCGACTAAATAGAACGTTATTGGTTCATTGTTGGTTGATATCCGCCGATTCTGTTATTCACAAACTAAACTAAATTTAAGTTCAGTGCATCTTTTTCTTTCTATTTCATTAAGAAAAGGACAGAAGATAAGTATAAGTTTAGTCCTGTCAAATTAGACCTATTGGACCTAAGTCCAGCTCTGACTAATTTGACAGGACTAAATGGACGTATTTATCCCTTTATCATTTGATCGTGTACTGTACAACACTTACTTATAAGTAATAATTGTATGAAACCGAGTACTGTGAATGAAGATTTCTATACGAAAAATACATAATACAGTAAGGAGACCTTCGTTCGTTTTGATGTGACACTAGCAAGTGTAGAATACCCTGAACTAATCAATCCGTATTAAAATTCACGAAACAAAGTCAAGACGATTATTGACTAGAAATAAATATGCAGTAAGTGTTGTGATGAAGTCAGACATTCCTATTTAGTCATTTGCAATAATTATATCACCGGCCAAGGTTATCGAAAGGTCAAGTTGAAATTATTAAGTAAACAACTTTTTGCTAACGAGTAAATACTTAAATATTTAGCAATAGATTAGGTTTTAGACTTTGGTAAAAAAATGTGTTACGTATGCAAAAAAATACAGCAATAAATAAATAGTCAATAAAAACAAAGACTTGTAAAGTGGTTTTTTTGCTGTTTCATTTTAGTATTTTCAACTAATCACAAGACCGGTGGTGCGCCAGAGGTATCGCCCCGACTTATGGCCGAACCCATAGATTAACATTTCTATGGCCGAACCCAATAACCTATTGACAGATCGCTACTAATATACAACGTGTAACGTTAAATGCGCATAACCTCATGCACCCCAACTGATTTTTAATTCAACTGACCTATTTCAGAGAGAAAATAAGTCATTAAAAAAATTGTAAAGGTTTTATGTACCGTTTTAGTTTTACTGGCCATTCTGATCGTTTCTTGCGTCTGCGACGACGCTTTATTGAGGGAGGAGTCGTCACCGGGCCGCTGCGCCGCGCTGACATTGGCTTGCTTGACCTATTAACCCGTGAGAAGGCGCGCCTAATTTTCTTACACGAGTAGGCGCGCGCGAGCAAATTGCTCACACTATCATAAATGTTTATATTTTTAGTGTTTCTATATTTATTGGCTTATAATGTATTTAAATAAATAACACAAGGTTTAGTAAGTAAGAAAACAAGTATTTTAATCAAAACTATTAAACATAATAGCAACTTCTAACGCAAATAACAAAACAACCTAGTATTAATTAATTTTTTGGCACGTTTCATAAAAATCACAATAAAAACTGTTCCATAACAAAAACTAAAAAGTGTTATTCATCCATTAAATCTACACTAATGTGCCTCTCGAAACACACTGAACACATGTATTTTACATGTTCGGTGCAAAGTAATTGCTGGGCGCGTGATGAGCAAATTGCCGCACGTTGGTACACGGCCTCCACAAACGCCTTGCTGCGCGGTCGCAACGCCACTGAGCGGATCGAGAATTGCGTCAGGGGAGAGGGGGTGAATATTTAGGAAGGTACTTAAGTGCTTGAATTGGTGTGGCACGGGAAAGACAAAAAATTTTTGAATTATATTTTTGTGTGAGCAAATTGCTCATAGCGCGCCTTCTCACGGGTTAATAAATAGACACCGCAACGTTTTTAATGAAGATTTTTTGAAAAATGTGACCTATATTAAAAAGTGGTTCAATTAATTCTGCTCGTTATTCTGATCAAACTATTTTCAGGTTTTGCGCATTTAACGTTACACGTTGTAGATTATAGTTAGCTTAAAACCAGAGATAGATTGGTTTTTCTACCTCCAGTATGCCAAAACTGATGATAGATAGGCAATTGGGTTTTGCCGTTAGCCGTTAGGGAGTCCAGCCTGGCGCTTTGCGTTGTTTAATATAATGTAATTTAATATAATTTAATATAATAATTTAATTTAATATATTTTACATCACCACTGCTTTCAAAACGGTGAAGGAAAACATTGTGTGGAAACCGGCATGTCCTAGAACCGAATGTTCGAAGACATGTGCCTGCACTGGGCCCGCTTGGTGGATTTTGGCCCACTCCCTCTCACAGAGAGGAGGCGTCCCAGCAGCGGGAACACTGTAGGCTGATTATGCTAACCAATCATAAAAATTAATTAAGTAAAGATTTGCCAGTAGTTTTTTCGGTACAAGATCAGGCATCCAAAAACCTGGTATCAAATCGGCACAAAAAGTGAACAGCCCTTACAGCGCATAGCAGGAAAAGAACACCGGTAAGAAGGTTCAACTGACCCATGATGTGTTCGCGGACAAATTTAAAAAGATCTTGTCAATTTGTCTGGAGTACTGTGAGATGAGCGTATATATATAGTATTTGAGCGTATATATATAGTATTTGGATTACTTGGATATAGTATTTGTCTTCAACTAATTGAAATGTAATGTAATGGCCTTGGCCGTTTTAAGTACCATCATCTGCCAGTCTAACCGGATGCAGCTGAATACCAGTATTTTACATGGAGCCCAGTAACTGGGTAATACGATACCCCTTGGTAAGACTGGTTGTCAAACTTTCGGGCTTCTGACGACCCGTAACGACTGTCAAAGATCTACGAATGATAGCCGGAACCAACAGCTTAATGTGCTTTCCGTAGCACGGAGGGGTGTTGGTATGTAAATATGGTCACACATCCACAGACCAACCGCGGCAAGCGTAGCTTAACCTGATCGATCGACCCGTGCGGCTGTTCTTACTTAGCCACAAGCCCCTCATGGCCGTCTTAAGTATGTTATAGAAATAAAATAAATGCGTTAAATAAATGATATCGACCGTTTATATATCGCCCCCACAGGGTGGCAGCTAGGGACATCGACGCGAACCTGTTACCTTAGATTCAAAAATAAATTTGCTGTTCCATGCATTTTGACGGCGTATCTACTGCACTTTTCTATGAAACAGATGTTTTTTTTTTTTATAACCTACGAAGTATTTCTACGCTGGGGGTCTCGAATCATGTGCTGAATTCATGTTTACAGTTGCGACGTCCCTGCCACCCTGTACCATGCATAGCAAACGGAATAAAGTTGATCGACTTAAACTTTTTCAGGTCGACGTTGATCGAGCTGAAGATGTGGGTGGGAGGTTACTAGCTAGATCGATCGTCCAATCATCGATCATCGAGCATTCATCGATCCATATATGTTTGCAGAGATCAAAATTACTACAATGGACTGGTCGTATAGCGCTAGTCTTCTTTGTGCTGATAATTCTGCTTCACACTTTAGGTACATACATTCGGTGTATTATTTTTAATAGACCGATAAACCCAACGCCATTAGGTGTTCGCGCCGGATATCAGCTTCCTCTTGAATTTTAAATAGGTAGTTGTCACTAATTAGTGTTGGCGACAAGCGGTGAATTAAGACCCTCATATGAATAAAAATATTTTTTTATAAAAGCTCCTTCAAGCAGATAATTAATGTTAAGTAGTTAAAGAATATTGGTTCGATATGATTTACAACGTGCCTACATAATAACAGCCGCTCAGGTTAAGTTACGCTTGCCGCGGTTGGCCTGTGGATGGGTGACCATCTTTACATACCGAGACCCCTCCGTGCCTCAGAAAGCACGTTAAGCCGTTGGTCCCGGCTGTCATTCGTGGATACTTTACAGTCGATAGGGGTAGTTAGAAAGAAGCCCGAAAGTCTGACAACCAGTCTTACCAAGAGGTATAATGCTACCACATTGTCTCTTCAATGTGGTAGCAAGCGGGGCTTAAGCTATGGTTTCCTCGAAGAGCGGTGAACGCCACATGAGGCCATAATGTCCAAATACAGAGTGTTTTGTGACACCTTTATTACTGGTGAAAATTACAGATTTTTATGACGTCCGCTATAAATATGACGGAAAAGCTCTTCTCGGAAACCGTAGCTATACTGTCCTAGGTGCGCCAAATGTATATTTAAGTATTGTCTCCGGTAAGCAGTGGTAGTAATGGAAAAATTACCACGCTAGCACAGTAAAATGCTGTACAGTAATTTTTTTTTTTTTTTTGTGGATTTATTGGTCAAATTTTTTCC
The DNA here is from genome assembly GCA_949629135.1 of Eremobia ochroleuca. Lineage (NCBI taxonomy): Eukaryota > Metazoa > Arthropoda > Insecta > Lepidoptera > Noctuidae > Eremobia > Eremobia ochroleuca. Next base: position 3,496,347 of record OX451408.1, read on the forward strand.
AATCTCACTCAGAAAATTTTCTGTACTCACTTTACAGTGACAAGCACAGTAATTTTTCTAAGAATTTTCTCCATGTGTACCTATATGCAATGTTTAGTTTATCAATCAATATTATTAATACATGTACTAACCGATTCAAACTTTACTGTGTAGTGATTTGCCTCATGTTTATTTTTTATTAATTTTTTTAAACATTGCCCCACACTAGGAATTTCTCCTGTATTGTGGGTGCGTTTACAAACACTTTAACTCACATACCCAAACAGCCAGACACAGAACAACTACTTGTAGATCATACAAATATTTGTTCCGTGCGGGAGACGAACCCGCGACATGCAGCGCAGCAGTCAACCGAGCCACCATAAAATATCGGGCTGTACCTCTATGAATATTTTGCAAATTACCAATGGAATATTTTGCGATTGTCTACTAACTAGTAATACTAATGCTAGTTTGCATTAAAAATCATTTAACCAGACATTTGGGCTGTTTTGAAACAGCCTCCATGACTTGCAATTGGGTAGTTGCATGATATTGAATACTATATATTCTAGTAGATAATATATCCACACATGTAATACAATAATAGAATTCGAAATCAAATTTGAAATCGGTCGAAAAATAAAAAACTTATAACTTATAGAAACTTTTTGTCTATCTGTTTCTCGCAAAACGAAGTTTTGCATGTAATTTATATGGCGGTACTGAACTATGACGTCACAATTCAGTATTTCCCTCTCTGTCAAATTGAGAGTTTTGAACGCTCATTTCTTTTCAATTTTTAAAAATAATAAAAAACAGTTTATACCAAGCTATTAGTGAGGTAAAAAAGCTTCAATTTAAATAATAATAAAAAAATTAGTCAACTCGCGGATACTTACAACATACATCTGACACTCCCAGACCAGTCAGTACCGTTACCATCATCATCTTCTTCGTCTTTGTCTTATGCCATGTTGAGGAAGGACCTAGTACCTACTTAATGAAATAAAATAAAAATACAGCAGCCCATATGATCCATTTAGGAAAAAAAAAATAAGTAAGTTCCTATAGAATAGAATAATTTATTTCAGATAATTAAAATCCATATTGTGTTAGTATATATTAGCAACAATATTAGCTTACAACTATGTTAGTATTGTTAGTACTTATCTTTATGTAGACTACTAAATAAAACCATAAAACAAAACAAAAAATACAAACATAAACTCACATTGTAAGCTTATTTGCATGGATAGGCAGTTCCTAAAGTTGGTGCGTTATACTGTATAAGGAAATACCAAATTTTACATTCCTGGGTACAGTCTGTACACAGTTATTTTACCCGTGACAGTAGGAACCTAACAGCAACCTTATTGTAACGAGGATAAAGATCACTGTTATTTTGGCAGACTTGTTGGTGTCGGCAATCCAAAAGCAAGCTTATAGTAACGAAAACAAAGATCACTTTGATTTTGACAGTGACAATATCAGAGGTAAAATTACTGGATGGGACTTTCTTTAGTATAGTCAAACCACAGACAAAAGCGGGTGTGTGTATTTTTTTAATTTTAGGGTTCCGTACCTCGAAAGGAAAAAACGGAACCCTTATAGGATCACTTTGTTGTCCGTCCGTCCGTCTGTCTGTCTGTCAAGACCCTTTTTCTCAGGAACGCAGGTATCAAGCTCGAATTTATATCAAATACTCAGGTCTACTGTCCCTTGGAACTGTGAAAAAATCAAACTTCTAAGCCAACGCAATCAAAAGATACAGCCGTTTATGCCGCTTTCCGCAAATTTTCGACACTTGCAAGGGAATCAAAACCTACAGGATACTTCCCGTGAACTGAGAATCTTGAAATTTGGTACGAAGCAACGTCTTATAGCACAGGTAAAGGAAACATTGCGAAAACCGTAAATTGGAACCCTCGGTGCGCGAGTCCGACTCGCACTTTACCGGTTTTTGTTAAGGCAATGAGTAGTAATGTCTTCATTAAAATATACCAATGTCAACACAAAGTCAGTGTCAACATTTTATATTACCATATCAAATTACCATTCATTAGTTACTCAAATAACGCTCCTTTGAATGCATGTCCCTCATTCACAAGCTGAAGTAATCTAGATACTAATATTATAAAGCTGAAGAGTTTGTTTGTTTGGTTGAACGCGCTAATGTCAGGAACTGCTGGTTCGAATTGAAAAAATATTTCTGTGTAGGATAGTTCATTTATCGAGGATAGGCTATATATAACATCACGCTAGGATCAATAGCAGCGGAGCATCAATGAAAAATGTTGCAAAAGTGGGAAAAATGATTCCTTTGAGAGCTTCCGTTGCGTACGCTGCGTAAACGTTTTGTTCCCCTTTAAAAATAAAAAAGTCCGCGACAGCATATGTCTATCGTCTCATCACACTGGTAATTTGAAAGAAAAGATAGAAATCACGTCTATGTACACATACTTAAGTATACATACGTAGGTATTTAAAAAAAAAAAACATAAGTATTTAATAAAACCAAGCAGTTGTGTTCTTCACGACCTCCTGATCCTAGTAAGCAACTGTACCTTAATTTTCGACGATACATTAATGTCATACAATTCTGAAGGATTAAGTAGTATGTTTTATTACTGAGGGGCCCGTGGCTAAATAATAACAACCGCACAGGTCGATCGATCAGGTTAAGCTACGCTTGCCGCGGTTGGTCTGTGGATGGGTGACCATCTTTACATACCGAGACCCCTCCGTGCCTCGGAAAGCACGTTAAGCCGTTGGTCCCGGCTGTCATTCGTAGATCTTTGACAGTCGTTACGGGTAATCAGAAGCCCGAGTCTGACAACCAGTCTTACCTAGGGGTATCGTATTAGCCAGTAACTGGGTTGTGGAGGTCAGATAGGCAGTCGCTCCATGTAAAATACTGGTATTCAGCTGCATCCGGTTAGACTGGAAGCCGACCCCAACATAGTTGGGAAAAGGCGACGCAGATGATGATGAGTATGTTTTATTACTGACACCACGCCTTTTGAGGATCCCACTGCTGGGACACAGCCTTCCTGTGAGAGGGTTTGAGCTGTCATCCACCACGCGGGCCCATTGCGGCGGGTACAGTTAGTTTCTATGAATTCGTGCCTACATGCCTAAATTGGTCAAATGGTCAGTTGAGGCATATATTCGAAAATCTTCAGTATCTTACATTTACCATTGACACGATATAAAGAACAATACGGCCATTTGTCAAAATCTCCGCAGAGAGCTATGCAGAGAAAATGTCGAATGTTGACTTGAATCATACTTAAACAGACTTACCGAATCATACACTTTGAAGATCGAAGTTTCAAGTAAAAGCTAGGGGAACGCTATCTTTAATGCAGTTTTTCTTAAGCTTTAAATACGACGTAACTTAGGTAAGTAGTTCCTGGGTAGCTTTGATTTTTTTTTTAATCCACTTGTTTTAAAGGTTCGCCGTTACTTTTACCTGCTAACCCTGGACTTCACTCATAGGGGCCAATTGTTAAGACCTAAGCAGAGTTTATGAGTTTTTGATGTCACAGGTGAATAAATCCGCTGTTGGGCGTGCTGCCTATCCCATGTCCAGCCCCGGGTAAAAATGATTTTCGGTGTGATTTCGGCCTCATTTCGGCGAGTTTTCGGCCTATTTTCGGCGTGTGTCGGCGTGCTTTCGGCCTGTTGTCAGCGTGTCGGCGTGTTATCGGCCTTTTGTTCACTACCTCGACCTGTTTTCTGCGTATTTTTTACCAGTGGCAGTGGACTTCTGTCGGTTGAATGATGATGATGATGATGAAATCGGATGAGTTTTTTTTAAATTTATAAGAGCACTAAAAGACTGCGAAAGGCCGTTTCGTAGGGAATTTGAGGTGAACGATGTCTTTACTAAATATCTCGTGATAGGTTAAATCGAACTACCTTTACGATCTTAGGGTTTTCACGGTATTTCTTTAGTACCTTTCGTCATCGTAACCTTTCACGATGCCATTATTTGCGCGATGTGACCAAAATCATTCAGATATTCGTCAATCATGACGGTCTTTTTCATTTTTAGTCCTACTTTGCTACCAACGGTTGTGTGACACAGTACCTGGGTTATGGTCCGCAACCCAGTTACTGGGTCCACGACCGTGACAACAATATGGAGCGCAGTCGCTGCATTTGTAAAATACTGGTATTCAGCTGCATCTAGACTGGAAGCCTATACCAACATAGCTGGGAAATGGTTTGGCTTTGAAGTTGGTGTACCTGAGGACCAACGAGATAGACTTGTCTTTAAGTATCGTGGCAACTGCAAAACGCTTTGTTTTCAACATATTCCTACTCACATGGTGTGAAGATGACACTTCAATAAACCAGTTAAATCGCAATACCTACAAGAACTTTTTGCTAATCAAATGCAGTTGCTTTGTGACCTGCATTTTAATCTAGGCATTAAAACTCAACATTTATTAAGTAAATGCTAGACAGGTATCGGAAAAACATGTTTATTGATACCTATAAAACCTTAGATCATCACGGTTATAACAGTTGATGATGTTCTGTTTGTTAAAGGCAGTAATAGATTAAGGAAGAGACCAGTATCATATATGTATATAGCAGGGAAATTAGTTTAAAAACTCATTTAAAGTTTTATTGAAAGTAAGAAGAAAGATTGCCGTCAAAATTGGTTCAAGCAATTTTTGAGAAAATCGTAGCCGACTTCACAATGTGCAGTGTCGACCAAAAGTCCATAGGCAATCTCACAAAGCAATAGCTTGACGTTTAGTTTGACTTACGACCTTCTTTTGATGAGTAATTTCTATACTATAGACACACACTCGCATTCGTTGGCAAATGATTGTGTTTCATAAATTCAATCTTTAGGGTATATGACATGATAGCTTAGCGGTTATCTTACGTCGGTAAGCGAGTTTATGAGTAGCGAGCCGTGGGTTAAAGAATGCTATTATATTCTTAACGAATATTTACGCGATAAAACATAAAGAGTCCCGAATATGGTATTATTGGATTTATTTTAGATATAAGTTTAGCTATAAAGCTTCCCCTCACCTACATGAATTTGTTTTTTGTTTGCTGTGCCCGCCAGGGTCCATAATGATCACAATTTCTTTTTTAACTTTTGGTAAGTACACATTGAAGAATGCAAATAAATATTGAGTATTGAGTATTGGTTCGAATCTCACGCACGGTGATAATTTTTTTAAATGTTTTCACGCTATTGAATATAGTTCCGTGTCATGTTCGTCTTGTTCACATAATTCGTAAAACATTATGATTATACCCACAGAAATCGAAATAAATAATTTATAAGGTAGACTGATGCAGTTAACTTACGACTAATTCACCGCGACTAAATAGAACGTTATTGGTTCATTGTTGGTTGATATCCGCCGATTCTGTTATTCACAAACTAAACTAAATTTAAGTTCAGTGCATCTTTTTCTTTCTATTTCATTAAGAAAAGGACAGAAGATAAGTATAAGTTTAGTCCTGTCAAATTAGACCTATTGGACCTAAGTCCAGCTCTGACTAATTTGACAGGACTAAATGGACGTATTTATCCCTTTATCATTTGATCGTGTACTGTACAACACTTACTTATAAGTAATAATTGTATGAAACCGAGTACTGTGAATGAAGATTTCTATACGAAAAATACATAATACAGTAAGGAGACCTTCGTTCGTTTTGATGTGACACTAGCAAGTGTAGAATACCCTGAACTAATCAATCCGTATTAAAATTCACGAAACAAAGTCAAGCCGATTATTGACTAGAAATAAATATGCAGTAAGTGTTGTGATGAAGTCAGACATTCCTATTTAGTCATTTGCAATAATTATATCACCGGCCAAGGTTATCGAAAGGTCAAGTTGAAATTATTAAGTAAACAACTTTTTGCTAACGAGTAAATACTTAAATATTTAGCAATAGATTAGGTTTTAGACTTTGGTAAAAAAATGTGTTACGTATGCAAAAAAATACAGCAATAAATAAATAGTCAATAAAAACAAAGACTTGTAAAGTGGTTTTTTTGCTGTTTCATTTTAGTATTTTCAACTAATCACAAGACCGGTGGTGCGCCAGAGGTATCGCCCCGACTTATGGCCGAACCCATAGATTAACATTTCTATGGCCGAACCCAATAACCTATTGACAGATCGCTACTAATATACAACGTGTAACGTTAAATGCGCATAACCTCATGCACCCCAACTGATTTTTAATTCAACTGACCTATTTCAGAGAGAAAATAAGTCATTAAAAAAATTGTAAAGGTTTTATGTACCGTTTTAGTTTTACTGGCCATTCTGATCGTTTCTTGCGTCTGCGACGACGCTTTATTGAGGGAGGAGTCGTCACCGGGCCGCTGCGCCGCGCTGACATTGGCTTGCTTGACCTATTAACCCGTGAGAAGGCGCGCCTAATTTTCTTACACGAGTAGGCGCGCGCGAGCAAATTGCTCACACTATCATAAATGTTTATATTTTTAGTGTTTCTATATTTATTGGCTTATAATGTATTTAAATAAATAACACAAGGTTTAGTAAGTAAGAAAACAAGTATTTTAATCAAAACTATTAAACATAATAGCAACTTCTAACGCAAATAACAAAACAACCTAGTATTAATTAATTTTTTGGCACGTTTCATAAAAATCACAATAAAAACTGTTCCATAACAAAAACTAAAAAGTGTTATTCATCCATTAAATCTACACTAATGTGCCTCTCGAAACACACTGAACACATGTATTTTACATGTTCGGTGCAAAGTAATTGCTGGGCGCGTGATGAGCAAATTGCCGCACGTTGGTACACGGCCTCCACAAACGCCTTGCTGCGCGGTCGCAACGCCACTGAGCGGATCGAGAATTGCGTCAGGGGAGAGGGGGTGAATATTTAGGAAGGTACTTAAGTGCTTGAATTGGTGTGGCACGGGAAAGACAAAAAATTTTTGAATTATATTTTTGTGTGAGCAAATTGCTCATAGCGCGCCTTCTCACGGGTTAATAAATAGACACCGCAACGTTTTTAATGAAGATTTTTTGAAAAATGTGACCTATATTAAAAAGTGGTTCAATTAATTCTGCTCGTTATTCTGATCAAACTATTTTCAGGTTTTGCGCATTTAACGTTACACGTTGTAGATTATAGTTAGCTTAAAACCAGAGATAGATTGGTTTTTCTACCTCCAGTATGCCAAAACTGATGATAGATAGGCAATTGGGTTTTGCCGTTAGCCGTTAGGGAGTCCAGCCTGGCGCTTTGCGTTGTTTAATATAATGTAATTTAATATAATTTAATATAATAATTTAATTTAATATATTTTACATCACCACTGCTTTCAAAACGGTGAAGGAAAACATTGTGTGGAAACCGGCATGTCCTAGAACCGAATGTTCGAAGACATGTGCCTGCACTGGGCCCGCTTGGTGGATTTTGGCCCACTCCCTCTCACAGAGAGGAGGCGTCCCAGCAGCGGGAACACTGTAGGCTGATTATGCTAACCAATCATAAAAATTAATTAAGTAAAGATTTGCCAGTAGTTTTTTCGGTACAAGATCAGGCATCCAAAAACCTGGTATCAAATCGGCACAAAAAGTGAACAGCCCTTACAGCGCATAGCAGGAAAAGAACACCGGTAAGAAGGTTCAACTGACCCATGATGTGTTCGCGGACAAATTTAAAAAGATCTTGTCAATTTGTCTGAAGTACTGTGAGATGAGCGTATATATATAGTATTTGAGCGTATATATATAGTATTTGGATTACTTGGATATAGTATTTGTCTTCAACTAATTGAAATGTAATGTAATGGCCTTGGCCGTTTTAAGTACCATCATCTGCCAGTCTAACCGGATGCAGCTGAATACCAGTATTTTACATGGAGCCCAGTAACTGGGTAATACGATACCCCTTGGTAAGACTGGTTGTCAAACTTTCGGGCTTCTGACGACCCGTAACGACTGTCAAAGATCTACGAATGATAGCCGGAACCAACAGCTTAATGTGCTTTCCGTAGCACGGAGGGGTGTTGGTATGTAAATATGGTCACACATCCACAGACCAACCGCGGCAAGCGTAGCTTAACCTGATCGATCGACCCGTGCGGCTGTTCTTACTTAGCCACAAGCCCCTCATGGCCGTTTTAAGTATGTTATAGAAATAAAATAAATGCGTTAAATAAATGATATCGACCGTTTATATATCGCCCCCACAGGGTGGCAGCTAGGGACATCGACGCGAACCTGTTACCTTAGATTCAAAAATAAATTTGCTGTTCCATGCATTTTGACGGCGTATCTACTGCACTTTTCTATGAAACAGATGTTTTTTTTTTTATAACCTACGAAGTATTTCTACGCTGGGGGTCTCGAATCATGTGCTGAATTCATGTTTACAGTTGCGACGTCCCTGCCACCCTGTACCATGCATAGCAAACGGAATAAAGTTGATCGACTTAAACTTTTTCAGGTCGACGTTGATCGAGCTGAAGATGTGGGTGGGAGGTTACTAGCTAGATCGATCGTCCAATCATCGATCATCGAGCATTCATCGATCCATATATGTTTGCAGAGATCAAAATTACTACAATGGACTGGTCGTATAGCGCTAGTCTTCTTTGTGCTGATAATTCTGCTTCACACTTTAGGTACATACATTCGGTGTATTATTTTTAATAGACCGATAAACCCAACGCCATTAGGTGTTCGCGCCGGATATCAGCTTCCTCTTGAATTTTAAATAGGTAGTTGTCACTAATTAGTGTTGGCGACAAGCAGTGAATTAAGACCCTCATATGAATAAAAATATTTTTTTATAAAAGCTCCTTCAAGCAGATAATTAATGTTAAGTAGTTAAAGAATATTGGTTCGATATGATTTACAACGTGCCTACATAATAACAGCCGCTCAGGTTAAGTTACGCTTGCCGCGGTTGGCCTGTGGATGGGTGACCATCTTTACATACCGAGACCCCTCCGTGCCTCAGAAAGCACGTTAAGCCGTTGGTCCCGGCTGTCATTCGTGGATACTTTACAGTCGATAGGGGTAGTTAGAAAGAAGCCCGAAAGTCTGACAACCAGTCTTACCAAGAGGTATAATGCTACCACATTGTCTCTTCAATGTGGTAGCAAGCGGGGCTTAAGCTATGGTTTCCTCGAAGAGCGGTGAACGCCACATGAGGCCATAATGTCCAAATACAGAGTGTTTTGTGACACCTTTATTACTGGTGAAAATTACAGATTTTTATGACGTCCGCTATAAATATGACGGAAAAGCTCTTCTCGGAAACCGTAGCTATACTGTCCTAGGTGCGCCAAATGTATATTTAAGTATTGTCTCCGGTAAGCATAATCAGCTCAAAATGTTCCCACTGCTAGGACACAGGCCACCGTATGAGACAGGCTGTGGGCCATAAGCTACTATGTGGGCATACAGTGCGGGGTGCTGGATAGCGCCTCCGGTAAAGGTTATTCGAATGCACCCATATAAATGAAACCATGGGACCTGTGCACTATTTCCCATGCAGAGTAAGCATTTGAAACGATACTAGATCATAACAAGTAACTTGAGGATGCTTACCTCTGAAAGATAGGTATATACGTCTTGAGATTTACCTCTGTAGATAAACAAGTAAATTAAATAACTTGATCAGATTGATTTCAATTAAAAAAATTTCAAACTAAGTAAATACGGGTACTTAAAAATCTTGCGACAAGCTTTTATATCATATAAATTGTATTGGAATTTTTTAAAAGTTGAAATTTGGAAAAGGTATTTTATTCTATTTAGCGCATTTACCTAAATAAAAGCTTGTTTTCAAAAAAGTTTTTTTTACATTTAATTTTTTAACAAATAGGAACATATGGACGTCCGAATCGTTTAAATACGAGGCAAAACAGCCATGGCATAGGAATCATGTATATTTTTGACGGAGCGTTATCTTGTGATTATTCTTGAAGGAATCAAGAGTCTTGTGAATAGGCCGTGACATACATCTCGTAGGTGTAAATAAAACAATAGTGCATTGGTAGTTATTCTGGATAAGCACCTGAGAATGCACCTAGAGTAACGTGGAGTAAGCAGGAATCGAGCAGGAAAGGCTTATCGGACTAGCACAGCACAGTTGTTTGCGTAGTTAAAAGCATTGACACTGCCGTATGGTTAGTACATGATGCAAGTAACTTGAGCGTGTAAATAGGGCTTCATGCGCGGCTCTTACGTGATGTGGTGTTGGTTGGCAAAAAACAAATTACCTACCTATTTACAAACGTTGCAATAGTCTCTCCATTGTAATTTTTTGACAGATTTGTCATACAAAATCTGTCAAAATCTCACAATAGTGAGACCATTGTAAAGTTTGCAAATAAGTAGACTTAGGCCTCTGATGATAAGTGGTCACCGCCGCAAACGGACATTAACAAAACCAGTAGCGTCGCAAATCGGTTGCCATCCTAAAGAAATAGCTGAAATGTCTCTTGGGCTTGTAATTACACCTTCCCCAGCAACTTCTCCAAAGCGCCTGAGCTCGTATTTCTTCCAAGATCTTCTGAGACCCTTCATAGCGTTACATTAATTGTGTCCTAAAGAAAATCTTTTTCATTTTAAATTTCAAACTCAGTTCTAACTCTTACAATTTTAAATTAAATCGGTTCTTAGAAAAAATGTCAGTCTTCTAGCATTCTCTGCTATGTCCTAAAAACGAAGCCATTAGTGATTTCCATTATAAACAGACTGTGACTTTACGTGTATTAACGTGAGTTCTTATCTAAATTGTATTCATTTCGATCTGGTATGATAGCAATTGACTTAGTAATTTGATAATCTCTGTAGTCGACTAGTCTTTCTATTTTAGTATCTGATATCATTGTAGCTTGGAAGTTTACGCAATTTGATGGACCTGCTTGTGATATCTTGCAAAAAAAAAAGTCCTCATTGGTCTTCGGACTTATGATGATCACTAGGTCAACTAGACTTTGTGCACTTTTCATGCGCTAAAATACTTACTGTCTAACGTTTGGCTAGCGAGACATCATTTTCTCTCGCACCTGAGGACGTCTACGTAGCGAAATCACAAACGCTTCATGGCAACGCAACGCACCAGGTATGAGCTGTACGAAAATAGCTCATATCCTGATGAAAGAAAAACCATTCAGTATGATTAGACAATTTTCTCAGTTTTTGCCGGATGTACACATGTAGACATACTACTAGACTACATCGAATTTCGCGAAGGCTCTGTTAATGCACAAACGGCTGAATTGCTTTCTCGAATGTTTTTCGTAAACTACACAAGGACAGCTATATTTTACTCGTAATTGCCTTAATGAAGTATTAATCCTTAGTAACGAAACGGCTATTGTGTTCACAGTTCGTTCGTTTCGTGAGGAACAACAATTTAGATGTAACGCAGTGGCACAATACAGTTTTATTTTTATTCATTTTGCCTTAACGTTTCGCAAGAGGACTCTTTAAGGAGCAGTTTGATGAACAAATGTAATTTTTACTATCTTTAAGCACTCTTTTATCTGTATTTAATAGATACATTATACACCTATTTTCCTCACATAACTTTAGCTCCCATGTGATAGCAGGCAAAGAACCGAGCAAATATCTGGACTCCAGACCAAGAATGAAAAACCTTGTGCTTGACCCTATGCCCACCTCGTCCAAAGAGGCAGTAGTATGAGTTTTTATTTTGAAGCTCGTGTCCACATGGAACTAAGTAGTATTGCATGACATAATCTCCCAAAACTCCCTACCTCACAATCAGTCCATCAAACCCATCTTCGTCAGTTCGTGGGTTGCTGAGCTTGATGCCGTCCCACGCTCGCAAAAGGCAAATGTTATACGTATCAGTTAAGAGTATTAAACTTTCTTTGCATTGATTGTATGAACAGCACATAAATGGCATGTTATTATTTAGCGTGGGATTTTATGTTCCAATTTGAAGTTTTAGAGACGTTTAATAGCGATCTGTCTAAGGAACTTTCTAGAGAATTTGCCGTAATCGTATCCGGTGTTCTTGATCATTTAGTAAGTACTGTTGTATACGCAATCACAGTCTAATTGAATATGATGTTATAATGGAGCTTTCTGATTGGCCTGAAGGTATCCCGAATTGTGTTCCCTAGTGTCGCTAATTTAGCAGTTACCTTGTTTGGAAATTAGCATCGAAACCATAGATATAAGAAAGAAGTCTTTTTTTATATATTTCTATGGTTGAAACAAAATCGCCGTTTACAAGGAGTTAAGCTAAAAGATAACACAGGTAATTTTCACATTAATTCATCGTCATATAATAACAAACATAGACAAAGAAAATAGGGTACTTACTTAAGTAAGTACGACTTAATAGTTCCTGGTGGCATAGAACTCATCTAATTTTCCTGAAACAGTTCGTAAAAAAACTGCTTTATTGATTCTTATGTCACTATCAGCGGGGTAATTGCGTAACACACTATCAGTAGCAATGGGTTTCATTTTGACAGTTCAACAACATTCATTGCGTTATTTACGTGTTGAGCGGACAATTTTTTCGAACTTACGAAGCAATGGATTAGCAATTTGCTTCAAAATTATTCAGATTCGTATTGATAGTGTGTTATGCAATTAGGGTGCTGGATTATCGTCGTTATCAATCTATCTAACTAGCCTCATTACATTGTGATATCATCAAAAACCCTCCCCTTAACAGTTTTACCTAAACAAAACTCGATGTGTGTACAAAACGTATTATTAACGGAGAAATAAATTATACATCGCACGCTCTATTTACTATAAAAAAACAGTTGCTTGTTAGCACGAAACATTAGTTATTGGAGTCGTTTACTGTTGAAACAGACTAATTGGGACCTGAATTTACGTCTGATAGACTTGCACTTCCTGGAGCTATCGAAAGACTTTATTTTGAACTTAGTTTAGAGTACATTGGTCCTTTGACAATTCAGTCAACTTTTGAGGGGGTCGCCTTGGATTGGTATACCACGCAGGTTGGTGTGAAAGGCTTCACATAATGAGCTTCTTTTGTGGGGACTAACACTGGGATAGTTCATGTCGTGAGAAAAGAAGAGTACATGACAGACATAATATGACAGTCCATCAGTTTGCTTGCCGTCTGCCATTGCAGTTTACAGCATCATCGTTCATTGTTTTTGTCATCAGTATCTTGGTACTTTTGCGATGAAGTCGATCGTCGCCGATTATAAAAACCTTCCAACTGTTTTCATGACAATCTAAGTACGCCCACTGAACGTTCTCCTTTTAATCACCTCCAAATAATTAACATTTTCAATACCGTGCCTCAAACTTTCTTCGCTCGATACTGCTCCCGTGTCACCTCGACCTTTCTGAGGGCAGACCTGAAGGGCACACGATGTATTGCCCGTCCAGACATCGGTTGCGACACTCCCCTCGGGATAGTATTAAATCTTTAGGAGATTTCTAATCTATTATGCTTGAGAATTGTTTAAAAGTAAATTATATTTGTAAAATATGGCAGTTTAGAGTGGTTTCTTTTTATTGATCTCAGCTTTTATATTGAGCTGACATTTGTTTGAGAGCGTAGGTTTTAATCATAAACACATTTTTTTAGTCGCTATAAGTTTTTACGCTGTCACTTTAAGATTTCAGAAATAGTTTAAAGAATGTCTTTTTTTTTTAAATAATTTTTGGGTATAACTTAACTGAATACCTGGGGCCCGTGGCTAAATAATAACAGCCGCACAGGTCGATCGATCAGGTTAAGCTACGCTTGCCGCGGTTGGTCTGTGAATGGGTGCCCATCTTTACATACCTAGACCCCTCCGTGCCTCGGAAAGCACGTTAAGCCGTTGGTCCCGGCTGTCATTCGTAGATCTTTGACAGTCGTTACGGGTAGTCAGAAGCCCGAAAATCTGACAACCAGTCTTACCTAGGGGTATCGTATTACCCAGTAACTGGGTTGTGGAGGTCAGATAGGCAGTCGCTCCATGTAAAATACTGGTATTCAGCTGCATCCGGTTAGACTGGAAGCCGACCCCAACATAGTTGGGAAAAGGCTAGGGAGATGATGATGAACTTAACTGAATAATCCTTCTATTTAACTAGAAAGCACAAAGCGAAGAAGTCACTTTCTGCAGAGAAACCAAGATGTTGATTCAAGCGGATCAAAGGACCATCTTAGCATAAGACTTTCATCGCCTTTTAGGACTCCAAGGGCAAGGCAGCGAGTGGCTTATTCTTTGCTGGGAAAATAACACTTTAGAAATACGACATTTTTATCTTTATTAGATGGCCCCGCGGACGAGGTGGAGCGTTCGCCCGTATAGCTTAAGCGATAGCGGAAATACCGGGTGCAGGACGTGCCAGCCAGCCTAATAATATACTACGGAAATATCAGTCGTGTGTCGTGTTTAGTTTATTATAATAGGCAGTTCAACACGTGCATACAAGAGTGATTGGATAGCTGAAGCTTTTTTAGGATTCCGTACCCAACTACTTAACCTGCGCCGTCTGGTCTGTCTGTCCTTATGTCTGTCTCCGGGCTGTTTCAATTAATTAAACCGTAAAGGAACGCCAACTTGCCGTAAAGGACCTTTACGCCAAGTAGGCGTTCTTTTAATGAATATCTCGTGGTTACCTACCACGAGATACCATGGACTTTATCATAGCAATTCATTAAAAGAACGTCAACTTGGCGGTGATCGCATTTGGTCGGTTTTTAGGCCCCCAGCACACGGCGTATTTTAACCTTCAAGCAGTCGCGCGTAGAGATGGGTCGAGGGCAAAAACAAATATGGGCAGAATGGGCATAAACTTGGCATATTGGGCGTAAACGAGTTTACGCCCAAATAAATGCCCGATCACTGGGCGCAAAAACTAATAACTTTGTTTTGTAAAAAATAAAGCAGGAACTTAACTTAAAATGAAACTTGATGTCAGTATTTTGTATGTAAATCAAAATTTTAATCAAATAATCAGTCTTGTTAAAAAAATCACAGTAGGTAATTATAGAAAATATAATTTTAACTCTCTTTAAATGAAAAATGAAGTGGTCTTGTAATTGGCTTTGATCCTACAATAGTCTTTGTACGTTATATACTACTCTGCCATAAAAATACCGGGAAAAGCGACGTGAGGTCGAGTGTTATCTTGTAGTAAAACTACATTGACTCGTGTTCGTCGGTTTTTCTTGATATCAGCAGATAGTTTGGTGAACTGGGTTGAATATTTGTCAGCGTTTATAGTTTCATTGTGTAATCAATGTATGTTATAAAAGAAAGTGTGCAATGTGCATGCCGCTAAAACTTAGAAATGAGTCCCGGTACGATTAAGGGAGTTATATGGTGTGGTAAGCCTCTATCTCCTGTCCATGAAGAATGTAAAGAATGTTCCCGTTTTTACCAGAAGGGCATACTTTTGTAGATATAAGGGCTGGAGTTTTTGCCCTCTGGAAATTTCTAGAACAGTCCAGAACAATCGAGAGTATTCGAGAGCATTCCACAACATTCAAGAACATTCTGGAATGTTGTGGAATGTTTGGGAACATTCGAGAGTATTCAGGAACATCCTAGATCATTGAGTAGGAAATTCTAAAAATTTATACATACATACATACATACATACCCCGGAAAAATGAAAAATGTTGTTTATAAACAAGTATTGTAGTTAGAATGTATTTTCAATAAAAAAAATGTTAAGTTGTAGTTGTGTGTGTTTGTTGTAGTTGTTGTTGTAAGTTGTGGTGTAAGTTGTTGTTGTAAAGTTTATTCCAACTACCACACAATCTCATATCAACTCCCTGAGCGAAGCCGGCTACCCCAGGTAGTAGTTCATAAAACAGCATGCCTTGCGCGTCCCAGAAACAGCAAAGCAGAACTTTTAAGTGGTTCTTTTGACTCAGCTTCGGTTGAGTTGGTGGCGTTTCTTCTCGAGGCAGTCAAAAAGCACGACATGTATCGTTCTCGTGATGAATCCATGATTCATCTCCAGTAACCAGATCAGACAAAAACTATTTACGTCGGGGTTGCAGCAAAAGTGATTGACAAATAGCGACACGGACTGCACGACTGGCGTCTGTAAGAATGTGCGGTACCCACCGAGCCAAAACTTTTCGATACCCAAACTCATGCAGATTGTATTCCACGGCGTGGTGACTGCAGTTAAGTGCTTCCGCTAATTCACAACTGGTAGCATCCGGATTCGACTGCAGTTCGCGGCGTAAATCGTCATCATTCACAGCGGTTGGTCGTCCTGAACGTGGCTGACTTTCAAGGCTCCTGTATCCTCATTTAAAACGGTCAAGCCATCGGGACACCGTCGCATGGCTTGTAGAGACGCCAGCACATCAAGCTACTACAATCTGTCAGATTTCTTTAATAGATTTTCAACTTTATCGCTAAAGCATAAGGTTCAAAGTTGATTGGGAAAATCTGACAGTTTCGGGTAGCTGTGCTGTGTTTCGGGTGCTGGCGTCTGTACTTCCAGCGCCCAATGCAGTATTGATATTGTCAGCCCCAGCCCGCGCACTGTGGCCTGAGGCCCCTCTCCCACAGCGACTTTTTCTAGCGAGGTTGTTCCGCGTTTCGTAAACGCGTGACAGCATCGCTACTACCGCACGTTTGTCGCATTTGTAACGCGCTATAGAAGCGATGACAACTCACTACATCGCGACTGTATCGAAGTAAACGCGCGACCGTGTCGGACGACATCGGGGAGAGAACGGAGGGAGGGTGGCGCGTGAGTGGAGATGTGGAAAACCGAGCATCAGTGCAACAAAGACAGGTCGAGTGCTGTAAAAACAGCACCAAAGACAACGTGACTAATCGTCATCTAGTGATGAGCAAAGCAAGACCAAGACCAAGACTGGGATAGTCTTTGTATTGGTCTTCGTGTTGCTTACTCAGTCTTGGTCTTGGTCTTGCTTGTTCGGTCTTGGTGTTGGTCTTGCTAGTGTATAGATAGTCTTGGTCTTGCTCAAATACTTCGAGTCTTGATCATGGTCATGATCATTGGTCTTGGATTTTGCTCATCACTACTTCTATCTCATTCTCTCGCACGTTAAATCCTATAGATGTGTGTTTATCTCTTTTTACCGTCGCTTTTTCGTTTCATTGATTTTCAAATCACAACGATGCTAAAGTTTTCACTTCAAAATACCATTTCATGTTTTATATCTGTGCATTTCCACCGTATTTTCAGTATTTTAATTATTACTTAGATAATTTACTTAAAAAATACAGAAACAATCGATTTATACATAAAATACCGTAGCAAATGGTATAATACCGTATTATACGGTATTTTTCGTTTTATACGTTTCAATACAAACGGTATAATACAGCACTTACATCTCTATAGCAACCGCATCGCGACTGTATCGATGCGAACGCGCGACAGCATCGCTACAAAAAGTCGCCGTGGGCGAGAGGCCTAAAAAGTACTCGTATAAGAACAGTGTTCGAACTTGTCGCTCGTCCATTTTTTCTTCAAACTTACTAAACCGATCGCGAGGGCGCCTTTATATTTCCCCACATCACAAGTACCTAGAACATTCTACCACACTCTAGAATATTATCGAAAACAATTGACCAGATAAAGAAAATGTATAGAGTTTTGTAGTGTCTCATTAATAGGAAAAGGAACATATATGGGGTATTTTCGGATACCCCTAGGTATGAGGAATCGAATTTTTTTGTATTGACGTCGCTATTTGGACTAATTAATCTTTTCTGCACACTCAAATATGAATTTAATCAAATAATTTGAATGAAAAATGTAATAAAAGTTCTGTTAAAGTTTTTGCCCAGGCAAAAGGCATTTATTGGGCGTTTACGGGCATTTATCCGGCGTTTATTCAAAGCGCCCAATTTGCCAGGGCATAAACCCATCTCTAGTCGCGCGGCGTCGAATCGACCGCGATTCGATCGATTCCCGATACATTTATGATGCCAAATTGCTTACAAATCCAAAGAAAATTAGAATATTATTTTGATTTTATAATTTTGTTTATGTCCTAACATAATGATAATGTGATAGATACAAAAAATATTAAATTATTAGTGTTTTAGATCCCTGAAATATTCTATCGGTCTTTTAGGTTACGCGCGACCGCTGGCGTTACAAATGTCCGCGCGCCCGCTTGAAGGTTAAACGCGCAGACGACGCGCAGCTGACGCGAACGAGATTTGAACGTAACCTTGTAACCTAAGCACATGTCTGTTGCGCGTATACGCGCAGATACAGCGATACAGACGCGCTCTAGGCGATCGTAGCTTCCGCGTTTTGGACAGAAACTCCTCGTCAGCGTCAGCGGGCGATGCGGTGCGCGCGCCCCTCCTCTACCCCTCCTCCGACCCCTTGTAAACGTTTCAAACGAGTATCGAACGCGCTTCACACGCACGTTTGTATCGCGTTTTACGTGCGTTTGATTCTATAAAAACGCAAACATCGCCATCTACGGCGCAGAAAACGCGTGTTCCTGAAACGCGCGTCGTCTGCGCGTTTAAAATACGCCGTGTGCTAGGGGCCTTAGAATGGAAGGATGAATGATTTGTTCAAGGAGGTTCAGAAAAACGTAATTGACATAACATGTTAAATTCAAGAATATTTTATATACCTTATACCTTCTTATGAAGAAAGAGGAATTAATTGCAATTCGGTGTGGTAGTCTAGGGTTTTAGTTAGCTATTTCACACAAGTTTTCGTTTTAAGGGACGTCCGATACGAAAAGAGACATTTACAAAACTAAAACACTGGACATAATATTTTAGATAATACAGCGCTAGATTCCAATGAGAAAGAGCTCGATTTTAATATTATTTGATTACCTCAACTCTGGAGTAATTCGATTTCATCACTGCTGCATCTGAATTTAATTTCTTACTCAGTTCCGTCAAGCAGATGTTTTATGGTTCGCTCCGTTCCTCCCCATGCTCATACGGCACATGCTCTTCAATCTAACGAAGATACTCATAATTAATTTATATCTTTTGCACCACGCTTGGCTTGCCACATGTAACTGGTTGCAAAACTCACGTAATTCTGTTAATTGGTTCACTAAACGAGTTTTATCCATCCGCTTTTTGCCAGAAGCAACCAGTTCTAATCGCGAATTTTACGTCAATTCCGAAGATACAGTGTCGAAGGCTATTTGAACTAAAAGTTTTTGCTATAATTAATTTACATTGCCTCTATTAGCTGCTTTTCGGTCGACGAACCTTGATGTGCAGTTATTACCGTTTTTATGAGGGTTTTATATCCATAAGTATAATTTAGTCTAGATTTTAAATTAGCTGATTGTTTCATGTTTTTGTTGGCTTCTGGTCTGGTGGTTTGCGTTCCGTGTCCGGTTAAACTTTATGCCTTGCCTTTGTGATTTAGAGATTGTTGGGATAGGATTGCTTCCGAACGTATACTTACTAATGTTTATAGTTTTGTATAAATCATATCTACGTCTCGTTGTGGTGGCTGGCTGTCTAGCATGTAATCTTGTTTATTCCAAGGCATCATTTCGTGTCTACAATGGGCATGCATTATGTTAAACATGGTTTTATGTTGTGCACTACTTAATATTTGTTATCTTTTGAACAAAGTTAACGAACCAAGTTTTTAAGATTAGTTTCATCAGTCTTTCGTTCCTTCCTGGTTTCGTCACTATTTCTGGTTGTTTAGGCGCCCATATACAACCAGAAATAGTAATTTCTCAGCTTTAAACCGCAATACCGAATTTTAATCATGTCTATTTCAGAGTTGAAATACGCCTACATTTCATAAATATGCACCTTTGACAATTATGTCGTCGCCCCCTCAAGAAACATGGCAATCGGTCCTAAATCTTTGAATATGATGTCATAGATGTTTCGAAATAGGTAATTTAATAAGTATAAAGAAGCACACTGGCTGGATACATTTTGTTTACATGTCACTGAACACATAGATACCTAAATATCATAAGTGGTATTATAGACGGGATTGTATTAAAGGGCGGTCTTTTGGGTTGGATTTTGTAGCAGACATTTAATGAAAGTTATAATGAAGAAATTCAAAGTGCACTTCAATTTTTGAATACGAAACTTATAACATAACGTAACAAACTAAACAATAACCAATGCGATTAATTAAACAACTTCGCTTTGTCTCGATGCCTGTTTCCTACTCCCTAGACATAACAAATGCACGATAACTCTCCTAACTACCACGCCAGAGAATACCTAACAAGCTCATATTCCAAACTGCATTTACACTACAACTTAGGAACCCCATTACACACCATTTCAAACTAGGCAGATGCTCAATCGTTCTCTGTACATTGTACAAAGGCGTAAGGCCTTAGTCAGAGTGAACGCGCTGTGTCTAGGAGGACGGTAGCGGGCGACACTCGCGCGCAAATTACTCACAATCAATCCTAATTAAATTTTTGACATCTAAGAATGGATATAAGTTTGAAGATTTCGATTCATTTGTGAGTTTGCCAGGTTTAAAACCAGTCTTATCTTAGAGAAGACAGACCGCAGATTAAAGGTTATGTTCGAAAATGACGGTTTTTGTGTGTCAGCACGCTTTGACATTGTAACAATGGGATAGCCATATTTGAGCATATAGCATAGTTGAGTTTTGGATCGATCGAATGGTATGCAAGTCATAGACTTGAATCGAGATTGCAGACAAATTAATCATTTCGGGAGTTTACTTCACTTTAGACGCATATGACAGCCGATCTGTTCTGCAATGAGTTTCTATTCTATTCTGTCCTGCCAAAATCACCGCGTGAAAACGCTAGCTGAATGTGCATTACGGCTTACTTCAAGCTCACTTCACCTAAGTTTTCACGGTGATATTTTTACAGAACAGACCGACAGATTCATATGTTTTAAATAAAGGCTTCAAATAGACGCTCCCGCCATAGCATCCGCGTAAGTCTATCACTGTGTAGTAGCATTACGTCGGCAACCTATTTCCATTGTATGCTGCAACTGCAACGTCCTAGTTTGAGACCGGTGCATGTAGGCTTCGGAACAGGTTACGTCTCCGTAAGTTTGAACTTATTTAGCACATAGACTGTACGCTCTGATCGGTACGGTGACCCTGTTGAATAAGCTTTGAACCCAAGAAACGAAACTGGATTTGGTTCAGTGGTCGTGTAGGAAATGGCTTGGAAAAGGCTTGTCATAGCATCATCTATTTTACAAAATCATGCACACAAAAATCAGGTACAGCGATGATTTTGATCTTTCCTGTTAGCCTTCTGGTATTTTATAATATTGGTCAAAATCCAACCAGATAGTTATTTATTTGAAATACTGTGAAACAAATTCCTGTGTACCTTTTGCAAAGCTCTATCAAATATTCCAGTCTATTTTCGAAACCCTTCTATTCTATTACTTAAATAATACAATTAGTACTAACGTTTTCGTTACAGCCATCTGAGACAGACTTCACAAACTAAAACTGGCCCTTCAACCTACTTCAAAGTTACGAGTACTATCATCCGATCCTGAACCTGATAAAACACACCTTGACCGAATGTCGTTTCGACTTAGAGCAACTCACTACTATTGTCCGCCACGATGTCTCATTTCACAAACCGGTGCCATTCGACTCTAAAACAGGTTGTCTTTATGTGTATGAACTTATTCAGCTGACTGACCTGTAGAGTGTAAGTACCGAGATAAGGAGTCTTTGATAGTGGTCCGATTTCTACTCGAATGATAGGATCTATGTTTTTGAGACTGTTATTTGCTCTCTTGTGCATTTTCTGGAAGAGTTTACTAGGCTTCAAATAGTTTATTGCTTATTCATTATCTTTTAAAGTAAAGTAAAAGTAAAACATCATTTATTTTCCACACTAATCAAAAGCACAGTACAGACATTATTGAAATAAATGGAGTGGACTGGGGCCTAAACTAGGGCAGCCCTGTATTTCACGACTCCAGGTCTTCCTCCCGCGGCGAGTGAGTTGGTCACAATGTATGAATGTTGAATGTATAATAATAATAATAATAATAAATGAATCTAGAGATGTACTTATCTTTATTCTTAATGAATATATTGTTTATACGTATAACTTTTATCGTGAAATAAAGAAGGTCAAGACACAATCATCGGGGTTCTTTTCCAGACTGAAACGAAATGTTTAAGATACGTGTCTGATTAGCAGAGTGCTGGTAAAAATTAGTCAAAGTACGATGAAAACTTTGTTGCCCGTGGTAAAAACACTACAAACGATAAGCAAACATATCGAACCAACCCGTAATATTATTTATTTACTTCCTTACACAACACTGAACCAACGCAATGGAGCAAAAACCAAAGGGAAGACGGCCCGAAAACCCATTGAATTTAAATAATATATTCGTTCAGAAAGTGTAACAGAGTTCCGTTGTCATGATCGTCTATTGAAGATATACTAATGGCGCAAGGGTGTAAAGCAGGGGTGTGTATTGATTTTTCCAATGCAAGGTTAGGGTTACATTTGCACTTTCGGTTTCGTTGGCGGAGTCTTTTTGGTTTTGATAGTAGTTGAATCAGAAATGTACGGAAAAATATAGTTTGACAGGTTTGTTTTTTTATCACTATTATGTCCTGGAGGGAAGTTAACGAGGTGACTAAAAGAGTTATGTGGAAGAAAAAGACGTGCGAACCCAAATAAATTGGGGTAGAAAGGTAATGATTTTTGTAATGAGTGTGAAATTTTAGTATGCTGACCAGTCTTGTTCCACCCACCACTACTGGGTACACCAGAACAAGTAAGGTGTAGGAATTAAAACTAAATATCTGTTACCGTTTTTATGTCCGATCCCAGTAAACGAGTCAGTTAGTAAAACGTGTGTTAAACTGCAGTTAAAATTAATAAGTTACATTTATTGGTGCTTTCGGAGAGCTAAGAATAGGAGAAAGTCTCTTGAAATCAAAGTTATCTTCAAGATCGGAGCGGAAGAGTAGTGGTGGCCCCGACTTAAGAGTTGTAAGGTCGTGATTAAACCCAGGCAAGCACTTTACTTTGTGTATTTCATTTCATCACCACTGCTCTCAAAACGGTACAGGAAAATATTGTGAGGAAACCGGCATGTCCTAGAACCAACAAATTTGAAGACATGTGACATCTACCAATCCGCACTGAGCCCGCGTGGTGGATTACGGCCCACTCCCTCTCACCGAGCCTGTGTCCGAGCGGAACATTGTAGGCTGATTATGCGGAAAGATCGGATTTAGTTTAAAAAAAAAATGTGTCTTGTAACTGGCTGCCTTGACCACGCCGTCTTTTATGGTCTACTACTGTTTTGCCATTGTAAGACTTTTATGTCCGATTTGTTGTTTGGTCGTCCTCATATACAACGTGTAACGTTAAATGCGCAAAACCTCAGACACCCCAACTGATTTTTAATCCAACTGACCTATTTCAGAGAGAAAATAAGTCATTAAAAAAATTGTAAAGGTTTTATGTGTTGTTTTAGTTTTACTGGCCATTCTGATCGTTTCTTGCGTCTGTGACGCTTTATCGAGGGAGGAGTCGTCACCGGGCCGCTGCGCCGCGCTGTAATTGGGTTGCGTGACCTATTAATAAATAGACACGGCAACGTTTTTAATGAAGATTTTTTGAAAAATGTAACCTACATTAAAAAGTGGTTCAATTAATTCTGCTCGTTATTCTGATCAAACTATTTTCAGATTTTGCGCATTTAACGTTGTATATGTTACAGTTGTCCTTCACTCAGCATACAAACGTTCTCTACCAATTTACCAAAGGACACTTTGCTCAGTCGGAAAGTGGGGTTTTCGAAGGATGACTAAGTACTAGTAGTTTCATTTTGTCAGCTACTGGTATACTCTTTGCTAAGTACCAGATTATTTACCTGTTCTATACCAGTGGTAATCCAGTACTCAATTTTGTCCTCAGTTATTACTTAACTAAGCGTCAGTTTTATTTATCAGCGTCCATTGTGCCAATCTTCATATCGCCCAAATTCGCGTATCAATAAATCAAAATACGCAGAAAATTTAACAATATACATTTCGATACTCATCCGTATTCTTTGTAATCGATTAATGTGACAAGAAATTGATTCCGTTACGTGACTATTATCGTTTTACTTGTCGATTTGTGTTGAAAGTTTCCGACTAAATATTCTATCGATATTTTTGGTGAATTGCCATAACGAACGCGAGATAAAGTTAAAGCGATTTGGCTAAATTAATTGTTCTATTTACATAGGTCCCTTTAATTGTAGGCATAGTCTCCCCTCTAGTTAAACAATTACACTTCTTAGTCGTGTTTAATTAAAATGGCCCTTTATTTGATTCGTGTTTAGTTAAAATTAAATTCGTCCTTCATCTGAAAGACCAAAGGACCGATGAAACGTCTGATCTGCGCTTTTGCACGCCTTTCATGCATCCTTGCACGATTTTTTGCAAGAACAGGTTTTTCCGTCTACAGCATATTTTTTCTAATCATCTTTTGCCATTAAATGCGTAACATTGAGCTCAGAAAGCGTGAAGGTTTAGATTCATTTTAATTAAATTATAATCTATTGTGAATATTGGTGTTGCAAGAATGCAATATAATTATTCTTTAAATCGATACGGAAGTGTTGTTGCTGGGTCTATGAATAATGGCTTCGTAAATCTAAGGTGGACAACCGATTACTTACGTTTTCTATTAGAGCCACTGTGAATAACTTTTGCTAGGCTTTTTGTCGTATTTATCATAGACTGAATTTTGTCATTTGTGCTTGTCAGACTTGTGTCTGTAAACGCATATAAATACTACAGAAGTCCGGGCTATAATCAACAGTGAATACATTTGTTCAAAGGAGAATCCTCTAAACAAACGTATTCAAGCAAAAAATAATAAATCAAAATTAAATAAAAGTTTCCAGGTGTAAAGTGCGTGACCGCTTACATATTTATGCAATGCTGGGTTCTGTTTACATAACTGTCGCTTGAAGTCACAAATGAAAGACTAGGACCATCGAAGGAAACTAAATAAACAAGTTATTACTAATGACAACAATAATAAAAAAAACTATAATAATAATTACTAGCTTCTGCCCGTGATTACGTCCGCGTAAAATTTCTTGTTCCCACGATCCACCCCGTGACATCCCATCGCCTGCCCGCGCTGCTGCTTCGTTTTCGTTTAGCATTTTTTTTTTACTTTTTTTTGCACCTAAGGCTCATAACGTAGTGTAATATTCATGTAGCTTATAACCTTCCTCAAAAAGTGGACTATGAAAAGCATAAAGAATTTTTCAAATCCATCTAGTAGTTCTGCAGATTAGCGCGTTCAAACAAACTCTTCAGCTTTATTATTAGTATACAACGTGTAACGTTAAATGCGCAAAACTTGAAAATAGTTTGATCACAATAACGAGCAGAATTAATTGAACTACTTTATAATATAGGTCACATTTTTCAAAAAATCTTCATTAAAAACGTTGCCGCGTCTATTTATTAATAGGTCAAGCAACCCAATGTCAGTGCGGCGCAGCCGCGGCCCGGTGATGACTCCTCCCTCGGTAAAGCGTCGTCGCAGACGCAAGAAACGATCAGAATGGCCAGTAAAACTAAAACAGCACATAAAACCTTTACAATTTTTTTAATGACTTATTTTCTCTCTCAAATAGGTCAATTGAATTAGAAATCAGTTGGAGTGTCTGAGGTTTTGCGCATTTAACGTTACACGTTGTATAGGGTGACTGGTAATTAGTGACCGATACTTAAACACATGATTCTACTCATGATTACAAACAACTTTTACGATCGGAACAAATCCGAAATCGCGAAAAAAAAAAACAGCTGTTCCCTACATTTTGACGAGTCG
Source organism: Eremobia ochroleuca (assembly GCA_949629135.1). NCBI lineage: Eukaryota > Metazoa > Arthropoda > Insecta > Lepidoptera > Noctuidae > Eremobia > Eremobia ochroleuca. The sequence continues at coordinate 3,522,140 of OX451408.1, forward strand.
TACGAACATAAATGTAGGGAACAGCTGATTTTTTTTTAGCGGTCACAAATTACCAGTCACCCTATATACATAATTGAAATGTTAAAACCTCTTCGAGGAATAGGCATGATGCTGAAGAGTTGGCTTGTTTGTTTGAACACGCTAATCTCTGGAACTTACCAGTCGAATAAAAAAAAATCGTTTCGTCTTTGGTAGCCCTATTCTTGAGGAACTTATAGGCTACTTAATATCACGCCAGGGACCTATAAACCGAGCAAAAACATGAAACGTCAGAAAGAACACTAAGTGAAAACAAAGTAATAGCGCGGGCTGACTACGCGATGCGACTGGGTGGGTCGGGGGGAACAAGACAATTCAAGCGGACGAAATCGCGGGCAGAAAGTAGTTAAAAATAAACCGACAAGGAATGCGCGGCTTCAGGTAACATCATAAAAATGTCCTCGAAGAAAGTCTTGCACATAGGTCCTCTGTGCATTAATAGACGGTAACGCAGTACCGTAACCACGTACAATCTACGTGACCCGACTGACAACGGACAATACCGTTTGTGTCGTCGGTGTCTTTCAAATCGGGTACTTTTGAGCGTCTGGCACTTGTTTTTATGGCTAGTGTTTTTTGTAATCTAAATGATGTTATAGGCTGCGGTTTTGTTACGGTCTTTTATGTTAGAGATGTTGTAATAAATAAATATGACTGGAGAAAACTGGTAAACACATTATTGCTGTTTCACCAATATCTTGGTAAGTATGCTTTGCCAACACTACTATTTACCTAATTAAAATGTAATTTTAATCAATTGCTTTCTGTGTAGCTTGACACACCGGATAGAATTACCAATTTCCTTAGAATCACAAATCCCAATTTTATAGTAAGAAATGTTGAATTTCGTATTGGTAATAATGAATGCATGGAATGTGTCGATGTCTTATTAGTAACTAGCGACCCGCCCCGGCTTCGCACGGGTGCAATGCTGATCACTACATAGTATAAAACAAAGTCCCTTCCCGCTGTCTGTCTGTCTCTATGTATGCTTAGATATTGAAAACTACGCTACGGATTTTGATGCTGTTTTTTTTAATAGATAGAGTGATTCAAGAGGAAGGTTTATATGTATAATACATGCATAATACATATAGTAGAGAAATACTGATAATTTTAGAGGCATTATTTCTCGTAAAAAGTATAGGATAAAAAATCGTTATTGTGGGTTATCCCTAAGAGATAGACATATACCATTGTGGATTTTTTTGTAGACCTTTTTAAGGTGTACAATACTGTAGTACAGACGCCAGCACATCAAGCTACCCGAAACTGTCAAAATTTCCCAATCAGCTTTGAACCTTATACTTTAGTGATAAAGTTGAAAATCCGTTGGGTAGTTTCAAGCACCACCGGCCGACTCACCGGGCCGGTAACGCCCGCATTTTAAATCTGTAATATCTTCGAAAATATTCATTTAAATTACATGCTGTAAAGGGCCATAATGATCTATATGAAATGCACAATGTTTTTAAGGTACTTAATTGGATAAGGATTAATGCTGTATTGCCTAAAATTGCTTCTTAAATAAGCCATTATTTCTCGTAAAAAGTTAAGGATACAAAATGGTTATTGTGGGTTATCCCTAAGAGATAGACATATACTATCGCGGACTTTTTTGTAGAACTTTTTAAGGTGTACAATACTGTAGTACATTATTTTGATCTGTCTCGAAAGGTTCAGCCAGCGTTTACAATGTAATCGCAAAAAAATGTGTTTATTTACGACATCACATTAGAAACCTCTAAAATTATGAGTGTTTCTCTACTATATTATGCATGTATTATACATATAAACCTTCCTCTTGGTTCACTCTATCTATTAAAAAAACCCGCATCAAAATCCGTTGCGGAGTTTTAAAGATCTAAGCATATATAGGGACAGACAGACGGAAGCGACTTTGTTTTATACTATGTAGTGATAATATACAAGGTGTAACTTAAATAACGCGCAACCTCTTAAGGGGTCATTGTACTCATCATTATGAACAACTTTTACTATGAGACCAAACCGAAAATCGACCCTGCATTTTGACGAGTTATGCAAACATAAATGTAGGGAACAGCTGATTTTTTTTTCGCGATTTCCGGTTTGGTCCCATAGTAAAAGTTGTTCATAATGATAAGTACAATGACCCCTTAAGAGGTTGTGCGTTATTTAAGTTACACCTTGTATATAAATAATGCCGAAAAGATATTAGAATTTACGCAAAATGGGGAAGAACGGCGTTAACAAGGCAAAAATGGCGACAACAATGCTGATAATAAACAGCTCATATTTCCGTGGTCAACCTAGTCTATTTGCAATAGAAAAAAATCTTCATTTACATGCTGATTTCTACATCGCAAATACCGAATCCTAGCTCTCAAAACAATTTAAATGGAAATTTCGCAATCTCTGTCGCTAATTTTACTCTTTAGTGTTAGAAAGTAACAAGTAAGTTGCAAAGAAAGTGCCATTATTTTTACGCAGCATGACTTTAAAGATAATGGCGTCATAATAATATCATTGTGTTGAGATAAGAGTATAATGGAAAGGTTGTTTGAGGAACGATTCAGGAGAATGGAGGACTGTCTCGATGAGGATCCTATGAAGGCATTCTGTTATCTGACTATTGAAGGGTTCAAGTCTTGATAACTTTTGTTGAACCTTTTACTTCGGGCTTTAGGTGAAAAAAAATAGGTAAAAAAACTTTTTAAGTTAAACGGTTTTATGTTAAACATACATTGCAATGTTTAAGATAAATGTACTAAAAACCAAAAAATAATAAAATAGATACAGTCGTGGGAATTATAAACATATGCATAGACTAGACTAAAATAAAACCGTGGGGCACGTCAATTGTCTACAATCGTTGATTAAAATGTTTGTTTTGTAATGTTACACTATAATTAGGCAGTTGTTCAACCGACAACGATGGACGTGTGATAAGTAGGGCTAGAATGTGGAAACAAGCTAGCAAGCTCGATTATAAGCGAGTTTTAGGGTTTCATAGTGGTGAGCGAGTAGTACTTTTATCATATGTTTTGTCGATTAAAGACAAACTACGAGCAGTGAAACGACACCTCGCCAGCCAGCAGTGTGAATGTCCAACGATAAACTAGTTGAAACATCTCTTTTATTTACATGGAGTGTATAACTATTGGAATTTCCATGAGCAAGAAAATAGTAAGTAATTTCCTCACCGTCTGCGGGCCAACTGCCTATTTTAACGACGAATTAAACGATTCTTCTATCGCACATTAAGTCGATAATTTGTAGACAATTGACGTGCCCCACGGTTTTATTTTAGTCTAGTCTATGCATATGTTTATAATTCCCACGACTGTATCTATTTTATTATTTTCTGGTTTTTAGTACATTTATCTTAAACATTGCAATGTATGTTTAACATAAAACCGTTTAACTTAAAAAGTTTTTTTACCTATTTTTATTTTCTAGTTTTTAGTTTTTATTTCTTATCCACCCTAATGCCATACAGTTCTCGGCGCGTTTTAACCTTTCACCTTAACTTGGGTGGTGTACCGCTAACGACGTATAATTTTTAGCCACCCTAACGCCACACAGTCCTCAACACGATACAAAATCTTGACTTGGGTGGTGGATTCAGGCTGGATTAATCAGATACCTAAATTACAGATTCAATTTCTAAATTTAAATCTTATTATTATACGCCATTTGGTGGCTGCGCCCATCTTAAATATTGAGGTTGTATAGTGCACTGTATTCTTCTTGTCAAGCCCTTTTATTTGATACCCATATTGGTGGGATTGATAAAAAATTGTTATCAGCCATTTGGTAGCGGCGGCCATCTTAGATTTCAATTTTGCATAGTAAATTGTATTCTACTTGTTGAGACCTTTCATTTGATACCCATATTGATGGGATTGATAAAACCTACGTTATCCGCCATTTTGTAGCGGCCGCCATCTTGATTTAAATTTTTTATAGTATATTGTATTCTGCTTGTTGAGCCCTTTCATTTGATACCCATATTGATGGGATAATTAAAAATTGTTATCAGCCATTTGGTAGCGGCAGCCATCTTAGATTTCAATTTTGCATAGTAAATTGTATTCTACTTGTTGAGACCTTTCATTTGATACCCATATTGATGGGATTGATAAAACCTACGTTATCCGCCATTTTGTAGCGGCCGCCATCTTGGATTTCAATTTTTATAGTATAATATTGTATTCTGCTTGTTGAGCCCTTTCATTTGATACCCATATTGATGGGATTAATAAAAAATTGTTATCAGCCATTTGGTAGCAGCGGCCATCTTAGATTTCAATTTTGCATAGTAAATTGTATTCTACTTGTTGAGACCTTTCATTTGATACCCATATTGATGGGATTGATAAAACCTACGTTATCCCCCATTTTGTAGCGGCCGCCAACTTGGATTTCAATTTTTTGTAGTATATTGTATTCTGCTTGTTGAGCCCTTTCATTTGATACCCATATTGATGGGATTAATAAAACATAAATTATCCGCCATTTTGTAGCGGCGGCCATCTTGAATTTATAATGATAATGAATAAACATAATTGTATTGTCACCAAAATACAAAGTGTATACAAAATTTCAGATTAATCGGTTGACAGGAAGAGGGTGAAATTTGAATTACTAAATTTCACCCAAGAATAATAAATAAATAAAACAAACGGGGTGAGCTAAATAAAACCGTTTAAAAACCTTTTGTGTGGGAGGCCCATTAACAGTTTAAGGATTTAGATAGGTTGTACGGATATGGTATTATGTGGTAAATTTATAAAAAAAAAAAAAAATTATTGCTAGCTATATCGAGTTTTTTTTAATTTTATTTATTTGTCTTGATTTTGCCGTCTCATCGCCTTAACCGAATGCCGTATAAAATACAAAGATAGTCTGTGCTAGGGTGAATCAGAGATGGCCTGTCATATTTAAGTTGCGTTGTGACAAAATCTCACAAAATTGTATATATTCCATACCCAAAACTTAACTAATTTCATCACCACTGCTCTCAAAACGGTGAAGAAAAACATCGTGATTCCCTCACGATGTTTTTCTTCACCGTTTTTAGAGTAGTTTCCATCCGGCATGTCCTAGAACCAAAAATACGAAGAGCATGTGTCATCTAGCAACCCGCACCAGTCCCGCGTGGTGGATTATAGCCCACTCCATCTCGAAGAGAGGAAGTCTGAGTCCCAGCAGTATTACATTGTAGGCTGATTCTGCTTACCCAAAACAGCATTGCTGCTATAAATAAGATAGTATTACAGCATTCAGTAATAAGGAAAACGTTATTAAACAATATACATTAAAACTAAGTTCCTACTCTCCGAATTATAACATTATTATGTAAAATTTTACTACCGTAAAGAGCATAATCTAATCAGTCAATTGCGAATTCGCAATGCTTTTGCGATTTCATCCGATTAAGAAATGCTGGTTTTGATTTCGATCACGTGAACGGAACGAAAATTTTCAATTATAATACTGACGGCCGCACATTTGTAGGTGGTTGAAGACATAAATGTCAATGACGGTAATAATTTGAAGACCTTAACGGCGCTTTTATACGGTAAGAAAATTTACCGTGTCTGCGGCAGACAAGACAAATTCTTCGTGTACACGACAAGAATTTTGTCTGTTCTACACACGAAACAACGTTCTCCGCAACAACGTTCGCCGCGTCGTGTCTTGCGCAGACAAGATTTTTTTCGTGCACCGCTGTGGGCAGTAGTACGACACGAATTCTTGCGTAGGCCCGGCGTATTTTCTTACCGTGTACAAGCGCCCTAACAATTGAATATGATGCTTTTCAAATAACCATTTCAACGGTGAAGGAAAACGTGGTGAGGAAACAGGCATGTCCTAGAACGGCGAAGATAATGTAACATCCTGCACTGGACCCGAATAGCCCGCTATTCGGGCCCGCTCGAACGCACGGCCCACTTCCTCTCACAGAGAGGAGGCTTGTGTTCCAACAGTGTTAACATTACCAGTTGATTGTTTTTGATATTTTCTATTGTCCAAAATGTCGCCAAAACTAACCTCTAATTATGTGCTAGAATTACTCGTAAATACCTACACGGAGAGAAAATTCTTAGAAAAATTACTGTTCTCGTCACTGTAAAGTGAGTGCAAGTGACATCTACAGAAAATTTTCTGAGTGAGATTGGAAAAATTCACTATTTTTCCAATAAATTTTACTGTATAGCATAAGAATTTTTACCGTGCTAGCATGGTAATTTTTCCATTACCACTCAAATGCACTCAGATTATGGGACAGCACAGTAATTTTTCTAAGATTTTTCTGTCCGTGTAATACTGGTGGTGTAGTTCTAGGGATGAGACTTTTCGTTTGAGGGGCGCATGCTCCTGCTCTGGGCACAGGATCCATACAATTTCAATTTTATCCATTATCGTTTATACTGCAAATCGTTGCTCATCAATTAAGGACCAATATTTAAATACGATTCAAACGACCCTTTTCATTTGAACATTTAACTACAAAACCAATACTTCAATATAAAGAATGATTAATTCAAAATCCCTTCAAAAGTCCTGAATTTGATTTATTCAAAACGCTGTCAAAAGGTAGGATTGACGTCCAAAATGGAATTTGATGAGTTTGTCATTCACTTTAGATTAATGGTTCTGAGCCCTTTTTGGGCCAATGATTACTGGACTCCGATTTAATTTATTGTTTTGCGAATTGAGACTAAATGTTGGACAGACCTCGGAGATCCTAATTAGGAAACTTGGGAATGAAATTAAATTAAGAATGTTGTATCTGATTCAGAAGATATTGAAGTGATTTTATCTTTAAACTAGCGACCCGCCCCGGCTTCGCACGGGTGCAATGGAGAAACACTGATAATTTTAGAGCCATTATTTTTCGTAAAAAGTATAGGATAAAAAATGGTTATTGTGGGTTATCCCTAAGAGATAGACATATACCATCGCGGACTTTTTTGTAGACCTTTTTAAGGTGTACAATACTGTAGTACATTATTTTGATCTATCTTGACGGGTTCAGCCAGCGTTTACAATGTAAGCGCAAAAAAATGTGTTTATTTACGACATCATATTAGAAACCTCTAAAATTATCAGTGTTGCTCTACTATATTATGCATGTATTATACATATAAACCTTTCTCTTGAATCATTCTATCTATTAAAAAAAACCGCATCAAAATCCGTTGCGTAGTTTTAAAGATCTAAGCATATACACGGTGTAATTGACAGGTTGGCAAAAACTGAAACAGTAGCTTCAGACCATGATTTATGACTGAAAAACGTTGGAATTTTCTTCAGGAAAATTGTCGAACTTTCCGACCGTTTTTCAACTAGATTTGTGTTCTATTCATTTGTTACAACAAAATCCAGCCCTAAAAACATAATTTTAGTGAAAAAAAGCAAAAAACTTAAACGCGGCAATGTAAATAATAATGATTTAAAAAGAAAATTCATACATACCGCGCGGAATCAGCTGTTAGCTCTAAAAGTTTACTGGCCTCCGACAGTACCTACGACAGACAGAGAAAGCATAACGCTCGCTCGCTCGCTCCCTTTGTGTGCTGTGCGCCGGCGCCTTTGCTTACGCGCCGACACTGCTAGGGTTGTACCACGTATGGAATTTAATACTTGTCATTTTATTTTTATTTATGTAAAATGCTTTATTAATAATTAAATACTCAGGAGTATGATTACTTATTTATTCTTTCTTAATTCCGAAAACCTTATTTTAAATCGTTAACCTTTCGAGTATCGTAATAAGAGACACAATAGAAAGACAACAGGTGTGAGGACGCCGGCGTCCTCGCGGTGCTTAACAGTTTGATCTACAGTATCAATTACGAAGCCACCCGAACTGTACACACGCGTTGCATTACAGTAATGTAAATTGGTTTAGATAAGTGGGACATAAAACATAAAAACATCGCGTCAATATTGCCAGATTCACATTCCTTACCCTGTCAATCCCGGAGCGAAAGCTGGCGTTCAAAAAGGTTTGCTTATTTTCGTTATTTACAGACTATTTATAAGAAAAACTTCTTGTTTACGTTCTTGAACAAAGACCCTATAAAAAAACGCTTATTTTATAATCTATGCGAATGCCGGCGTTTGCTTAGTGTTTAGAAAATGCCGCAAAATCGCGCGCGTGCCGCTTGGGGATTGACAGGTACTAGGTTTAAACTTAGAAGCAGAACCATGAGTAGAAGTAACAAGAGATAGCGGTTAATAAAAATCTTTATCATACGATTACGATACGATTCTTTTTCAATACCTAGTTCTACATCTTTATCTCAATGGCAGGCCGAACACGGTAACTACTGTGCCATGGGCTCCTTTTTTTTTTTTTTTTTGTTTCGGGGTGGAAAATCCTCATGGATGTCCGCCGCCCTGGGGCGGGCGGCGGGGTCTGTCAGACTCTTACTGACTAAAAACCACCCCGGTGTTCCCTCTCTCACCTACGCCGGGGGTCGCGGGAACGAACGATACTTCCGCAACCCCCGGCTGGTGCTGGCCCGCTCCTGCGGGCCTCTCCTCGTGTCAGGGGGGGGAGTGAGGTGTTAAACTCCCCCCGCGACGTCTAAGAGGGGCGCGCGTGGAACACTACGCGCCGCCGCCTCGGGTCCAGATGTGTGGGGGGCGACGGACGTCCCCAAGTCCGTCGCCCCTGGACCCATTTAGGGGGGCTGGAAGAGGGCGTTGTCCGCCCTCCGCCGACGCCCGGTGCGCCTGCTGCGGGCGGGGTGAGGGGACGAGATCTCCCTCTCCCTTTCCGCAGCCTCCTTCTGCGAGACGACTGTTTCGCAGAAGGAAACCACCGCGTCCCAGGACTCCTCGCTGCCGACCATAGACTCGACCACGGCCGGCAGCGATAGGTCACTGCCTACTCCTGAGATGAGGGCACGGCGCGGCTCCTCCCAAGCGGCACACTCTGCCAGCGTGTGCCGCGCCGTGTCCTCCCGGCAGTCGACGCAGTGGTGACACCGGGCGTCCGGCTCCCTGTTTATGCGACACAGGTACTTCCCGAAGCAACCATGCCCCGAGAGCACCTGCGTCGCACGAAACGACAGGGAGCCGTGCCTCCTCCCGAGCCAGCGCTCGAGCACCGGCCGGACCGCCTCGATGGTGACGAGGCCGGCGGTAGGGCGCAAAAGCCTGTCCCGCCATTCCGCCACCAGGACCTCGCGGAGCTGAGACCGACGCAGCTCCCAGTGTCGCTGCATCGGTCGCTCGCCCCGCGCCCTCATTTCCTCGCGCCACCGATACAGTGACGCGAGTACTTTCGCCTCGAGGTCCCAGGGCGGGGATCCGGCCAGTAGGCGGGGATCCGGCCAGTAGTGCCATGGGCTCCTCGACTAACGTATCTAGTAATATTACCGAAATAAAATGTTTCATTTCATATCATGTGGGCAGCCCTATGCTACACGTGTCACAAACACTCTCAAAGGTTTGCCGACAAACGAAACCGTCAGCACTCACTCAGCCGTTAGTTCAGTTTGCCGCGATTGCTGGTGCGTTCTGGACGTCTATTTCGTTTTCTTTCAACTGTCGGGAGTTCGGGACTGTGTTGTGCGTTGAGTTGAGTTGTGTGTTTTTGTGTTTTTGTGTTGTGTGGTATCATCATGAATCGGCGTAATGAAACGTTTAGTGCTCGCGAATATGGCCAGATGTTAATGTGCTTGGGTGAAGCTAGACGAAACGCGTCGTTGGCATTAAGGCTCTATGTTCAAAGTCACCCAAATGAACGACATCCAGCTAATAGTCGTACTATCACACGGGCATATCAACGTGTTTTAGAAAATTTACCTATTGTGCCGCGGCAGGAAGGTGCTGGAAGGACAATCAGTGCTCGTTCTGAGCAGGCGATTTTAGATGTTGTCCGTCGAAATCCGCGTTTGGGAACCCGTACTGCTGCAAAACTTGTAAGGCGTAATAACGGACCCCGGGTTTCACATTGGGCTGTGCACAAAGTCCTTCGAAAGGACAAGCAACGTCCATATCGGATCCATAAAGTGCAGGCTCTGGTACCTGGCGACTCAACCCGCAGACTAGCGTACTGCAGATGGCTGATACGTCGGCAGCAGCTAAATCGCCAATTCGTTTCACGGGTGATTTGGACCGATGAATCGACGTTTACACGAAACGGTATGTGGAACCGGCGGAATGCTCACATTTGGGCACGCCACAACCCGTACGCAATGCAGCAGACGGGTCATCAGACGCGGTGGTCACTGAATGAGTGGGCTGGCGTGTATCATAACCGTATTTTGGGTCCCGTGTTTTTGCCAACTAGAATGGACGGCCGGCGTTATTGCGAATTTCTACAGCAGGATTTTGAAGCCATGATGGACACTCTGCGGGCTGAGCTAGATCAAGAGCGGGATCGTATGGAGAACGAACCCTTAGCTCAACTACCTACCATCTGGTTTCAGCACGACGGCGCCCCGCCGCATGTGGTACTCCCAGTCCGACAGCACCTGGACCGTACTTTTCCAAACCGATGGATTGGGAGATTCGGGCCACATGCATGGCCACCTCGCTCGCCTGACCTAACCCCATTGGACTTTTTCCTGTGGGGTTATATCAAAGAACGGGTGTATGTGACGGAGTGTGATACCGCGGCCGAAATGGAGCAGCGCATAAGAGACGCTTTCGCATCGTTAAACCAAAAAATCAATGAGGATGTGACAATGATGCCTCGTCTCCATGCCGAAACCCTGCGTCGAGCACAACTGTGCGTGCAGCTCGGAGGCAACCACTTCGAGCCATGCCTTATACGACCCGAGAGACTTTAATTTAGGTAAGTGACTAATATTTTAATTTTTGATAGGTATTGAATTTGTGTTTAAATTTTTTGATAGGTGTGTTTGTGTGTGTATTGTATTATGTATTTATTCCAAACGTCCCGAAGTACCTATTAGTATGAATGAACAACGCGCGGACATTGCAATACGCGCGCAATATAGGGTCGCGCGCGTATCGCAATGTTCGTTATACATTGCGTAGCCGAAATAAAATTGAAAATTGAAAAACGTTCACCTATCATTTCCGGGAAAATATTTCACTATCAAAATGTTAACAATACCAGTCTGAATTCATACTTTTCGTTTTTGCCAACCTGTCAATTACACGGTGTATAGGGACAGACAGACAGGGAAGCGACTTTGTTTTATACTATGTAGTGATATACAGTGTGAGTCTTTATAAACTGCACATATTAAAAAGGGTGAAAATATAAACAGTTTTATCGACGGAAAAAATGTCAAAAAAAATCTAAAAAATTTTTAAATTTTTATTTTTTTTTACTCTCGTCTGGGTACCCCATGCAAACAAACTGTTACTACTTTTAAACTAAATGTCATATTAAAACAAAACAAAATTAATAATGATCTCTAATAATAGGCCAAGCTAATAAAGCCATAATTATTTGAAAAAGAAACCTCATAAATTAATTATTCATGATTTTTGAAGAAAATTTACCATTTTTACCATTTTTTACCATTTAAAAAAAAAATTTTTTTGACATTTTTTCCGTCGATAAAATTGTTTATATTTTCACCCTTTTTAATATGTGCACTTTATAAAGACTCACACTGTATTTGTAAGTTTAGGAGCGTTTAGTACGAGTACAAACTCTTTGATATTTAATTGTTTTTGTTTTGTTTTGTTGGTCCTTTTGGTAACTTTCCTTTTTGAAGAACGCCTCGTGTTAAATGCTTTAATGCAAATAAATGAAGTCATTTATTTTTGGAACAATTTATTTCGCTCTGTATTTGGAATAACGTTTCTGTTACTATCTACGCAATGCAAAAATGGTCTTCATTGAAACTGTTCTTTCAACGAGAAATCGTCACAGCATTAGACTGCAGAATTTCGTTCAACTCTTTATCCATTATAAATCAATTACATTTGTAGTTCGATGCAATCATCCAATTGTGTCACGATTGGTTTTTCAGTTCAGCAAGGATTCGTTCTGGTATTTTGTACGAAGATTCAGTTGCCGTTTTTGTGTTCGTGTCAAATCGACTTTTTCTTCACTTAAGTTATCTATTGTTTTGTTTCTTATGTTGTCTTTCTTTTTGATTTCAGGTATGTACTACTACTGAATGCTACTGTCGAAACAATACATCTATTAAGGTATGGAGGATCCAAAGAAGTGTGTCCTGAATGAACCTCTGGTAATGAACAGTGAATGGACTGCAGGAGACTAGTTTGATTCTATTTTAAAGTTTATGACGCTTTGTTTATCTTCGTGAATAATTTCGAGATTATAAAATGATTATGAATGATACTTTTTAGAATAAAACGGGCGCCGCCGGTTGACTGGTATTCTCTACTGTTAGGGCTTATTTTTTTTAATCTTATCTTTTGAATCGTTTCTGCATTTTATTTTTTTTACATTGTTCTTACATATACAAGGTGTAACTTAAATAACGCACAACCTCTTAAGGGGTCATTGTACTCATCATTATGAACAACTTTTACTATGGGACCAAACCGGAAATCGCGAAAAAAAAATCAGCTGTTCCCTACATTTTGACGAGTTATGCGAACGTAAATGTAGGGAACAGCTGATTTTTTTTTCGCGATTTCAGGTTTGGTCCCATAGTAAAAGTTGTTCATAATGATGAGTACAATGACCTCTTAAGAGGTTGTGCGTTATTTAAGTTACACCTTGTAGAAGCAACAATAATAACGTACCCATGATTTTGTAATATTTTGATTTTTGTCCTTAGAGCTTCTTGCCCGCTCTTCTCTTTAGAGATCTACGTTTTTGTATGGGCAACTAGCTTAAATTTTCTGACTAACTGACCGACGCTTTGACTATTCAAAAGTGCCTGTATATGGTTTAATTGGAATAAATGCTTTGAGTTTGAATTCGAATGAATGGTGTTTTTGATGTACAGTTAGATACATATCTTATGATACTGTCAACTTTCTTATTGCACTATAAGAAAAGAGTCACAAGTATAAAATATGTCCGTAAATATGTCTGCAATTTATATGGTGTACATAATAAAGAGTATTCTATTCTATTCTATTCTATCGTACTCGTAACTACACGACTTGTGCCTAACACTTCAACAACTATTCACTTTTGCTAATCTTCCAATCCTATTACTGTCCGCTCTAGGGGTGTTTACACACGATGGGTACTTATTTACTAAAGCAAAAACTATAGAACAAGTTTCTGAAATAATGATGTAGGGGGAAACTTAATCCAAGTGGTTCAGCTTACTGTCAGAAGATTTGCTGTAAAGAGAAATGGGTAGTTAGAGATTGGTCATGGAAAAATATTAGTGTAGCCAAAGTTACGATAGTTAGGTTGATTATTGTCTGGATATTTTTACTTACATTTACTTCGTATCAACTTTGAGGTCTTTTATAAGTGTATGGAGAAATAGAACCATTTCGTATCATAGGGTCCAGTTGAAAGCCAGCGTCAGGCACAAGTTGTCTGGCATTTTTGCTGAACTGGGCCTTTTTGGCGGAGCCGTGAGGCGCACAATGCTATTTCTTGTATTTTTTTCTGTTTATGTGTGAATATTATGTGCCTTAACCTAGTTCTAATTTTATTTTCATTCTTTCTTATCTTTATACAAAAAAAATGAGTATTTTAACTTCTTTTGAAGCTAACATCTTGCAAATGTTAATTATTGTTCAGTTTTCCACAAGACATCGATCAACTAAGCTCGACCGTTCCTAAGTCTAACTCTCCTTTAAAATGCATTCATTGAAGAGTTATTATTAGTCTGTGACCACAGAAACACTTGGTGTTTTTATTTTTCTGTCTCATAAAATGAAGGTCACCTCGAATAAATAAAACACGGTAGTCTTAACTCGCTTTTAATACGTTTATTGTTCAGTAGCACCTCCGTGAGATGTCGACCACACCGTTACCGTACACAATGGTGTAGTTATTTGTAGTTCCGCGGTATACGGTGTTAAGGTCAGATCCGGGTGATAGTGAAGATGTAATTAAAAGAAATGAGGTCAGAAATCAATAGACTTACCCATTCATAACTTGGGTTAAGGTAAGTCTATTGATTTGTGTAGATGTTGCTGGCTTTACTGCCAGCGAGCCCCATACAAATGAAAATTGGGCTTAGTTTACGAATAATTATATACTTCTAAGTGTAGATTTCAAGAAAATTTTCGAGCAGTATTTATCGGCACATAATAATAAGAATCTGATCTAGATATATGTATAGATAGGAGACATGGCAGACTTCAAGATAATTCTCCATCTTTTGGTGCCTCTCCAATTACTTACTGGAAGGTTGGCCCTCAACTACAATAGTTTCAAACGGATCAAATCGAAATCAAATGAATTTTGTGAAGCCATTGATTGTGTATGCTTTCTAAAGGGGTTCTAAATAACCAGTTAGTGTAAATCACAAATGTTTTCTATCATAAAAATCTCCATAAAATTCAACAAGTTTACAAAGACAGATAGGATCAGTCATACGCATTGGTGCCGTTAGGTCTCATAGCGGCAATTAGCTACGCTTGTGTGACGATGCACGCACACATGCACTTGACGTCTATGTATAGGTGATTATAAATATCATGGCGCATGATAAATGCGATTATGAAATATAATAACAGAGACCTAGTATGTTGAAGATATTGTTAAAATGGTTGATCTAATTGTGATCTCTTAAAAGACAAAATATAATACCTATGATGATATTTGTCTAGGTGGTATCACACGTAATTTATAGAATTATAATTATTAAAATCATCAATACAACTCTCTAAGTTCAAATTATTCTATTGAATGACTATTTCATGGCATTTTAAGCCAATTCTAACTTAGTAGATGATTCTAATGATTACAATTCTAAATAAAATATAGTTAAATAAAAATCAGATAATAACTTTTAATTTATAATAAAAATGAAGTTATGAAAAGAAAATTAATTTCATTACAAAAAAGCGCGAGGTGTTTTTTATCATATTTCTATACTAACTCTACGTTTACTAATAACTACTAATTATTATATATTTACAACAATCAATATCGAGCACCCCACGCTTTTTTTTTACAATGAAATTAATTTTCTTTTCATAACTTTATTTTTATTATAAATTAAAAGTTATTTTCTGATTTTTAGTTCGATTTGCTATTAAAGCGTGTTTTTATAGTTGTTTTAAACTATACAACGTGTAACGTTAAATGCGCAAAACCTCAGACACCCCAACTGAGTTTTAATTCAATTGACTTATTTCAGAGAGAAAATAAGTCATTAAAAAAATTGTAAAGGTTTTATGTGCTGTTTTAGTTTTACTGGCCATTCTGATCGTTTCTTGCGTCTGTGACGACGCTTTACCGAGGCAGAAGTCGTCACCGGGCCGCTTCGCTGCGCTGACATTCGCTTGCTTGACCTATTAATAAATATACACGGCAACGTTTTTAATGAAGATTTTTTGAGAAATGTGACGTATATTAAAAAGTGGTTCAATTAATTCTGCTCGTCATTCTGATCAAACTATTTTCAGGTTTTGCGCATTTAACGTTACACGTTGTATAATAAATAATTATTTAGACTATTTTGAACCGTATGAGCCAGTGAAATATAATGTGTAAAATTTGTCGAAATCGCGGAATCGGCGTCAGCTCAGATGGAAAGTATAGTGGTGATCACCGGTGACCACCACGGCGTTCAATGTGTTAAAGTGAGAAGAGTATTGATCTTATACGAACAAGGGAAGATCTGATCATACCATCCATTGGTTTCATAACGTTTATTTCATTCTGATAGTTGCAGTCAAAAAATAATCTAACGTGGACTATGGACGTTCATCAGTCGTTTCCAGGATGTCCTTGCTTATTTTTGTGCCTCGCTTTAGATCTTTTTAGAAGCGTTTAGTGAATATTTCCGTAACGCCGAAGAGATGAAAGATCTGTGTTAGGATTTTGTCCTTCCGGTGTTAAGATTTTTATGGACATTGAAATAAAAGTTGCAAATCTCTGTGTATGTTTGTCAGATATTCTTTGGATGTTTTCTCATATACAACACAAGCTTCTGCCCGCGCATTTGTCCGCGTAATATTTCGGCCCCCGTCCCATCGCGTCGCTTCCTATCTTACTTCGTTTTACGACTTTTTTTTCTTTTTGCTCAGCTCTTCGGGCTGTAAGGGTCGTAGCGTGATCGTCCTTCCTCAAGGATAGGGCTATCAAATGTATAAAGAATTGTTCAAATCCGACTGATACTTCCAGAGATTAGCACATTCAAACAAACAAAGAAACTCTTCAGTTTTATTATTAGTGTATTATTAGTATTCTTAGGGGCCCGTGGCTAAATGTTATTATTTAGCCACGGGCCCCTAGGTATACTAAATATACTAATAATGGCGGATTGGAGATCGGGTTCGAGATTGCCGGCAATTTATATTTTGGTAAGAAAACAAGGTATTGAGATGCGAAGTTTTGGGATTTCTGGTTTTGTGGTATAAAATATTCATGTCGTAGGGCTTCAGCGAATCAGCATCAGACAGCATCTGTCGTGTATTATATTGCTGGGATGAACCTATTTGGAGCGAGGCACTCGTAATCCTATATTTTTTATTTTATGTCAGTTTTTAATTACATATGGTGAGGGGCCCGTGGCTAAATAATAACAGCCGCATAGATCGATCGATCAGGTTAAGCTACGGTTGCCGCGGTTGGTCTGTGGATGAGTGACCATCTTTACATACCGAGACTCCTCCGTGCCTCGGAAAGCACGTTAAGCCGTTGGTCCCGGCGTCATTTGTGGATCTTTGACAGTCGTTACGGGTAGTCAGAAGCCCGAAAGTCTGACAACCAGTCTTACCAAGGGGTATCGTATTACCCAGTATCTGGGTTGTGGAGGTTAGATAGGCAATCGCTCCATGTAAAATACTGGTATTCAGCTGCATCCGGTTAGACTGGAAGCCGACCCCAACATAGTTGGGAAAAGGCTAGGCATAGATGCTGATATTAGTTGACTAAATCTTGCTTGTACTTATGCACAATATTATCATTTATTATTCAATTATTTAAAAAATTGCATTACATAATTAAATAATACCTACTTAATAATAATAGGTACTTACGCCGCACGTAAAAACCTTAACGCTATGCGGTACAGCAAATTTCATTATTAATTCATGTTAATTAAAATTGAATCTTTCCGAGCTCACAGTCCCTGAACGGATGTAAATTAAAATTGTTATTGCGTTATGAATTTTACATGTTAAATATGTTCAATATTGAACCTGAATAAAACTACAGCGATTCGCCACTGGGTCATATACCATCATCATTTCAGTCGAAACGGAGGAGGCTGAGTAAAACAGCCGCACGGGTCAATCGATCACATTAAGCTACACTTGCCACTGTTGGTCCGTGGATGGTTGACCATCGTTACATACCAAGACCCCTCCGTCACAGTAAATATACAGTAAAACATCTTCATACAAACGTGCCGCTCTCGGTTTGAATGTGTGCGTGCGCGCCGCGCGCCATGTCGGCACGCGATTTCACGCACACGCTAACATAATATATGGGGGAATAAGGTGGCGGCAGTGCGGGCTGTGCAGCGCGACTGTGAGCACGCGCGTACGCTACATGACCGCTTGCGTTCGTCAACTCTCGCCGGCGGCGGCCACTTACTCGTAAATTACGAGTATCATGACTTCAAAAAGGGGAAAAAAATATTGTAGTGTTTTCGGGTGCCTCAATAATGATTTCGCAAACCCGGACTTATCTTAGCGTAGCCGAGTCGCATTTTTCTGAATAAGTACTATGTTTAGAGCTAAAGTTTATTTTAAGAAGTCTAGTTTTACTATAAAACAGAGGATTGAGTACGAAACATCGTTTAGGTAAACGTATTTGTCGCGTAGGTATAGTTGTAATAAGGGCAATTTCACAATAATTAATATTGCAAATTAATTACTTTTGAAATTATTATTTTTTCTATTGTCTGATGTGTTGTTCAATCCAAATATGGTTCCGGTAGTCTGACGATCGACTTATTTAGTCGAATACTTGTGTGTACATCGACTTATTAAGTCGATGCGCGTATCGTCGTCTAAAATGTAAACAAATTTCGTCAAAAATAATTCTATCCCGTTTATACTTGAGCATAGTGTATCCCGTTTATACTTGAGCTTGTTCGAAAATATTAACTAAAAGTAAAAGTGACAACCCTGGGTATCAACGCAAGAGTAGGCTAATAACTCGGCGGGC
The DNA here is from genome assembly GCA_949629135.1 of Eremobia ochroleuca. Classification (NCBI taxonomy): domain Eukaryota; kingdom Metazoa; phylum Arthropoda; class Insecta; order Lepidoptera; family Noctuidae; genus Eremobia; species Eremobia ochroleuca. The sequence goes on from OX451408.1 coordinate 3,540,399, forward strand.
GGCCTTAGATAACCTACTGTATATTTATTTACTGTGCCTCCGTGCCTCGGAAAGCACGTTAAGACTGCGTCGAGCAAAAAACAGAAAAAGGACAGTTACGATTAAGTTGATATTAACGAAAATAGTTTATTTACACAATTAAAATCTACATATTTATTACCACGGATAATGTGTTTACAATGTTTGCGAGGCAAACATATGAAATATGGTATAGTTTTTTTAATGGACTCATATGAATTTGACCAAAAATCTACAAAAACGCGTGCTGGCATTTAGGAGATTTCATGTATTTTTGCATAGAAATATTCTGTAGATATTAATTCAACCAAATCTAAACTAAGTAATCTTAAAATTTTGCGTGTCATATTTTCATAATATTGTCTAGAAGATTTAATATATTTTTATTAAAAATGCGCTCCGAATTCGCCATACAAAATTACTATGAACGCCCTGTGCCGCCTGCCGACATGCCACGCGCCGCCAAAAATTCAGTCGTCCTCGAGAGCTCAGAGCGTCGTCACGTCACTTTACAGAGCGAGCGCATCGATCGCAAACTCCCGCGTAAGCACACTCTGCTGCATAGAAAAACAAGGTACGTGACATTTTCGATATTTTGAATTTAATTGGCCTACCTTAATAAATTTTATCATGTAAGCAATTTCGTTAATCGAATTTAAATTTTTTATACATATTTACATAAGTTTTATAGCATCGACTTTATTGTTTTAGGAAATATTTAACTATTACGAAAAATGGGAAAGCGAAAGGAGAGGTATTATGAAAAGAAAAGGAACCAATTCAAGAAAAAATCCGTTCTTCAAAATCGGTACGTATCATCTCCTAGTTTAACCTTCAAGCAGTCGCGCGGCGTCGAATCGACCGCGATTCGATCGATCCTCGATACATTTATGATGCCAAATTGCTTACAAATTTAAAGAAAATTAGAATTTTATTTTGATTTTATAATTTTGTTTATGTCCTAACATAATGATAATGTGATAAATACAAAAAATATTAAATAATTAGTGTTTTAAATCCCTGAAATATCCTATAGGTCTTTTAGGTTACGCGCGACCGCTGGCGTTACAAATGACCGCGCGCCCGCTTGAAGGTTAAGATTGATTCTCTGTCTCTTAGAGCTAGATTCACAAATCGTATAAATACATTTAGGACTTATATGTATATACACTTTACTAATGATTATTAAGTTTATATTGTGTCTGCACATCTATTTTACTGACAAAGTTTTCTTGTTTTGTCCTAGGTCAATAGTTTCTAATGATATAGAAGAAGATAAAGAAAATTTTATACTCAACTCAAAAAGTGTCAGAACATATGAAAATGAAGAACAGTTAGACGTAAATGTACAAGTACAGCAACGCGACAAACATTTCAATGTAAGTTTATGATCCAATTTAGCTTTTTATGGGACCTTTCAGATGCATTTATAGTCTTTAAAATCGATGAAAATTTTTGGGAGTTACGTTAAATTGATTTAATATGATAAACTTATGTAATTGTTTTTAACAATTCATTTTTTTTTTTTCAGAAATCGCTAGGAGATTCTAATTTTGAAATAATTATAGAGAATGAAAACGAGAGTCACGAAGACGTTTTTGTGACAAATGGAAACAGAATAGTCGATTTTGCGTATATTTATGAACAGATTCAAAATATTGCAAATCACAACTCGGCCTTCGGTTGTAATTTGAGCTGTTTAAAAATTACTAAAGAGATAAGAAAAGGGTTTCTTTCAACATTTCATTTTATTTGTCAAATGTGCAACATAAAACTTGAAGTCAAAAATTGTAAACTTCCAGAAAATTCCGCAGACCTCAATCTCAATGATCACGCAGTAAGCAGTTTTATGTCTATAGGTACGGGATTTTCTGGTCTCGAACAGGTTGCAGCTTCTCTTGACATACCTAGTATGAGTGATAAATTGTATGCAAAGTGCCATAGTAAGGTCTGTGAGCTATGGGAATTGGCCAAGGAACAAAGCATGGCGGACGCAGCTAAAGAGGAATATGACATAGCTGTGCGCAATGGTGATGTTGATTTACATGGAGTACCCATGATAACTGTGGTAGCTGACGCGTGCTGGTCGAAGAGATCTTATAGGAAAAATTATAACGCTTTATCGGGCGCGGCGGTTATTATAGGTTATAGGACGAAAAAAGTTTTATATATGGCGGTGAAAAATAAGTACTGCATGGTTTGTGCTAGAGCGGAAAATAAAAAAGAGACGATACCGGAGCACGTTTGTTTCAAAAATTATGAAGGCTCCTCTAGTGGCATGGAAGCTGCAGCACTCGTTGAAGGATTTAAATCTTCACAGCAAACTCACGGACTAATTTATTCTAGACTGATAGCCGACGGTGATTCAAGCACTCATCGAAATATAGAAAAATCAAAACCGTATGGAAACTTATTAGTGGAGAAAATTGAGTGCACTAATCACTTATTGCGAAATTATTGCACAAAGTTAGATGAGTTAACTAGAAATACGAGCTACCCATTAAAATATAGAAAAGCTGTTGAAAGTAATTTAATGAGATTAAGACGTGCGGTTACTGGGGCTGTGAAACACATAAATGCTCAAGAAAATAAAACTTTCGAACAAAAAGTCTTAGAACTGAAAGAAGATTTGTTGAATTCTCCACATCACGTGTTTGGCAATCATGCTTGTTGCAAACACTACTACTGCAAAAACTCAAAAGAAACTACCTCAAAAGAAAATTTAGTACCGGCAATGAAAAGTAAAGAGGGTGGCTTAATCTTTTCTGCTATAATTAAATTTCTTTCGAGATTAGTAAATAATGCAAAAAGTTTGATACATAACGTAAATAGTAACATAGCTGAGATTTTCAATAGTGTGATTGCAAAGTTTATTGGCGGCAAACGCATAAATTATTCAGGGAGGCAATCTTATTCAGGACGCTGTGCTGCATCAGTAGTCAGTTTCAACACTAAACAACCATGTACGTACCTCAGTAAAAAAATTTTGCTGAGAAGTCCGAACAAGATGATAAAACGTCTCGAAAACAAAAGAAATGTTAGACGATTAGCATCCGCAAAACGTATAATAATTCATCGATCAAAACTTATTACTAATTCGGAGCGTAGAAAGACTGCATCCAAACAGACCGATAAGAACTACGGGGAATTTTGTCAAAAGCCGGACCTTAGTATAGAGGATTATGATTTTGCTGTAAATGAGCATATGAAACGTATAACATTGTCCGCCGAAGCTCGGCATACACTAGAGAGACGAACCGTTTTACAAGCAGAATCAATTGAATGGCGCCAGGAGCGAAAACTTCGGCTTACGGCATCAGTATTTGGAAAAGTATGCAAGCGAAGGCTGATCAAATGTGGTCCGTTAGTAAAAAATTTGGTGACGGAAAAAAATTTAGACCATGTTAAGTCAATTCAACATGGTCAGAACCACGAACATCTTGTACGTGAGCAATTGGAATTACACCTAAAAGTTCCCATTAAAAGATGCGGTTTATTTATCGATAAAGATTTTCCATTTTTAGGAGCAAGCCCAGATGGACTTATTGAAGATACAAAAATTGTCGAAATAAAATGTCCATATTCCGCCAGGGGCAAAAGTATTGATGATGCTATTAAGGAGAAGAAAATTTCCTTCTGGAATATAGATCAAGGAGGTAATGTATATTTAAATAAAAACCACGATTGGTATTTCCAAGCACAAGGTCAGATTCATATCACGCAAAGAAAAATATGCATATTTGCTGTTTGGACGGATGTGGATATGAAAATAGAAATAATAGAGGAAGACGAAGCATTTTGGAGTGTGATGGAAAATAAATTAAAAATGTTCTACTTTGACTGTTTACTACCGGAAATAATCGACTCAAGATTAGACAGACAAATGGAAATCAAAGAGCCCGAATACATCCTAGAAGCAATTAATGCACGGGCTGAAAAAAATAAGCGAAAAACTGAAGATGAAAAATTGACAAATATGAAACGTAAAAGAGTATGTAATAATTAGTAAATAGTATAAATAATAGTATCAGAGTTCCTTCCCTTGTTAAACAACCTACTATTTGTGTTGTTATAATATTATAATAAAACTATTACAGAAAATATAAGTTCTGTATTTTTTATCACACCACCTGCTGTTTGATACGGTCCATAATGTATCTTAAACGGTACTGAAATTTTTTCTCACTTGTCTTATAAATTATGATGTACAATTTTGGCACATTTTTTAAACGTAAAATACATTAAAAACATTAAAATAAAGATGTTTCAAACGAATTTTTGTACAAATCGACATTCGGAAAGATTACACAAATTGTTTTAATTTCAAACCATATTAGAAAAAAATATGAAGCTCAGGTAAAATAATGTTCTTATTATATTCACTCACAATCCACATGATGCCATATTTTACTAAATGTCAGTTTCCAAGTTTTGTTTTTCAACAGCCACGCACGTGTGCGAACGCAGCTGTGTGCGTGAGTTGCACACAGCGAGCGCATGAAGTGAAATACCTAATTAGCGGTCACCGATTTTGTTCGGCACAGTCTTAAGCCTTTGGTCGTGGCTGTCATTCGTAGATCTTTGACAGTTATTACTGGTCGTCGGAAGCCCGAAAGTTTGACGATCAGTATTACCAAGAGCCAGGATCTGAAAAGTAGCTTATACCAGTCAACTATTGAAGTAAGATCTCTAATTTGTAAATCATAGGATTTACCATACATCATAGGACCACCGAGCAGTAGTGGCCCAGTGGTAACGGCCCCGACTTACGAGTTGTAGGTCGTGGGTTCGAACGCCAGCAGGCACTTTACTTTGTGTAAATTTTTTCATCATCACTTCTCTCAAAATGGTAAAGGAAAGCATCGTGTGGAAACCGACATGTCCTAGAGTCAAAAATTCGAAGACATGTGACATTCGCCACACGGGGCCCGAGAGGTGAATTATGGCCTCCTATCATAGAGAGTAGGCCTGTGTGCCAGCACTAGAAAAATTATAGGCTGATTATGCTATAAGACCGTATATCAATGTGTGGATTCTTTATAATTCGACAAACATTGTAATAATACTTAAGGTAGGCCTTGGAAATCCATTAATATCAAATCATGGTTATAGGGAACAAACAATGAATGAACAAGCGTTGAACAAACAATGAAAGGCTTTTGTTTACATAATTGATACTTAGTTTTGTTTCAAACAATTTCTGTATTGATTAAATGGTCCATATTGGAACGAAGTTCTTTTAAGGAGCTTGCTGTTGGAGTAAACTGGTAGAAATCGTCAACTAACGTAAAAGCGTTATGCCCCCTCCATGCGACTTTTTAATATATTTTATAGAAAGATACAGACAGACAGAGAGAGAGAGAGAGAGAGAGAGAGAGAGAGAGAGAGATATTTTTCATGGTTTTCGAGGGTACTGAAGTTGATACTGAGGTCAAAATGAAAATCCAAGATGGCAGCCGCAAAAATGTCAAAATTACGAAATTATGACATTTTTGCAGCCGCCATCTTGGATTTTCATTTTGAACTTCGTTCCTGCTGGGAGGTTCCCCCGACCCCACAGGTTTTTTCCTAGTCTGGCTCAGAGTTTAAAAATAATTTTGAGACGCTTTAATTAACTCGATTAGTTACTATGTATTCTTGTCTTAGACACATTTTTGTTAAACCTATGGACGATTTGCCCAAAAAATTGCGCTGTCATAAAATATCATGTTTATCTGGTCAATTTATGAGCACAAAATACAAACGTATAATAATAAGTACCTAGTTATCAATCTGATCTCGGCAAGATCATCTTAGAAGAATATTACTCTCTTATAACGACTCCCTTTTACGACTTGGCGGGAAGTGATAACCGTACCGCGCAGACTAGGAATATTATGATTACCTATAATCATAAAATATTTATGTTAGACAGTCTTCATAGTTTTATGTTAACGTGCAGTTTTGCTTTAAGATATTGATCTCGTTCGATCTAGTTGGGAAAAATTATACGATAAAACCGTTAGGCAAACAGTATACAGGTAATGCTCGGTGAGGGTTAGTTGAATTTGTCTTAATCATTACTCGGGAACATCTGCTTCTAAAGAGAGGAAACTTTTACATTTCGCTTCTGTTATCGTGAAATTCAGTCGCTCTTTATATGGCATATAATTATGATGAATTCTTGACACTCTCCATAAACTGTCCGGTGCCGTCTGTCTGATGAGGGTCAACGTTAAGAGTTTAAGAATGTCTACGATCAATATTAAACAAAAGGGTATTTTCAGCAACTTGTTTATCCACATTTTGGCAGCTCTCTTTATGACACAAAACTCATAATTACTTATTTCCTGTTCCGCTGGTCTCTTGTTAAAAGTTTCTGCCACAAGCCCATTACTAGTGCAATGACCAATTCAATAGACAGTCTTCTTGCTTACTTACTTTTCTTCTAACAAAATTCACACATGTCCCACGTGTGTGGCCATCGACATTCGGGTTTCCATCATCCTATAAAGGTGTTACTGCCAACGCCGCAACAAAATTGGCATATCCATAAAACAGCACCCAATCAAAGTTGTTTCCAACCTACTTTGTATGTTATTCGCGAAATCGTAACCGATCGTGCCGACCAGCGTTTTGCTTGGTTTAATTTTGTATCTAAAACATTTTGACGCATTGCTTTGATTTTGTGGGTTAAGTAGAATGATGTGTGTGCGAATTTGTTGTTTTAACGTCTGAGACGTTTTCGTAACATACTAATTGCGCTATCGTTCGTCGTACTAAAGTTCCGTCATCCTGTCGTTAGTCGAGAAAACAATAAGTCGCACTAACGTGCAGCATCCATTTGGGCTCTTGTAACTCACGGTTTTTTTTTATATGGCATCTCGCAGGTCAACCTAGGAGGTTGTCGGCTACGTCCGTCGCCCCCCACACGTCAGGACCCGAGGCGGCGGCGCGTAGTGTTCCACGCGCGCCCCTCTTAGACGTCGCGGGGGGAGTTTAACACCTCACTCCCCCCCTGACACGAGGAGAGGCCCGCTGGAGCGGGCCAGCACCAGCCGGGGGTTGCGGAAGTATCGTTCGTTCCCGCGACCCCCGGTGTAGGTGAGAGAGGGAACACCGGGGTGGTTTTTAGTCAGTAAGAGTCTGACAGACCCCGCCGCCCGCCCCAGGGCGGCGGACATCCATGAGGATTTTCCACCCCGAAACAAAAAAAAAAAAAAAAAAAGGAGGTTGTCGGCTGCTTAACCGGGCTTGCCCGTGAGTGCCTCAATAAAATAAGGCCTACAGCCAGGGCTTAGACTTCTGAGGGATCGAATCCGCAACGAGGTATTCCGGCAGAGAACCCAAGTTGTCGACATAGCTCGCAGAATAAGCAAGCTGAAGTGGCAATGGGCCGGCCATATTAGCCGTAGAACCGATGATCGTTGGGGTAGACGTGTTCTTGACCGCGAATCGGTAAATGTAAGGTGGGACGCCCTCAGGCTAGGTGGAGCGACGATCATCGCAGGATGGCTGGTAGCAGCTGGATGAGAGTTGCCGAAAATCGAGTTGAATGAAGCGACTACACGCTAAGGGCACCAACTGTGGGGTACGGACCTCGGCTTGGGCGTCGCTGGGGGAGCGCAGCAAGGGACAGGCTGGGTCGTACTATGCTTGGTGGTAAGGTTCAAAATTCAAAATTCAAATCGATACGCGATCGATACGCCCAATCCAACGCCAATCACACGACAGTCCCAAAGAATGACGACGTATAAATTCGTACATTTGTACGCGTGTTTCTTTTCAGCAAACAGGGAACTTCAACAGGATTAAATAAACCTGCACTTTTTTTGAACTCCACAAAAATTCTTTGCACGTTCGACAAAAACCGTATTTGTAGTAGAAAATGACCAGCATCAACAAGAATGTAGGTGTGTCCTTCTGAGCCAATACTTAGCCCTCGGATTGCGCCAACATAGTTGCGATATTTAAATCCCTAGACACCTTGCGTAGACAAGTCGTCGTCTCGTTCTCTAACTAGACTAACTGGTTTAGCCAGTCTGTGAAATTCATTCACCGTAATCATTGAGATGTTAACTGTATCTAAGTATGTTTGTTTTGTAATACGAAATTTAGCGCCATGGTGCTTTTGGTGTAGATAGAGATAGGCGTATGAAATTAAAAACGGTTTATCAACTTTTAAAACATTTGACGACGAACTACTTTACTAATGTTGTGAAGTTTTGGTGGCGGCTGAGAGTATGTCATGCTCACTCTTAATGTCTCACTGATAGTGGCGCATGTTGGATCATTTAGCTCCCTTAAAAAAAAAACAACCGACTTCCAAAAAAACACTACAAAGTGAAAAATAATTTTAATTTTGGAAGTCGGTGTCGTTGGTTCCGCATTTTGGTTTTTTGACACCGACTTCCGAAATTAAAATTATTTTTCACTTTGTAGTGTTTTTTTGGAAGTCGGTTGTTTTTTTTATATAAAATTGTTTATTTTTCACTTTTTAGTTATATCTACCCCAACCAAATTCATATAAACACTACTTGCTATGTAAATATCAGTGACAGGAAGCTGTGTCTGCGTTTATAGGGTACAGACGTGATGTTATGTTGTGCGATTGCGTAAACAATGCATACATATGCGATAGCAGCAATCGCGGTTGTTTTACTGGTATTAATTATTATTATAATAAAAAAAAAATATAACCTTTGTAGTGAGTACAGGCGTGATATTATGTTGTGTGATGGTGTAAACAATGCTTAGATATGCTATAGCAACAATCGCGGTTAATCTGCTGTTATTTATTGAAGAGTTACCCCGATTTCTACAAGATCCCATCATCAGATATTGAAATGGTGACAATGGGACCACACGGGAAGCACCAGCTTTCAAATAAAAAAAGAATCATGAAAATCGGTTCACCCAGTCGGTTATTATGAGGTAACAAACATAAAAAAAAAAAAAAAAAATACAGTCGAATTGATAACCTCCTCCTTTTTTTGAAGTCGGTTAAAAATGGTTGAGCTGAATGGTACTGTATCCATGCGTCATGTTCGTGAACGACCGCCGTCAGTAGGGACTGATCATCTCTTAGCTGCCACGGCGTATTTTAATTGGTTTTAACGTTCAGCTTCGTTCTCACATGTATTATTTCAACATGAACGATGTAACCAATATTTTGTAATTCGTATTTTGATTTAAAAGTGTCCGTGAAGTTTCTTGCCCGCTCTTCTCCATAGGTACCTACAGCGCTTTAGAATGGGTGACTAGCTTCAGTGTGTTCAAGTGCCTGTAATTGGTTTCTTTGAATAAAAGCTTTCGAGTTGAGTTTATTATTGATAAGTTATTTTTCCCATGATATCAGGATTTAGTGTTGTCAATACCATTACCTAGAGCTAAAATCCTCTTAAGAAACCCGTCACTGTTCCGATGATTTTGGGAGCAATTTCGTAATCTCCTGTAGTCTTATCCGTAATAAATTGTTAAAAGTATTTTTCTACTGGAAAAAGAAGGCAGACCGCATTAGTTTCATTTCAAAGTCAGAGTCACATAATTTATTTTAGATAGGTACATAAAAGACACTTTTTAACGTCAAAAGTGCGTAAAAACAACGTGTCAAACAACGATTCAAACTTCGTATCATGAAAATTGCAATACATGTATTGCCACAGAATCTGGTGAAGCTGCAATATGAATTAGTGAGCGCTCGTATTTTATGACTTGATTAATTAATACTAGTATTTTCGCCGAGTCGAGTGGGTGAGGATGTAACGTAACTGTATTATGAATGGGGAACGGATATAAAACGGTATCAGAAAACAATAAAACTGTCCGTTTTGCATCTAAGACCCGTCGTTCGATTTATTGTGTAGGTCGCTAGTAAATAGTTCTTTGTAATAGTTGTTGGGATTAGGATTTATTTAAATTCTTGTTGTAATTCCTACAACAAGTCATGAGATCTTCATCATATTCATTTTTATCAACCCAATAGTGTTTTGACTTGAGTCTTTCCACCGCATACTCAAAATGCATTCAATTCTCCTATGCGAATCCCGAGTGGCTTATATCTGATCGACGTAAACAAGCCAAATATGATTTGTTGGTCATCATTATGCATTTTACAGACCTGTTGGTCTAGTGGTCAGTGGCCCTGACTTCTACGCGCAAGGTCGTGGGTTCCATTCCCACCTAGGACAAATGTTTGTGTGATGAGCACGATCATTTGTCCTTTGTCTGGGTGTAATTTATCTATAATATATATGTATTTAGAAATATACAGGAAGATTTTTTAGTCACCGTCCAAATTTTTTCTATGCATTAGGTATCATTTAATAACTCCATTTTTGAAAAAAAATCGATACGTAAAATTTTGATATTAAATCATTTTCTCGAAAGAATTATCCGCTCTGCGTGGTCACAAGTTAAACGATAATAATACTACACTTGCCGCGCAATCATCAATGAAAAGGGCAGCGGCGCACACCCCGCTTACCCCCGCCCCGCTACACCTGTGCGCGTCACATCATCGTTAGTCGGCCCCGCGCCCCCTTTCGCGACGCAAGCGCTTCCTTCCGTGTTCCCGCGCACCCCGCCGGCGGCGCCCCGCGCTATCGTGAATTTGTTTACGATGTATTCCTACCGCGAGTATTACGAAATGGTGCGATCTTACATACTTAGTGGTGAAAGTTTGAACGGTGCCCAGAGACTGTACGAAGCAGAAAGTGTTCCTCGCCTTCGCAATCAAGGGATAATAAATCCTTCAGTACCTAATCGCCAAACGATTTTGGCCGCAAATCAGAGGCTATTAGACCATGGCCAATTTATAGCTCCTACACACGCTCAAGGACGTGGCAGGCCGAGACTCGCAGTAGAGATCGAAGAAGATATCTTCGATTTCTTTGAACGGAGCCCTAGATCGAGTACGCGAGATGCAGCGCAGCGCTTCAGCGTAAGCCAATATGCCGTGTGGAAACTTCTCCATACTGCTGGGTTGCACCCGTACCATTTTCAAAAGGCACAGGCCTTGAACGACGCAGACGCCGTTCCCCGTCGAGCCTTCTGCGAGTGGCTGATCGCACACCCCGATGCTAACATATTGTGGACTGACGAGGCCTTGTTTACTCGAGTGGGGCTGTATAATCAGCATAATGAACATTGGTGGTCATTTCGAAACCCACACATGATACGAGAAACATATCACCAAGTGCGGTTTAGCGCAAATGTGTGGGCTGGAATTATCGGCAACAGAATACTGGGGCCATATTTCATTGAGGGACGGCTGACCGGGGGCACGTACCTAGATATGTTACGCACAGTAATTGCTGATTTCATGGATGACGTGCCGGTAATCTCCCTTCGAGATTTTTATTATCAGCAAGACGGTGCACCGCCTCATTACTCCGCCGCCGTTCGTGATTATTTAAACATAGAACACGGTGATCGTTGGATCGGTCGCGGGGGGCCCGTCGCCTGGCCACCCCGGTCACCAGATCTTACTCCATGTGACTTTTTTTTGTGGGGCGAAATAAAACGACGAGTGTATGTGGAGGAAGCCCAAAGCCTAGACCAATTAAAAGAGCAAATTGTACGTGCATTCGACCAAGTGAAAAGTGACACTGTAGTGCTCAACAAAATTAAAAACAATGTGCATAAACGTGCAAGACTCTGTTTAGAGAGAAACGGTATGCATTTTGAACATTTATTAAAGTACTGTTAATGTGATTGTTCTAAGATGATTTTGATTAAATTTTTAATTATTTGTACATAAGTTGATTCAATTTTTTTAAATACGCCTAATAGCAAAACGTTTTGGCACGGCTTTAATAAGGTCTAAAGTTCTTATTTATCTAGTTTATTTTTACTTTATTTGTAATTGATTAATTAAGGATTACATTCTAATCTTAATGAACATAGCACAAAGCTTTTGCTTATTGACGGTCCTAAGCCCGTGAAAGTATGAAGGGAAAATTTGCAACTTTGATTATTATTGTGTTATCAATGAATTGCGGCGGCGCGCGGGGGGGGCGGCCCGCGCAACTTCATCAAGCGCGTACGCACGGCGCGGCAGTGTCCAGAAACATAAACTATTTATAGATTACTTTGTGGTATGATATCTCAATATTTTTGTATTGAGTGATACTAAAAGAAAAAAACAAGTATTCAATGATTTTCGCCAAAGAGTAATATATCAAAATTTGGACGGTGACTAAAAAAATTTCCTGTATATATATATATATATGTATGTTTATCAGTTGTCTAGTACTCATAGCACAAGCTCTGCTTAGTTTGGGACTAGATGGCGTTGTGTGAAAGTTGTTGAATGTTATTATTATTATTATTAGTCGCTTCCACTTAAAGCATCTCCACCTTTCATTTAGCTACACCATGACGTTTCTATCAATACTTTTAGAGTAAATCTAGGTGCTCGAGGCTAAATAATAACAGCCGCACGGGTCGATCTTTATGGTTAGGCAACGCTTGTCGAGATCGACCCGTGGATGGATGACCTTTCATTACATGTGGAGAACCCTCCGTGCCTCTGAAAGCACGTTAAGCCGTTAATCCCGGCTGTCATTCGTAGATATTTGACAGTCGTTACCGAAAGTCTGACAACCAGTCGTACCAAGGAGTATATCGTGTTACCCGGTAAATGTGTTGTGGAGGTCAAATAGGCAGTCGCAACATGTAAAATATTGGTATTCAGCTGCACCCGATTAGACTAGAAGCCAAACCAAACATGGTTGGGAAAAGCAGATGATTAACATGTAAGTTATCAGGTTTAATACTCACCCTAAAAGAATGAAAAGAATTAAGTTCAGTTAAGTACAAACCAGTTTTGGTCCCTCAATACTGAACAAGCCCTGCAGACGACTTGGCCTTAACGACTGACCCACAAACAGGGATTATTAAATCGCTACCTAGAGTTGACGATTTAACAGCTTAATCTAATTTGGGGACGTGTTTCAACAACAGTGCAGTTAAGCGGGTCAGTATACCAACGGTAATTATGATCTGTTTGGGCTTTCTGAAGGCAAACATTCAGTTGATCTAATATTGATTGCTCATTAGACTGTGGTTAGATGTATATTGAACAAATTGGCTGGTTATATATTTGCTTTTAGTTATAATTTTGTTTATATAAGAAGTGGTTGGTATGCATTGGTCTTTTGGTACCATTTTGTTTTTCTGAATTGGTCTCTCTCTCACAGATAGGAAGCCTTTATCCCAGCAGTGCGAACATTATAGGCTGATTATGTACAGACGCCAGCACATCAAGCTACTACAATCTGTCAGATTTCTTTAATAGATTTTCAACTTTATCGCTAAAGTATAAGGTTCAAAGTTGATTGGGAAAATCTGACAGTTTCGGGTAGCTTGATGTGCTGGCGTCTGTACCAATTTTTTCCCTGAATGCCTGTGGGCTTCATCCAGCAATGGGAACTGTGAACACATACAAGATTTATTTCTGAAAAGTGTTCTTGTCGATTTATGTAAATACGCCTGTAAGGCAAACATCATTTCCTTGCAAAACTGATGGTAATATTATGTAAGTCCCATATTATGTAGATCCTAGAATAATATTAAAAGCAGAACATTGTTATTCTAAAGAAGATGCATACATCGTCTGTGTTAATGAAGAATTTAATATAGTCTTGTAATCGTGCCAAGCGTGTAACGCTAACCTAGTTCCCTTAGCTCTTTTTACTACTTCCGCAGCATGATAACTAATTCATATCTCGTTTTTTTCTCAGTTCGTGATGAAAATATCCCTCGCTCCCTCATATGCTCCAGTACTGTGACATCTGTTTAAACATTGTCACAATCGACATTGCTGTATTTAATGTTTCTGACGTTAAAAACTTCTTATTTTACAGTTCATTTTAATCGATATTGAAGCTGCTAACCTTGCCTTGCCTGGGCTAGCAACATTGTCATTATTTCGTTAATAAGATTACTGCTAACCAGCTCTCGTGTCGACACGTTCTGTTCCTGCGGGATTAATGAGAATTGCTAATAGTATTCCCTTTTGACATAATTACAATATTACCTAGAATCTAGATCCCAAAGCGGTTCCATTAAGAAGGTCTTCGGACTAGAGTATATGTTTTTCACCTAAAATGTCTTTTTTTTTTCATTATATTTTCTTGTCTTGTCTTTTATTGGGTGGTAAACAAACCAATTTTTTGATATCGCCACTACATGTGCAATACTAGAGGCATCGCAAGCGCGTGGTCCATTCTAGGAAGGATGTTGAAATATCTCATGTGCCTTAAGGCTTTTACCCGTATCCAACTGGAACACAGCAGCGCTGCTTAGCGGCAAAAATAGGCAAGACGTCAGTACCTTCCCGACGTTCTGTCTTTTTGTTTCACAGACAGCTCTTCAACTACTAATATGTGTTTGTCGTAGGATATTAGAAACGTTATCGTGTTCCGCGATCCGGTTCAATAACGGCCCGGGTCGGCGCCCTGCATGTCGGTCGAGCGGCGGGGGATGGGGGCGCTTACAGCTGATTGGGGGACAGGGGGGACAGGAAACGTTCAGCTTAGTGGCGTAATGTGTGACTTTTTGGCAATCTGTGAATCACACAATGGTTACGTGGGGATTAAAAAAAATGTATAGATGATGCAGAATCGGTGATTTGTACGACCTTTAGGTATACAATGTTTATGACGTGGATTAATCGAGGATTGAATATATTCGGATACTATTTTCTCCTATACAATGTAACAGACAAACAAGTAGTGTTTGTTGTATCGTTTAACACAAAATCGTTCCAGCAATAATTACCGTTGAAAAAGTCCTGAAGCGGGAACCGTACATGCAAATCAAAAGACGGGCGTTATCATTTTACTATTTGGTTAAACATTCAAGCAAAACCATAATCTAGATTTAAAAGTACTACCACTTTAATTTCATAATCTCTTGACTAACTATTTACATTAGGTACTAAATTAAAAGACTAACTGTATAAATAAATACAAAAACAAAAGGATATATAGGCGTCGAAGTACTCGTCTGCATCGCTGTCATCCGGAGCGCAGAAGACTGGCAGCAATGCCACGTTGAATGGCAATGCTAATTCTTTGGCCAAAGAACGACCCAGCCTTCTGGTCACGTGAAGTGTAGATATGTTTAATAACAGATTAAATGGTTATCTGATGCTATCCGTTACGTAAATCCAATCCATTTTTTCGACGAAACGAAATTTCCAGCAGCTGGCACATGCGTACATAGGTATATTCTTTTAAGCATGTCAGAATGTAAAAAAATATAACGGAGGCATGAACTTAAAGTAGGTCAGTCCACATCCCTTACGGAAGTCTACCACCTGACAATACGCCTCTTTTTCGGCTAATTGTTTCTTTAAAAGCTGTTCATGTGTGTAGGCAAGGATTGATGTTCAGTCACGTTTGGGTAAACGGGATGGCGAGTGTGGCGACCCAATCTTGGGTGAGGGTTTTGATTAATAGTAAAATAATGTCCCGTGATTTTGGAATCCTGAAATCAAAGGATTCCAAGACTCCAAATTGAACGAAATTGAACGGTAGTAGCAATTGAAAATTCATTTTTTTATGATTGTAAGTCATTTTATTTTGGTTTAGATAAAGTTGCATCTGGCAATATTTCAGAAGGCCAGTTCCCATAACTAAAAACATTCAATATCTAATCGCAATCTCATCTCTAGTGACAATCAATGTCAAAAACTGGTCAAAAATGTAGGGAAATAAGAAGTATGTTTGACAGATTGAGACTGAGATCAGACTGTAAACGTTCTTAAAATTACGAGAATCGCCCCTCTGGTATACAACCACAACATTCTCAAGATTAAGCTAAGAAGATAATTTGAACTTCATTATCGTAGCTTTTTGCGGCCCGTTGCCCCGTTCCGGCCCGCAAGAATCTAACGGATTGTGCGCTCATTAGCAAATGCAAAACATGCTTCTTTATCGAAGATGTGACTAGTTTCTAGACCAAAGTAAATATATTACCATGACTTTATCTAAGTGAATGTGTTTGAATGATAATTTAAACTTTGTCAATGCAGTGGGCTGCTGTTAGGGTGCGTTTCCACACAAGCGGAGCTGCGCGGAGCAGAGCGGAGACGTGTAGGAATCGTCCAATCACAGACGAGACGAGTGACGCGATGAGGATTTCAACCATTGTGATGAGTCGATTCCTGCACGTTTTTGCTCCGCTTCGCCCAGCTCCGCTTCTGTGGAAACGCACCCTTAAATTCAGAGCTACAACAATCTTTAGCCTGTGCTTGGCTATTTTTAGCCTAATCAATTTTTGCCTATATTATTCTCTGTCTATTAGTATTACCTACTTACCTGTTTAAAATCTGTCTACTTCTTCAATTTGATTCAAAATGTTCTGTACAAGCTAATGATTTAAAATATCTTAGTGTTAATAGCTCCATAACTGGGTGCATGTTTGTCATTGGGTGGCGTTCGCAGCGAGCTCGGAATTGCTTTATTATTGCATTAGTGGCGCCGGGAGATGGTTTCGTGTCACCACGCTCTGGGGCTGGGCTTTAAATAATTTATCTCTTAGCTCCTGTATTTATATGTTTTCACTTTCGTTTTGCTAAAGGAGGAAGCATTGAGTACATTCATTTCTGATTTACAAATCAAATTTGTGAATGCAACATCCGTCTAATTTCCTAAAAAAACGGTCATGTTCGAGTCGGACTCGCGCACCGAGGATTCCGTACAAATTTTTAGGTATTTAAATAGTTTGTCACGGGAATCTGATAAATTAGAGGGACCCGTGGCTAAATAATAACAGCTGCACAGGTCGATCGATCAGGTTAAGCTAAGCTTGCCGCGGTTGGTCTGTGGATGGGTGACCCTCTTTACATACCGAGACCCCTCCGTGCCTCGGAAAGCACGTTAAGCCGTTGGTTCCGGCTGTCATTCGTAGATCTTTGATAGTCGTTACGGGTAGTCAGAAGCCCGAAAGTCTGACAACCAGTCTTACCAAGGGGTATCGTATTACCCAGTAACTGGGTTGTGGGGGTCAGATAGGCAGTCGCTCCATGTAAAGTACTGGTATTCAGCTGCATCCGGTTAGACTGGAAGCCGACCCCAACACAGTTGGGAAAAAGCTAGGCAGATGATGATCACAGGAATCGTGATGACGAATAACATAAAAATGCTGTAAATTAACAAAGATAGTATTCATATACCTACTTATACATTGATTTAGAGACAAATCTATATACTTATATAATAATAAGTACGTATAACAGTGTAAGCAGTTAGGTAGTGTACATCTACATTCACCAAAATAATTAGGTAACATTACTGAAGTTCATAAACTATGAAAGCACTGAACGAAAAGTTAAACTGGATTGGGGGACAAGCTTAACTTTGCGTGAGTGAACTATTGTCATCATATATCGACATAGGTCGCGGTTAGTTTACCAACTGCAAATAAGTTTGTAATTACCAAAAAAAATATTTTTTGGTATGTTACTACTTTACGGTTTATTTATTTATTTATTTTATTTATTTATTTATTTATTTATTTATAGTTAATTAAAACGGCACAGGTCCAATTACATTAATTAACATAGAATTATAAAAATAAAAAAAAAATAGAATAAAATAAGCATTCAAATAACATAGAATACAAAAATTAAATTAAATTCAAAGATATACAATTCGTGGATAAAATTACTAATGTTTGATTAAGGAAATGGTTAAATAAATTAAATACATCATAAACTAACATGTAACGGTGGACACCCTCGCATATCGTCTCTCACAAAGCAACAGACAAGCACGCATTATTTTCTTCCATTCATCAGCAAACACATCACATTCAGGGTCGGCAGTCAGGAGGGCGTTTAGCATCCTTAGGGTTCGACATACTGGCGATTCGGCTCTAGCAACAGATCTAGATAGCGGTAGTGCGAACAGGTCATGACGGCGGGTCTGACGGTGCCCAAGGTATTTGTCGGGCACAAATAGGCGGCAGAAAAGTCCGTTTACGGTTTATGGATTGTTTCCTTTACTTGTGCTACTTGCCATTGCTTCTTGCCAAATTTCATGATTCTAGGTCAATGGGAAGTACCCATCAAGGTTTTGATTCCCTTGCGAGTGTCAAAATATGCGGCATAAACGGAAAACAAACGCCCGTATCTTTTGATTGCGTTGACATAGAAGTTTGATTCTTTTACTGCTTCAAGGTAAGTGTCCTTTTTTGTAAATATTAATGTAGTTAGTTATTTAATTTAGTACCTTCTTAGTGTAAATAGTTGTATATTACCAGTTGGAGATATATTTGCTTCCGTTTTCATTTAGTGTTTCGTTGCTTCAGTATCTTTCAAATTATGATTATTTGCATTCGTGCTCATATATGAAATTATTGGACTATAATAAACATATAACTCTGTAACAATAATAACTTCTACATTCTCCTCACACTTGCCTTATCTAATACAAACGGTAATATTGAAGGAAATAGTTTCCTCCTCGCTTCCGTGGTGGTGGAGACACCCTACCCTGTCATCAGTTAGTCGGTAAATGGGTTGCGGTGGCATGTTGCTAACTGGTTTGTTGCAGTTTCCTTAACTTATTTACCCGAACATAGATTACTTTTAACTTTTATATCTACTCAGGCAAGTGGAAGGAAAGAAGGGAGGGAGCATTTTGTCCTGCAGTGGGACAAGGATAAGGATGAAAATGATTTTGTATCTAATTTCTGACACTTGAATGCAGTAGTATTTGATTAGAATGGCAACATATTCCAATAAGCGTGCAACAAAGATCATAATGACTGTTTTATTACGAATATCCCAGTAAGTAGACGGTGGAACACTTGGGAAAAAAAAAAAAATTATGCCAGATGATGTAAAACTATCAATTGTTCATCAACTAAATCCGTAGCATTATTAGCGTATTTTCACTACATTATTTAGAATACAAGCAGCTGGATCACTATCTGTCTTACACACTAAATCTTTTAATCCACCTTTAGCATATTGTGCTTCAAAACACAAATACATTTGATACATTTTTCGACAACAGCCAATCCCTCTCACACACACATTTATACTTTCCACCACATAATCATCTACGCATACATAAATCTACCATTCGAAAAAACCGAGACTGTTCAAAAGCCGTTCAAAACAGTCTTACTATTTCTGGATAGTATCCAAGATTTGTAAACATTAAAACTTCCGGTGTTGCCATAAATTTTATGAATTATTATAAGAAAATGGCGTCTGGTCAGTGTTTCTTCTTACTGTAAGAGCGGTTTAGACTTTGTTATAATATTTGTATTGTTGCCATGGTTACCAGGGAGTAAAGTTATGGAGCACAGTGTGTCGGTTAGTTTTCAGCTATAAATAGTATCTTTTGCGTTGTGTGTGGTATGAAATGATCAGTATTGGTCAATACCAATACTGATCATTTCATACCGAGTTGCGGACACAGGCCCGTCTTACCAATGTAAGACGGGCCTGTGTCCGCAACTCCACTTCGAAACGCGGCCCTGGGAAAATCGATTATCTCGATCCACCCCAGCTCCCCAAAGAAGGCCAGCAACGCCTTGTTGTTACAGGCAATCTCACGGAAGGTACCTTCCGTGCTTCCGGGGAACCAAAGTGGGTTCCCGAAGTACTTTGCCCTGTATGTGGCAACCACCGGGCTGCTTAGAAGCACATAAGCTGCTGTCTCATATTCCTCCATGCAGGCCCTGCACAGCGGACTGTCTGTGGCAAAGAAGTATTTCTTATACAACGTGTAACGTTAAATGCGCAAAACCTCAGACACCCCAACTGATTTTTAATTCAATTGACCTATTTCAGAGAGAAAATTAGTCATTCAAAAAATCGTAAAGGTTTTATGTGCTGTTTTAGTTTTACTGGCCATTCTGATCGTTTCCTGCGTCTGCGACGACGCTTTATCGAGGGAGGAGTAGTCACCGGGCCGCTGCGCCGCGCTGACATTATCTTGCTTGACCTATTAATAAATAGACACGCCAACGTTTTTAATGAAGATTTTTTGAAAAATGTGACCTATATTAAAAAGTGGTTCAATTAATTCTGCTCGTTATTCTGATCAAACTATTTTCAGGTTTTGCGCATTTAACGTTACACGTTGTATAGTATATGAAACGATTAGGGAACTAAGAATATCACGTGGGCTTTAGCGTAGTAGTGATTACATCATACTGCGGAAACCTGAGCTCTTTAGGGGCTTCACTGCTTCGTAGGTATTACAAATGAAACGCGTTTGCCAAATTCTGCTCCCTTTTAGCTGTGTATATGTGACAAGCGAATTTGCCTTTTGATCGTAACGTTTCTGTTTAATTCTCGTTACAAGTTATATATCATAAAAAAAATATATGTATAGTTTAAATAGTTTGTATGAATATTGTTCCATTTCGATGGTTGATTAATGTCCTTTGACAAAGCCATGTACGAGTAATATAATTAAATTATAAGTTTGTTGAGAAATTCAAATGTTTCTCCTCTTGCACAGCCCAAGAATCTAATAAAAGATTTTCATTGACATTCCACGCTCACCGCCACTTTCAAAAAGCTAATGGTAAACCCGAATACACTGTCGAAAAGTGAGAAGACGTTATTGACGTTATGATGAAAACAGACAGAAAAGTGTTGTGATTCTAAAAGCGTCAGGGCATCCCTCCACGTTTCATTAAAATCTATTACTTTACCTGTCTATATCTTCCTCTAGCTGCTTATTATCTCAACGCCGAAGGTACCTTTAATATAGCCTTAATTACACCTAAATTGCCACTTGGTTCTTCCATACCACTTTGTGAATGAGAAATTCGAAGTAATTAAGTCAAGTCATTTTAGTAAAAATATCGTTTATCGTTAGGGGAGGATATTATGAAAGGTCGAGATCGATTCGGAAGGAAATAATATGATCTATTAGGTATATTATGATGATAATTTATTAATTTGATTGCCTTACTTCGATCCTGTGACAAGGCAAAGTTCTGTTGAGGATTTCATAAGGACATTCTCAGTAGAAACCCTGGTTTGGATTTTTGACCTGTCATTTTGCTATGGCAATGTGGGCGCACTCTAGGTACGCGTACACTTTATACCACCGAGAAATAATGACGTACGTAATGATGTGTTAAGTAATTGATTCCATTTTGTGTTCTACCAGAGAAAGATAATAGAATTTTCAGCTATCACACTTGAACTTTGACCTGCACCCTAATTGCGTAACACACTATTACTCTCAATTTGAATAATTTTGAAGCATATTACTAATCCATTGCTCTATATGTTCGACAAAAGTGTCTGCTCAGCAACGTAAATAACGCAATGAATGTTGTTGAACTGTCAAAATGAAACCCATTGCTTCTGATAGTGTGTTACGCAATTACCCTCCTGATAACTATTTAAATTGTAAATGGTGACTAAGCTATTTTCTAATGATGTACAGCGTTGTCACCCGATGTGACATCGGGTAATACGTTGTCTTCGGGGTTAATCATGCATGGCTGCTGTCAATGTTCATAACTGAGGATATTTACATCCTCTTAGGTAACCACCATTTTGATTTTCAAGCTTTGCCCCTGTGTGAACATTCTAAGTAGAATCGCGATCAGAAGTAAACCTTTAACAACTCTGTTGCTAAAATCGTTAACAAACTGTAAATGCTCCAACAACTGAATATTTACGTTCGCATAAAACGTTACAACTCAGCTTAAATCGCTTTAAATACTCTTTTACAGCACGAAACTAAACAGGTGTTTAGGAGACTAAAATATTTTCTTTTCTTATATTTTCCTCAAGATTTTTATCGGCTCAACGTGAAATATAATGTGTCTCTGCAGATTTTTATGAGCTTTCCTTGTTTGCCGGTCGCGGCGGGCGTCCGCAGAATATAACACGATTCTTTACAATACAATCGGTAGTTCCACATATTACATTATCTGGTCTTATATTATATTTAGCCTTAGTATGGCATGTGAAGCTTAGTAATGCAAGATACCTATTAATTTAATGTAATACACAAAAAAAAAAGGTATGTGCATTTAGTCAAAATCACAACATGTCTTTGAGATTCATAAGGCCTAATGTGTCAAATTTAAAGTACCTGTCTAACTACAGTGTCTAGTTAGTACCAGTAAACTATTCGATCTTTACGTTAACTATCACTAAATATCATGCTGCAAATTTCAATCACGCTTGTGGTCCATCTAAGGGTAAACACGATATGAGATTGATTATACCTACCTTTAAGCTTACAATCATCATCAACCGACCATGAGTTTCCGTCAATGATTTCCTCAGGAAACGATTTTGGTTTTCTTGTATCTATCATGTCTCATCTACGTTTGGCGCAATCCTTTCTGCTCAGAGTCAGGCCTTATATTTTGTCGTCCTCTCTCCATTCTATACTTATCCTCGATATTATGGTGTGGTGTGCAAAGAACAATGCGTATATTTATTATTTATTTATCACTGCGCGCTTCGCTGGGTCATTTTTAATGGTATCGTTATTTGTTAATGTTAATAATCTGTCACTACTTACTTCATAATTTTTTCATACATACTAAACATTGTTATTAATGATAATCACACATTTTTAGAAATCACATGTTTCAACCCCCGTACCTTCTACACTCTTATAGGTATCAACTTGCAACCACCATAGTGCACGATGGGAGCCTTGTACCTATTGCGACATACAAACACTATGCGTCTGCGACGTGCAGTTTTAGCTGCAAAGTGAAATATAGGGACACACACCTCTATTTATATACATGTACGTATATAGATAATGATTTTATTCTAATATTATTTTGCTTCTTGTTTCAGGTAATGCATTTTTCAGTACTTCTACATCTATCTATCTTCAATTAGTAAGTAGTTCTTCCTTCTGACGACGTTGTTTTGAATTGGATTCATTTTCCAAGAACACTTATGTTGCTCGGTATCTCTTTTCCTTATAGCTTAATTGATGACTTTTTTAATTACAACTGACGAGATTTTTACGGATTTTGTCGAAACTATCGATCAGAGTTCCTTCAAACACATCTATTGTTATTTCACGAAAACAATTAAAGTGAGATTACATCAATCCATCTTATCTCCTCGCGTGCAACCCCAGTTAAATCAATGTCAATGACAGTTTCCCACGCATCTCTGATTCTCTAATCACACTAAATTGTTCTGTTACGTCGTCTGTGTGAAACTCCAGTCAGTGGTCATGAATGCACGTTTTTATAAAATGTCTCTTTGACTAGCAAATCAGATGAAATTAGTAATAATGTCGGATAATCTATACATATTATTAGTTAAAGTCGCTATTCGTGTCTGTATGTATGACCGCGTTGTTCTTCTAAACTACGTAACCGATTTTGTGGTCTTCACCATCATTTATGGAATTTATTCCGAAAGGTTTATGTGGTACATATCGATGTTTTGTCAACTCGTAACACCGTGCAATGCAGGGTCGTGTCGCGAGTTTTCTATAAGTTGGCGCAGCTTAGCTTTTGTGCTTCTGGTAGCAGGACTGATCTTCACGCGTACCGAATAATTCTATTACCTGTGTGCACTGATGAAGCCTGGGGAAGAAGACCTTGAATGCCACCATTTAAAGTCTACCATGACGAGACATTGAATGCCGACATTTAAAGTCTACCATGACTAAAAACAAACATTCCAGGATTGTGGGCACGTCTACTCTGGCATTCTAGCTTGTCCAACGTTGCTGTAACCAAATCTTTCGGTCCCGAGAATTCCAGAGCGTCCATTTCACGGAGCCTTTAACCAAGTAATAGTTGTACAGTTCACCGCGCGTCCGTGGTAACCATTTGACACTGACAGCGCCTTAATGTTGTAGCAGTAAGAGCCATTTCTGTACTTACTACTGACGTGTAGTTTACTATACTAGGTACTTCGAAATCGAAACTACGTGGCACAGTAATTCGTAAGCCGCTCCTGACTTTGATCTCTATACAACCTAGTTTTATATACTGCTAGATGCGTCCCAGCTATATACTCTACAAGTCTACGAGTAACTCTCTAGACTGGCAGGCTTCCCTACTGAGTCTCCTTTGTTATTCCTGCGGTACAGTAAAGCTTCGTTCCTAAGCCGTGTTCCATGAAACCGAAGCTGTTATTTATTCCAGACCCAGGTTTATTCCTAGTTGCATTATTTCACTTGGTTTCTATCTATCTCTTACTCTGTCTTGGTGTCTATCTTTCTAACTATTTATCCTTTTTTAATTATTAGTAATGGTTAATTCAGTTCTCTAGGAACTCTTCTTTCTGAATTGTGGGATTCATTAATTAGTGATGATTTGAGTGATAACAGAGTCAAAGGGCGTGCATAAGAACACGCTATTTTATTTGTGCTTAAAAAATAGCCTCATATGTAACTGAAAACAATAATTTTCCAATATTCCTAGCGTTATTTAATGTTCTATGGACTGTCTCAATTTCCTCGCGGTTATAACTTCCGTGGTTTATATCGCTCGATTTCCACAAGATATTAAATAGTTTTGTACATTATACATACCGTTTGTTAGCCAACGGTGAGACTATTGCAATATTGAGGGTAGCTTTTGACTGTATAGGTTGCTAAATTATACCTTAAAGGTACACTGTTTTATAAGAACTGCCTGTTACCCTGTGTTCATCCCGAAACTAAAGACGGGTAGTCGAACACAGTATTTTGCTTTAACTAACAATATCCTTGTGTAATCTTCTTTACTGTCCTATGCCCTAGTTCATTCGAGATATCTGTTCTAGATATCAACTTTGTTCATCGAATTTATCGACAAATCGGAACGAGCAACTCGTGCCGCCATGATCCGTGTGATTACGTACTTCAAACATAGTCTCATGTACGTCAACACTCGATCGTGCATACGGACCCAAATGATGCAAATCACGCCGTCTCAAAATTTACAATTCCACGCAACACTTCGCCGCAGGATATAAGGCTTAAATTCCCATAACGATATCACCAAAAGACACTTGTGATGGGAATCCACTTTCCTTGATTGGTTATTCGATCGGCGAGTAGGGAAAGTGCAGGATGTGAAGGCGATGAACCTCATATCTTGGACGAGGGCGTCAAGGGGACATTTTGAGGGCGTCGTATAGGGACTGCCGATATTCAAATATGGTTGGATTCAATTTGCAGAACTAAGAGGGCGCTCTGGTTTGGAATAAAATCATTTTTTTAAATGGGATTTTGTATTTCCATGCTGTATTTTTATAGGGTTACAATTTCTATGCGGTGTTTATTCGAAGTGTGATCAATGCAGTTGAAATAAATGTAAATATCTTCTGAACGGAAGCGTAAAAACCGCTATCCGATTACACACTTTCCCGATTTATTCAGCTGATTCAGATTGATGTAGAATTTAGATTCGACCCTGGCTTTGACCTCAATAATAAACCGTTATGAAAATGCACATATATAACAAATATCAGCACTCCAAAACTAGACATATCTATATCTATCAACAGCTAGATAAATAACATTTGATATACTTTCTAGGTCTACGATTCGCGGATTCTCATTCCACATGCGTTGGTAAGGAAGTCATGGCGGTAACAATAGAAGGAGTCAATTGGACCTCGTCTAGCCGCAAACCGCGAGACAGATACTAACGGGCTTATGATATTTGATAGCTTGGATTTAGCTTGAAGATATTGTGACTACGAGTTTCTTAGGATATCATAAGACGGTCAATAGGATCAGTCTGGTGTCAATCTGATTGAGGGACTTTAATATATACAACGTGTAACGGAAAGGGGGTATCAACCCTGAAGGAGGTTAATGTGCTCATGAAACTCAACAACTTTCCCCAAAGAACATAGGTCGAAATATGAAAAAAAAATTTGGCCCTCCCATAGTAAATCAATCAGCTGGTAGTCAGTTTTGTAAGGGAGGGCCAAATTTTTTTTTCATATTTCGACCTATGTTCTTTGGGGAAAGTTGTTGAGTTTCATGAGCACATTCACCTCCTTCAGGGTTGATACCCCCCTTCCGTTACACGCTGTATATACATATTCATTCTAGCATTCATTACACGATCAATCTATAAAACACGAGTCGCGTCAATAGCATCTACGTTACGGATTGCACTGATGCCATACCAAGCGTCTTCTGGTCACGGTGGTCTTACCCAGTAAAAGCGATCAACGTAGTTTTTTTTTTGTCACAACGAGATTTTTGGTAATTACGAAACTGAGCTTGATCACTTGACATTTTCCAAGAATTTTCAACTTCCAGCAGGTTGGTAGATAAATAACGTACCACAGCAATTCAAATAAATTTAAAAATAATCTAGACTCAAGGCTTTTCAGCACTATGTATTTCCAGTCGCTGTTGCAGTTCGCCTAATGTATTTTTATGGGTCATTCTCATGCAAATATATTGCAACTGTACTGACATGACCTCAAAAGCAACAACCATTTTACTGGCTGTTCTAGAATTCACAAAAAACGTCAAGAATTGTCTATGTTCTCTTTGAAAGAAAAGTATAAACTGCATCGGTTAGGCCCGAGAACTGCTTGATTGATTAATGGGCCAATCTAAAAGTTAGGAACGTTCTTGCTAAAGGCCTTGAAACTTGAACGGTCCATTAAAACGACCAAAAATTGCCAGAAGCCATTTTAGTAATAGGTTTTTGGTTATGTATAGTATTTGTTAGAAAACAGGCGTAACTGCAACATTATAAAGGCAACTGTATGATTAGTGTTTTCATGCAGGTTGCCAGGATGTCCTCACTACAAGGAAGTGCTTTGGGCCCTTTGTTTACTAATTGCACTCTCTTCATCATTAGCCTATATCAGTCCACTGCTGGACATAGGCCTCTCCAATCGTACGCCATTCTCGGCAACTCTCATCCAGCCGTTACCAGCCACTCTGCGAAAATCGTCGCTCCA
Source organism: Eremobia ochroleuca (assembly GCA_949629135.1). Taxonomy (NCBI): domain Eukaryota; kingdom Metazoa; phylum Arthropoda; class Insecta; order Lepidoptera; family Noctuidae; genus Eremobia; species Eremobia ochroleuca. The sequence goes on from OX451408.1 coordinate 3,567,301, forward strand.
TCTAGCCTCAGGGCGTTCTTCCTTAATTGCCCTCTCGTATTGCCATTATTACTTACCTATAATGCTTATCTATCACGTTTTGTCTCTGTATCATCTTTAATTTAACTTACGCACTTGTTAAGTCCGCTTTTTCTGTACCATAATGTCGATATGCCCCAGTAAAATCCTACATTAAAAACGATTCAAGTTTTATCCGAACAAAATTGCAGCTTTGTGTTTCAATACAAATAGCAGTATTAAATGGAAGAGTTTCTATTCTTTTGTGTCCTTTCGCTTTTCTATTGTCTTTGCTTGCATTAGTATGCCACTCTTGTAGCTTAGCATATTATTCAACTCTCCATGCGTATATGATATGTAATTAAAATTATGCTAGATGAAAATTCTTTGTGTCATCTAAGGCTTTATAAATATATAGCCGTTTTGATGCTTTGAACTAGTTTTTAGTATGGGATCTTATCTATTGTACTATGACTTTCTATACAGACTAGGCATAGCATCAAATTATAAATCAATGAAGATACTGAAGCAAATTGTAATTATTTATTGTGCATATAATAGAATATTTTTCCCTAAGCATACTTTAAAGTCTCGTGTTTTGCCCTACATGTGATCAATGTTGATTAAATAAGCTCTCCAAAAGGAAGCCCTTATTCCTAATATAATTTATCAATTACTCCCAAAACGACGTTTAGGATGAAATCAATCACCCTCAGTCAAGGTAATCCCATTCAATTGGAGTTCGCAACAAACATACCATTTTTCGCGGAAGATCTATTTTATGGGCTCTTAAAAAGGTAAAATTAGTAATTAATTTGTAGAAGTAAGATGTGGATGTTTCGTGTTCCGAATTTTGGGTGTGGGAACTTTTTATTGATACCAGAAACGGTCAAAATGATTGCTTTTGTAATCGAAAATGTATCAATGCTTTCGAAAAAATGATCCCGTGTAAAAAGAGAAACGTCTGTAAAACATAAGTTAAGATTTTAAGATCAAAGCCGACGCTTATAATGACTTAAATGTAAAATTAACGACTAAGATGAATTTGATAAGGAATTTCTTCGTAGAGAAAATGTTCGCTTCTTCTTTAATAGCTTTTTTATAATGGCGTATGTAGATCTGCTACGGAACAGAGTTGATATTTAATTACAAATTATCATTAAAAAGCCAAAGTAAGAAACGATTGACGGACTGTGTGAAAGATGACATTGCTAGAAAGGGGATGACTACTAAGATGACGTCTAATAAAGAAGTATGGAACAAAAAGAAATGCTGCGCCGACCCCACATAAATTGGTGGTTTAAGGGCAAGAGAATTATTATGATTTCAAAGCCACAGTAACCCAAAGATAGAAAATCTATAAAAAATACAATCAGCTATATCTAGCGCAGTAAAACTTTGATTCGTAAACGAAGAAAACATTCCCGCTGTCTAAACAAAGCATCGCATGCTTCTTTCAGATCCAAACGGTCCGATTGAAGAAAAACATTGATTTTGTAAGGTTTATGTAGGTCGGGTTACGAGGAGGAATCTTCATGAAAACAATCCTGTTGTTTGATTACTCATTGGTTTTAAATCAATATTTCTTCATGGAACTTTCCTGTAAGTTTTCCTATGCCATAATGAAAAGTAACCTGTGCTACTGTCGTTAACGCTTGTATATTATGATGTAAACTAGTCTCTTATGTACTGCACATTTCAGTTTTAAGAAGATCATTCATATTGTGTTTCGCTTTACCGTCGAAAACCTGTGTTGGGTCTTTGTCATTTGAGCCATTACCAGCATATCATATTTTATTTTGAGCAATTCGGAATAAAGTGGTTGATACTATTGCTATCTGTATACATTGTTGCTAAAATTTTATAAAATGTCCCATAAAATACCTTTGTAGTTATACTGTCTTATGTTTTGGCAAACAAAGCCAATATTTGGGAGGAACCGTAAACTTACATATTTATGTGTCACCTCTTCTTAAAACTGTGTTCAAAACAAAGTAATACAATTTACCCAGAGACCGCTTGAAGGGTTATCCGAAAATATTCGCGTTATCTCAAGTGATTTCGGGTACGTTAAACCCGATTGTATTAGGATCATCGAACTCATTATTTCGTTTCTATCATGATTATAAGCATTGTTTGTTTTTCTGAATTTTCTGTGAAGATCGTTTTTAGGTTAATGAGCTTTGGATTGTTTTAGTTTAAAGCGTTTATGTGGTTTTTCATGAAGCTGAATTTTGCCGCTAGGAGTAGTTATTCTGAGCATTCATTGTATGTAATTGAACGAATAAACTATTAATTTAAAACTTCTATATTTTAATTACTAAAATGTAAAACAAAATAGCAAAAAAAAAATAAAAATCGAACAAATGCCCGAACCACCCTTTGTATGCGGAAATGAAAATTCAGCTGACATATAACCCCTTTAAAAGTTTCATATTGCTAGAATTGTGTTGATATTGTATCTCCCGTTTTGTTTTATTTTATTGACACATTTTGTCAGTGCCGATATTTATTAGCATGCGAAGAAAAGCAGCTGCCGGAATGAAATCATAACGACTCACAGGAAATTACGGAAACCCACAATTTTATCATCCATAAAATATTCCACCAAATGTTCGGACGAAAATGCCATAATTCTCTGTCACCATAAACTTCCATAACTTCGCGTCCATTTACCTATAGAGCGACAGTTTAAAACAGATCACGATCCACGGTCTCTCTGGAATAGAAACTGCGTGGTATTGCTCGTAAATCGTCAGCCATGTAAAGCGTTCGATGTCTTTTTATGGAAATAGATAGTTACAGAAGGCTGGCTTCATACAACGAGCAAAAACAGTCGCACGCACACGTAGACGCGTATTTACGTACGGCGCTACCCGGCGGCGATCTCAAACAAATATGCTAGTCGCGAGTGCGCTCGCTCTACGTGAAGCTTGGTTTCGCTCATTGTATGGAACCGGCCTTCTGCACCTATCTATTTTGTGCCAATGCATCATTCTCTTGTCGATTGCTTACGTGACTTTCAGTTCCATTGTTGTTTTGGATCACGAATACTGGGGAAAGTCTGTCGTGACATGCCTTGGATGTGTTTGAGATATTGGGCGGTTTATCAGTGTGACGCGGATTAGAGATCGGGTTCGAGATTGCCGGCAGTTTATATTTTGGTAAGAAAACAAGGTATTGAGATGCGAAGTTTTGGAATTTATGGTTTTGTGGTATAAAATATTCATGTCGTAGGGCTTCAGCGAATCAGCATCAGACAGCATATGTCGTGTATTTATACAACGTGTAACGTTAAATGCGCAAAACCTGAAAATAGTTTGATCAGAATAATGAGCACAATTAATTGAACCACTTTTTATCACATTTTTCAAAAAATCTTCATTAAAAACGTTGCCGTGTCTATTTATTAATAGTTCAAGCAAGCGAATGTCAGCGCGGCGCAGCGGCCCGGTGACGACTCCTCCCTCGGTAAAGCGTCGTCGCAGACGCAAGAAACGATCGGAATGGCCAGTAAAATAAAAACAGCACATAAAACCTTTACATTTTTTTTAATGACTTATTTTCTCTCTGATATAGACTTTAAAAATAACAATTGACTTAAAAATCAGTTGAGGTGTCTGAGGTTTTGCGCATTTAACGTTACACGTTGTATTGCTGCGATGAACCTATTTGGCGCGGCCGCGAGGCACTCGTAATCCTATATTTTTTATTTTATGTTAGTTTTTAATTACATATATGGTGAGTGGCCTGTAGCTAAATAATAACAGCCGCACAGGTCGATCGATCAGGTTAAGCTACGGTTGCCGCGGTTGGTCTGTGGATGGGTGACCATCTTTACATACCGAGACCCCGTGCCTCGGAAAGCACGTTAAGCCGTTGGTCCCGGCTGTCATTCGTAGATATTTGACAGTCGTTCCGGGTAGTCAGAAGCCCGAAAGTCTGACAATCAGTCTTACCTATAGGGGTATCGTATTACCCAGTAACTGGGTTGTGGAGGTCAGATAGGCAGTCGCTCCATGTAAAATACAGGTATTCAGTTGCATCCGGTCACACTGGAAGCCGACCCCAATATAGTTGGGAAAAGGCTAGGCAGATGATGATAATGACGGTACTGCGCCTAATAATTCAGTTTTTTTCTTTCTTCGAACCACGAATGCTTTTGAATCCTTATCGAGCCAAATACTTATGATTTCTGGTTCATAAAATTCACGCTATAGCCAACAGCCAACGTCCTCTTGAATTTGAACTGACAAACAAAAGATGAACTGACAAAATGAAGATGTCTTGTCGCGTCTTATCTAATTGGAACCTGAAACCGCCGAACTTTGACTACCTCCTTGGAGTATCCCTGTAGTAATAAAATTCGGGGACTCAAATTGCAGAAGTTTCCCCTTTGAGGAGCGCAAGCTAAGCATGCTCAATGCAGTAATAATATCCAGATGAATAACAATGTTACTTTATCGCATTATTCAGTTAGACGTGACCTTTCACATGGCACGTTGTAATTTGACGTTTTAAGTGGTTCCAATGCACCTGATGTTCTTCAATAATCCCTCTTTCATAAAAGCGAAGAAAACGCTTCAGATTTTAACATGAAACCTACTAATAGATTCTGTTTCGAAAACTTCATCTCTTTCTTTTTCTTTTCTCTCTTTTTCGTAATAGAAGATGTATGAATAAAAACATTTCACCATCACTAAAAATACAGCTCCTTTAAAATTCCAAGAAAATCTTCAATAATCCCTCTGCAAAGGTACCAATAAAATTCTCAGAAGCGTTTAATTGTAGATTCTAGTAAAGCTTTCATAGTATGAGACCGATTCCAATTTCAATTTAGAGTTTGATACCGATGATACCGAACAATAGACTTAACTAATGATACTATCAATAAAACCGAATTGTTTACTAGTCATAATAAGATAAAAAAATATATTAAAATTAATAGATTAATTAAAACAACTCAAAAATCATTAAAATGCCAAAAAGTTAACAAATCAAATATAAAACTGAGGCAAAAAAATTTAAATTTAATACAAGAATTAAAGAACTGTAATAGAGAATTAGAATTATGTAATACTGGGTATGACACTGACACTCAGCACCTGCAGGATGAGTTGTTTGTTAGGGAATATGCTCTGAAGGACATCTTCAGTAAATATGAGGCTTCTCAACAAGACCTGAGTAAGCGCATGGAAGAGGCTAATGAGTTGGCAGACCTGGTCAAGTACAATGCGGAGAGGTATGAGTCTCTGACTAATAACCTCTCTTTTAGCTGTACCTGCTCCCAGGAACCCCAGCCTCAAGTTATTCCACCCACACCCTCAGTAGCTCAGTCAGTAGGCAGCTGTATTAATAATGATAGCAATAGTATGAACACTACTTATGTATTTTCTGACAAATTTGGTCAAGGTTTTGGTAGTATATTTAATCAGTGTTCGCCACAATATGTAATTAATCGTTGTTTACCCGGTGCCAGTATTAGCCAATTAATTAGTAGTATTAGATTGACAAAAATAAATCCCAATTCAACTGTTATATTATTATATGGGGATAGTTTAACTGTACGAAAAAAGGACATAATTGAATCTGTCCAGTTGATGTTACATCTCAATGAGTCCAATAATTGTAAATTTATTTTTTGTGCCTTGCCGTATTCTCATTATTTGTCTGATGAGCAAAATAGGCACATTTATAATTTAAATATGTTAATTTATAATAGGACATGTCATCACAGTGATGCTATTTTATATTTTGATTGTAATCAATTCATTACTGATTACAAACTGACAAATTATACTATGTATTTGCCACCTAGTTGTAGGAGACAAATTGCTAATCTTTTAGCATACAACATACACAGTGACACCGGTACCTGTAGGGTACCTTCGATTACTGTTAGTAGTGGTACTAACACTACTTTTGATACACCTTGTAGTTTAAACTATTAGGTGCGACAACGGGTCAGCCACATATGTTGAATGTTGTACATCAAAATATGCAGGGTCTGTCCGGCAAAGAGCTAGAGTTAAGTTTATTTATGGAGAACTATGGTTTAGTCTACATTTGACAGATTCTACTTTTGACATCATAGTCTACATATGACAGATTCTACATATGACAGATTCTACATATGACAGATTCTATATTTGGCAGATTCTACATTTGACAGATTTTGAAAAAAGTGAGACTAAAAAAAAAATTTGGCCCTCCCATAGTAAATCAATCAGCTGGTAGTCAGTTTTGTAAGGGAGGGCCAAATTTTTTTTTCATATTTCGACCTATGTTCTTTGGGGAAAGTTGTTGAGTTTCATGAGCACATTCTCCTCCTTCAGGGTTGATACCCCCCTTCCGTTACACGCTGTATAATACAAACTTTTAATACTAGTTATAAAATCAAATTATGCTTATCAATAAATATAATGAATACTATATAATAGTATTAATTTTGATGCCATAATGTTCTTTGCTTGTCTCACTTTTTTCAAAATCTGTCAAATGTAGAATCCGTCAAATATAGAATCTGTCTTATGTAGAATCTGTCTTATGTAGAATCTGTCATATGTAGACTATGATGTCATAAGTAGAATCTGTCAAATGTAGACTAAACGAGAACTATGATGTTCAGGTGTTATGTTTGACTGAACACTGGTTGAAAGAACATGAAGTAGTGTTTATCAATGATGATAACTTTACCGTACAGAGTGCATTTGTGAGAAAAAGTGCTATTCGCGGTGGCTCTTTAGTTCTTGTTTCAAACAAGTTGAAATGTAAGCAACGTTTAGATTTAGTTAATCTTTCAATCGAGCGCACTATAGAGTTGTCTTGTGTTGAACTTGAGCGATACATTATAATTTGCGTTTATCGACCCCCCTCTGGGGATTTTATTAGTTTTGAATCGGTAATGGAGGATTCTCTCAATAGGTTGAAATCAAGTAACAAAAGTATTATTTTATGCGGAGATTTCAATATTAATATTTTAGATGTTACTCCAGTAAGTATTAGACTCCTCAATTTGTTTAAGTCTTATAATTTAATTAACTTGTTTTTTGAACCTACTAGAATCACGGCATCTTCGTCAACCTGTCTTGATAATATATTTAGTGTTTTTGATGCCAAAAACAAATTAGTCTTAACTGACTTAACGTCCGACCACTGTGGTTTATTAGCTAGCTTCCCCATGCCATTACATAAACAGTCGCGTAAAATTGAATGCAGGCCTTATACAGCTGCCCGTTGCAAAATGTTTAAAAATAATATAGCTCATAGAATTACACCATCTATAGTAGAACACGAGAATCCTAATGAAATTTATGGTGCCCTTTTTGATGTTGTGCAAAAAGAGTACCAATCTACTTTCAAGACCAAAACTATTAATATTAATGGATCATCCGTTGGCTTTAACCAATGGGCTACTCCGGGTATTTATAAAAGTAGAGCGAGACTATACGAGTTATATGGTTTGAAAAAATACAGGTTTGACACTCCTTTCCTAGAGTATGTCAAAAATTATTCAAAATTATTTAAAAAGATTAGTGCTTTTGCTAAATCGAAATTTTTAAGCGATGCAATAAAAAATTCTAATAATAAAGTAAAAACGACTTGGAAAATTATTAACAATGAAACTGGTAAATCGGTTAAACAAGAAAAACTACTTGAGATTATGGTAGATAATAAATTAGTTAATAAAGCCGCTGACGTAGCTGAAGCTTTTAATGAGTTTTTTGCCAACATACCTATAACTACGACTCGCTCCTTAAATTCGTCCCCGTCTAAAGCTGAAACCCTTTTGCATAGTAGTGTACCTAAATGTATTCGTTTATTTAGTTTCGAACATGTAACCCCACATGATGTAGTTAATGTTTTTAACCTACTAAAGTCTAAAAACACCGGTGACTACTGGGGCATCTCCATTAAACTTTTAAGTAATATAATAGACATCGTAGCCCCCTATCTAGCTGTTACTTTTAATAAATGTGTTGATTTAGGAATTTTTCCTGACCTCATGAAGAGTAGTAAAGTCATACCTTTATTTAAATCAGGTAATAAAAACGACGTTGGTAATTTTAGGCCTATTTCCATCTTACCCGCATTTAGCAAAATATTTGAAAAATTAATACTCAAGCAGTTGCTAAGACATTTTAATTTAAATAGCCTCCTTCATAATGAACAGTATGGCTTTACAAAAGGTCGTTCGACTACAGATGCGGGTGTTGCTTTGCTGAAACACATATTTAACGCATGGGAGAGCTCGCAAAATGCTATCGGAGTTTTCTGTGATCTTTCCAAAGCCTTTGATTGCGTGCACCATGACACGCTTTTGCGGAAACTAAGTCATTACGGTGTCCAAAACGAAGCTCTCAACGTAATAAATTGTTATTTACATAATAGGTTCCAATGTGTAGATGTTAATGGTGTGAAATCTTCCGCGCTACCAGTTCAGTTAGGTGTACCGCAAGGCTCAATACTGGGTCCATTCTTGTTCTTAGTGTATATTAATGATTTACCATTCCATTTAAAGGGAATCTGTGACGTTGTACTGTTTGCTGATGATACATCTCTTATTTTTAAAGTAGATAGGAATAGACAAGATTTTGACGACGTAAACAGTGCACTCTCAATAGTTACGGATTGGTTTACGTCAAATAACCTAGTTCTCAATGCCAAGAAAACGAAATGTGTAAAGTTCGCCTTACCGAATGTTAGAAATCTAGGACCCAACATCGTCTTAGATAAAGAGGCGCTTGAAACTGTGAGTTCGGCAGTTTTTCTGGGAATAACAGTAGATGCCAAACTTCAGTGGGGACCACATATATCGAGCCTAGCAGGAAGGCTCAGTTCGGCTGCCTACGCCGTCAGGAAAGTAAGACAGTACACTGACGTTGATACAGCTCGTTTAGTATATTTTAGTTATTTTCACAGCGTTATGTCCTACGGTATTCTGCTGTGGGGCAAAGCAGCTGATATACAAAATATATTTATCCTTCAAAAACGAGCTGTTCGAGCAATTTACCAGCTAGGTGCTAGAGTTTCTCTAAGAGATTTTTTTAAAGATATTGGTATTCTCACGGTTGCATCACAATTCATCTTTGCCAACATCTTATATATTAGGCAAAATATACACTTGTATACTAAAAACAGTGATATTCACAATGTTAACACCAGAAATAAGGACAAACTACGTGCTCCCTTTCACCGGCTTCATAAGGTTCATAACTCATTTGTTGGTCTTGGTATAGCCTTTTATAACAAGCTACCCTCTTCTTTGCTAGATTTGCCTTTTAATGCATTTAAAGCTCAAGTAAAATCTAACCTTTGTTCAAAGGCATACTATTCTATCAACGACTACTTAAACGATAAGAATAGTTGGTCGCTGATTAACTCCCTGATTAACTCAAGACAATGTTTATGTTCTTTCTCCAGAATTAATTTACAAAGAATTACTGATAGGTTATATGAGCTCATTATACAATTGTTTTTTTATTGGGCTGTATAAGTCAAATCAGTTTAATTTAATTTTAATTTTATTATTGACATAATCAACCCATTGCAATGTTTTCTAATGAGTTGATTGCAATATGTGGTTAGCTAGTGACCTCGACAATTGATCATATTATTCTTACCTGAGCAACCGGCAGCAAGTTCGTCATGCTCCCTTAGATGTCACTGCTTGCGGTAGCGTCGGGGGTCGGGTTGTCTCCTTCCCTCAAATATGGCGAGGGGGGTAATGGCTGACCTTTGCGTTATGCTCGTGAACGAGTGCTGCTTGTGGTGACTGGTCGTCTTGCTGACCATGGTTTTATCATTGTTATCATTATTAATAACTTGTTTATTTAGTTTCCTTATGGTCCTAGTTTATCATTTGTGACTTCAAGCGACAGCTATGTAAACTGAACCCAGCATTGCATAAATATGTTAGCGGTCACGCCCTTTATACATGGAGGCTTTTATTTAATTTCCATTTATTAATTTTTGCTTGAGTACGTATAGTTTTTTATTGTATTTCTTGGTATATTGGCGTTGCTAGCTGACATATGGCAAATAATTTAATTTAGCGTTCTGTGTCTTGTAATGTTAATTGCTTTGCATACCTTGTATTGTATTCAGTCAAGTATATTTTCTAACTGAACAGACAGCTGTGCTGCTGGGGAGTTTGTTGCGCCACTTCTTCTTCCCAGCGAAAGCACTAGGAAGTGGTGAAGGGCGGGCGTTTTGGGGGACTGTCTTTTGTAATTTTGACGTTCGAAAAGTGCTGATTCTCAGCCTAGTTTGAATAAATGACTTTTGATTTTGATTTTGATTTTGATGTCCGTCCATAGTTTTTTTTTGTATTTATTGGAACCCGATATTTTTCCTCTATCAGAAACATGTTGCTCGGGTCTCGGATTTTTTTTTTTCTCTGAAAATATGAGCCGTTTCTGTTTCACGAATCTTTTTTGGAATATTTTTATTTTGTCTGCGGCTACGGCAACGTAGCTTGTTTATTTTGATCAGCAAATCGTTAGGCTAAAGCCTGACAGACAATATATCATGACAGCGTGCTTGTGACGTTTAATTCTGTTTCCATGATATGTGGATGTATCCTTAGTGAAAATTCCCGTCATATTATTTTATACTTAGGTAAGAAATTGAGTTTCAGTGCCACAACAAAACTTCGTCACCTATTCTTCAAATTATTGTTTGTTTAATCACCAAGTAAACTGTAAGAATCTACTAATTATGTGAACTGGAAGGGAACTGTCTCCTGAGATACAGGCTAACAACCTAGTTCAGGAGGCAGGGCGCTTATGTAACGCTGCCGCAGTAGAAAAAGACGCATATCGGCCAAAAATGTAAAGAAAAATAAACCTTACTAAACAAAAAAGTTGCGTCCATTAAGGCTCATTTTTCTCCATCCCCTTTCGGCAGATGCGCCCCTTTTACTTAGGGCGGCAGAACTTTGTTTTCAATAAAGCATTATTATTATTATTATTAAATAATTGGGATGAGGCCAAGAGAATGATGGTTGCTTTTTAAATTACACTATCCAGAACCCTAACTGCGTAACACAGTTTCAATCACAATCCGAGAGTTCCAGAGGTTATTTCTAATCCATTGCTTCTTAGGTTCCTATAAATTCATCTGTTCAACAACGTAAATAATAACGCAATGAACTGTCAAAATTAAAGAAAATGGGATCAATTGTCATTTTGTTTGTTTTACGCAATATGCCCCGTTGATATCGCACAGTTTTGTTAGTGTCGACGTCTTCTCCAAACCTGATGATTACATAAATAAATTTTACTTAGTTTAAAGATTTGCAACTAACGAACCACCGTCATCCTAAGTTTTAGTAACCGTCACCGATATTTTTCTTCCATTTGACATCACATCTTGAATTTTCATGTCATATCATATTTATACAGCCTAACGTACCATAGTGTTCGGAGGTCATGCTACAGTCCACAGAGCGTAATTGCCCTTCCTCAGTTGAAACACTTACGTCCAGTTATGGATCGTCTTGACACACATACATTCAAGCCGATAATTCTAGTGGTAGGTCAAGCATATGAGCTTCTTGTACGTAAACTTAATGGTTGTAATCATTAGACGTATGTTTCATTAAAAGTTTAGGTTCGATAGTTTGTTTACCTTCTAACAAAAGATTTTGATTACATTTAATATTTTGCGTAGATCGGTTACCACTTGATCATTCTCGACTATCTTAGTTGTTAATAAACCGTTTTAAACCAAAAAACGGTTTAAAACTACGACCACGTGGGCCACGAAAAGGGTTTATTTTTTCAAATTCAATTCATTTATTTCAGATATTTATCCATACATGTTTCATTAAAAGTTTTAAAATAATAATAATAATAATGATGATAATAATAATAATAAAAATAATATAATAACAAGAACAAAACAAAAAAAATTACTGTCATAGTTTCGTTTTTACGTTTTTCGTGTTTACAACTACACACACCGGCAAAATTAGAGGAACACAAAAAAAAGGTGCCTTTTTTTAAAAACTTGTGGGTATTTCGACGAGTGGTTCCGTTATTTGAATGATTGCCCTTTTTTCATATAACATTATGGGCTTTTATGACATTTTTAAGCCTTCTAACAGAAATTGTACCCTCTTAAGTGTTTATTTACACTTTAAGCTTCTAAGTGTTTTTGATAAGAAAGTTGGTTTATGCAGTCAATGGTGGCCCTAGCTCATTACGTTTGTTTTGTTTGGAGAGTTAACATTGTATTGCATACAGAATGAGTGATTTGCCTGCAACTGAAGTCGCCAGGGCTGTAACAATGATTGAGGAAGGTCACACCTACCGTTCAGTCAGTCGAACGTTGGGTGTATCAGTATCTGTGATCCACCGTAATGTGCAACGGTACAGACAGACAGGATCTTACGTGCGCAGACGAGGGCAAGGCAGAAATCGTGCAACCAGTGCCGTAGACGACCGTTTTATAAGGGTGCAAACTTTAAGAAATCGTCGTCAAACGGCTGTTCAGACCCGAGCTGTCTTAGAAGAAGTGCGTAACGTACGTGTTAGTGAACGAACAGTGAGGAGAAGGTTAAATGAAGTTGGTTTGAAGTCATACGTGCCAGCAAAAGCGCCAAAACTTGAGGTGAGCCATCGAGTAGCAAGATTAGCGTTCGCTCGTGAGCATCAAAATTGGTCCGATGAATGGAGTCGAGTTTTGTTCTCCGACGAAAGCCGTTTTTGTGTAAATTTCATCGACGGAAGGGAGAGGATGTGGAGATATCGAGGAGAACGTTACCATCAAGCAAATTTTTCCGAAACAATGGCTTACGGTGGAGGGTCTGTTATGGTGTGGGGTGGTATAAGTTTGACGGCACGCACCGCTCTGGTCATTATTGATGGCGGTTCTTTGACTGCTCACAGGTGCATAACTGAGATCCTAGAACCCCATGTTATGCCTTTTGCCCCATTCATAGGCCCAGATTTTGTGTTTATGCACGATAACGCACGGCCCCACACTGCGCGCATAGTGCGTGATTACTTAAGTGAGACTGGTGTAACCCAGATGGACTGGCCTGCACGATCTCCGGACATGAATCCAATAGAACATGTCTGGGACATGATTGGACGAAGGGTTCGTGAAAGAAATCCTGCCCCTAGGAATGTTGAAGACCTGAAATTGGCGCTGGTTGAAGAATGGGGCATTTTGCCTCAGGAAATGATTGACGATGTCATCAGAAGCATGGCTAGACGTATCCAAGCCCTTATAATGGCGCGTGGAGGCAACACGCGCTATTAATTCTTTTTTTTTTTAATTTAACTCTGTTTTTACGCATTTGAAAACATAAATTTTTTTCAGTCAAGAGCATTTTTTTTAATTTTTTATTAAATAAATCCTAATAAACCATACAATTTGTTTTTTTTCTTGCATAATATAAACGAACAGACTCAAATAAACCATAAAAATTAAATAATAGACATTCAATCTCAAAAAATGATGTTTTCTTTTGTGTTCCTCTAATTTTGCCGGTGTGTGTATATTAACTATAATTTCGAGTTTCGACACACCTGAGTGGGATTTCAAAATCATTGTTTTTTTTGCTGTTTCTCAGAACTCTTTTCTTTTTGTGTGTTGTTTAACTTTGAATGTAGTTAGACAAGAATTAATTTGAACACCATAAAGTTTAGTATAAATGATGATTAAATTAGTATTGATTCATGAATGAATACGTCCACTTCATAGCGGTTTTATCTCTACAACAGGAAATGTCAGGATGATCTCAAACGTATTTTTATAAATTCAATTAAACAATATTTTACTGGAGATAAAAACCTTGGACCGCCCATCACTTCCTGTCGATGTGGAAAACCTATTACATAGTAATTATGATGATAAAAGAGGATAGGTATTAGAATCCTACAGTATTTAACCAACCACCCACAAACACAGAGAGCACAAATCGCAGCTATGCCGCAGATTACGACAATTTGACTCGTCAATTCCCAAAGGAGTGGGAGTCCAGCTCCCCAATTGTATAAGTAACAAACTTATAATCACAATCAGAAGGATTTCGATGGAAATTCCTATTCCATTGCTGTTTGAAAAATTCCTCTGCTCAACAACGTAAATAACTCAATGAATGTTGCTGAACTGTCAAAATGAAAGACATTACCACTGTAAGTGTGTTACGCAAATTACCACGCAGGTTACCATTCGGGGGTGCGTGATGAGTATCTTCAGGACCCCCCGACTCATGCTAGTTTTAGGAACCATGGGGTTTTAGTCGATATAAGTCTGACATAACGCAACGCTCCCCCAAACGCATGATACAAAAGAGGATTTCCCATAAAAAAACAGGCTAAGATTAAGCTAACCCCTTTGGACACACGTGTTTTATAAAGCGAGTCAAAAGATAACCCAACTTATACCTGAAGAGGCTCCCCTTTTGCCAAGACTGGTGTATAAGGCTTACATTCCCATAATTATTCATTATTAAACCTAGCACGGGATGTTTACAGGCTAGCATTAATACCCATAACGGTATTGTTTTTATCTGGTCAGCAGGAAGTCGACGAAACGATCTCATAACTGTCGATAGAGATGTAGGATGCTGCGTCTTGACGGAAGCGCGTGTACACGAAGCAAAAACCATCGCCGTGTCGACGACCTGCTAGTGATGTGGTGCGGTCGATGATTTGAAAGAAAGAAACAGTTTTTATTTTAGTACTTCACAAAAATCATAAAACAGAAGAAGCTAGAATCCTGTACGAGACAATAAGCTATTAGGACGGCATAGTACTGCGACGACCTTTGACTGTTTCCTATCAAAGAATTACTGTTATGTTTCTGTGTAATGTCATGGTAACACAAATTTAATAGTTTTAAAAATTATAATCTATTTACTTTTGACTTTTCGAAACTTATAGCATAAAGAATTCATAGTTCGTTCATGGAGTTCAACTCATTTATTATTTGGTAGTAGTAAAGCTGCTTTTGGTAAGGGCATTTCTAGTCGAGTAAGTATAACCGCGATGTCCTTTACCGCCTCAAAGGTGCTATGGGTAAAATTTATTTATTTATTGAATACTTTAAGCACATATTTGTACGGAGGCGAACACTGCTATAGACATTTTTCTACCAGTCAACCTTTGGTTGATGCAAAGTCAAACACTAGTAGATGCAATAATGAAAAATTGTAGGCGAAAGACACATTTTGATTTTGTCGCCAAAGTTGGCAATGCAACTGAAAACTCCTTGGTTTTGCAGTTTTGTTTGCAAAAATAAATGGTTGCTGTTTGTAACTAATTATTTATAGCATTCATTATTTTTAATTATGTTGTAACGGTATCGTAGCGTAGCATCACTATTGTGGTTGGTGCGTGACAGCGTGCATCACGAGGTAAACCACAATACAAGATGGTGTAGAAAGGCAACTCTTAACAGAATTGGACAAGGAACTTCTTTAAATAATAGCTGTCATAACAGACCTACCAATCTATTCTGTAAAAGTCTCACCCTGAAAACTTAGGTGACGTGTTCTGCCAATAGTGCCAATCCTCCTAACAGCAGGTGGAATGACAGCTTGACAGCACTTCAAGATAACTTCACCACTTAGGTTTTCACGGTCAGCTATTTGCAGAATCGACCGGCTGTAGATGTTGGTGAACACACCTACTCCAATAAACCAGTACAATGAACCATCTATGGGCCCGTTGCCTCAGTTTTCAAATTATGCATGTTTTGAGAATACCAGAACGCCTGCTTTGTTATGAAGACGTATCGTTTTGCCATTATCTCTTAATCATCTTTCATAACACCTAAGCACCTAAGGGCCAGCCAACAACAACAACAACAGCCAACAACTGCAGTCTTTGGTGATCTTTATCTATAGCTCTTTGAGCCAAAACCTTTTGAGGGTGCATTAAAACATCTTCGTCTAGCGCTCTGTCATCGCGCATCTGTCAGCCCCACTACAACTTTTTCTTCTGGCCAAAGATATCACGGCATGAGCTATTCTTGTAGTTCGTGGTGGTACGAAAAAGGAACACCAAAGTGTACCTTCTGTGTTTCTCTATTCCTTGGTATCAACTCACCGGACTGTGTCTAGCCCGCTTACTCCTGCAATGTTTATGTTGCTTAATTGATGATTTAACACGGATTCATCACGCTTTTCAAATAATCTGGGAGTAAAAAAAGAATGTAGATCACCTGCTTATACACGCAGCCAAATTACATGTATTTGAGTGATTTGTACATATTGTTGCTAATGATTCTGCACTAATTAGTGCACTTCTTTTGCAGTTTTGACGATCATGATACTTACTTCTTCTATCGTTTCAATGGCATGTATTAAATTATCAACCTACACGGACTGTGATTTCGTCAGGATTTACCAGGGCATCATGTGGAACTAGTAGTATGGCTGTTGTATAATTATGCTGTGTTCACACAACATGGAATGTTTGAATCGGTAGCATTTGGTCATGCATCACGCGTCAGTCATGTTCAAATATACTAGTTTCTTACACCCCATTTCCAATTTACAGACCGTTCCGATTTGAAAATAGTGAGATAGTGAGTTTCGGATTTGAGAACACTTGTGTATCATTCTACACAAGTGTTCTTAAGTTTTGTTAGTCTTTCTCGATTTCTGTCTCTGGCTGGGCATTGTCTATATTCTTCCGCCGCTTGAGTACGTTCTCTATAAGAATGGCTAATAATATAGTAATAATGATTAAGACGTTGTCAATTTTTGAGCAATCAGCTTCGGACGGTCTTCTTCAAAAATTCCGCACTCGAAGAGGCTGTTAATACATCTGAAATTATTCCAGTCATGTATTCAGGGGCCTACTCTCTAAGTTTGTCAACGAAGATATGAGACCGCCCGAAAATAGTTCAAAGCTCCGGAATGAACCCTACTCCCGATTAATGAACTTTTTGTGACGGGCAAAAACACGTGTGGAGTTCGAGAGTAAGGACAATTGTAAAATCGTGTTATTCATTTTCATTCTTAGTTCGGGCCCCTAATACACTAATCTTATGTCCGCTGGTGATGCGGAGTTGGAAACGTCCGTAACTATGGAGTTCGTGCTTAGACATTAGACCCCCAGGAGAGGTAATGTTTGTACCTGCTCACACGAAACTTCCCAATTTACCTAAAAACCAGTCACGGCCATTTGCTCCCGTCATATCCTATACCCTACCATTTCACAATATGTCTGTACAGTAGGAGTGTCCCCCTTGTATGGTCCTGACGCAGGGTGACACAATAGTATGGATGTATGAGAGAGAGTGCGCTTTGTGCTCGAGCATTGGCCTGTGGACGCTTTTGTTTCCAAAAATATATATTGAGCGATTTTTTTTTTTCAACTTTTTGATTGCAATGGCATGTATGTATATACCATTCGATTCGTGTGTAGTACAGTGTATTTTAAATCTTCAATAGCTGCTCTGAGACGCGGCGCATGGGTACTGTATGAAGTTGACAATGTTTATTTATTTAAACTTTTCGCACAAGAGGTACAAAGGCGGACTTAATAACAGATATCATTCGAAATAATCCTAGGAAGCGACTTGATTTGATTAGTTATATCCATATAATCCTGCAGCATTCATCAGTAGACGTCTTGATTTAGCAATGGAGTCGTAGATAAATTCCTAAATTCTAAGAGCTAGATTTAGCTTTCCAGCCATCGTAAGGATAAGTCTAGGAGCAGTTATGTTGTATGATAGCAAAGCAATGTTGCAGCATGCCGATTGCCCTCAGTGCACCGAACGTACATTTAGTATCTCCAACCGTGAAGGCTATTTCGAAGTGACGTCTCAATATCGTATCTTCACAATAAAGCCCCTTTAATGCCCCATCAGATCAACACACTACTTCACTACAGAAGCTCAGTGTTCTAATGAATTATGTCATTCACGAGAGCTCGTAGATAAGCGTTCATTAATGGGCGCTTCAATTTAGGTTAATAACACCCAGCGTTTAAGGTCAGCTCTGAATTGATTCGTGGGCTAAACTTGTTAGTTTAGTGTTGAGCTGTCATATATTAAGTAGGTTTGGAGGGGTTTATTATTGTTCTTTTGGTAACCGAATGCAGGATCAGACTATAAATCATGTGGAGATAAGAATTTCAAGTAACAAGACACGTAGCACTCACAGCGTTGTAGCGTTTATTGATTCGTAAGTTAAATGAGTTAGTGACAGTCTGATATGTTAAGAGGGATCAAAGGGATGTTTTATTGAGGAGGGAACAGAGCATTTTTACAACGCTATGTAATCAACCCAGTCTGCATCAAAATTACCCGGTAGCAATCGACAGCATTACCAACATGAAAGTGGAAGGCGATGAAGTACTTATTGTATTTTAACAACGTGACTGTAGGCGGGCTTGTACTAGACCATAATACCTATGTAGAAGAAGATAATTTTGACGTGTAAATGTGTTTTTACAAATCTACTTATAGAAATGAAATCTTTTATCAAAACTTTCAATTCAGGCTAAATACCATCAGACGCTTTCGGTGAAAATTTACTCGTGCGCTGCTAAAATATTCATAAACAAAATGTCACTGTAGAAATAAAGTCAAATTGGTAGACGAAGTATTGATTAAAGCATTAAATGTTCACACATATGTAACACTTATGTGTGAACATACCAACACGCCTGTATTACCCGATGGGTTAAGCAGAGATGTGGTTATAGTATATCCACATTTTGCCAGTCGTGTTGTTTTTCCTTTTGGCAATATGAGTCATATTAACTCTATTTGTGTTCTGATGATGGTCATCCATCATCATCATCATCATCTGCCTAGCCTCTTCCCAAGTATGTTGGGATCGGCTTCCAATTTAACCGGATGCAGCTAAATACTAGTATTTTACATGGAGCGACTGCCCATCTGACCTCCACAACCCAATTAATGGGTAATACGATACGCCTTGGTAAGACTGGTTGTCAGACTTTCGGGCTACTGACTACCCGTAACGACTGTCAAAGAACCACGAATGACAGCCGGGACCAACGGTTCCTTAAGCCGTTGGTCCCGGCCCCCTCCGAGACCCCTCCGTGCCTCTGAAAGCAAGTTTGCTTTCCGAGGCACGGAGGGGTGTCGGTATGTAAAGATGGTCACTCATCCACAGACCCACCGCGGTAAGCTGTGCGGCTGTTATTATTTAGCCACGGCCCCCTCTGATGATGGTCATCCAAACAAGTTATTTGCCAAATTCCCGTTGCACAATTACATAATGTTGCGAATGCAGTAAGCTGGCATAATGTCAACAACAGCACCTGTGCCAAACACGATTTCATTCAAGTAGTTGCTGTTAAGTTAGGCACTAATTGTAAGTGCTTCGCCCGCTAAGTTTATATTTATTTAGTGCGCTCCTGAATATAGGACACTCCATAAAAGAGTAGCGCTGTTAAGGTAAACGAAACTCTTGTGTTCAGGATCATCATCGTATATCGTTAACTCTACCAGCGCAGATACTCGTTGTGTTAAAAATCACCATGATCCATGGCAGAAAAATTGTCTTTGGCCGCATTTTCAACCATTTTCAGCTTGACATGACAACCTATTGTTTTCAGAGAAACATACGGTCCAATAATATAATTCTAATAATCGCCACAATAAAGGAACATCAACCCACTTATTACGAAACATAAGCACGTGCTCTTCGAAGCCATTACGACCGTCGCCGATACAATAGTAACAACTTATACGGGCTTGGCAAAGTGTCAAATGTAAGTGTCGAGTGTACTATTGTAGTAAAACACGTAACTTGTGTCGTTGGCAGACTTTGGCTCCGTTTGTGAGAAGCTCTTATATCCCAGATAAAAATGTACCTGAGGATACGTTTTAAGAGCACGGACTCAACTCTGTGTGGGACATTTTTATTGGTGACGGGTCGCATCCTGTATGGATACAATGCGTTTACTATGGTTAGCGTGCAAGTGCAGTTTATTTTTATTATATCAGACAATTTCATAAGATTAAACCCTTGGGTGCTAGAGGAAAAACGTTTTGTACGGTCGACTGGACTGGTGGACGAGTCTAATATAGATTTGTCTATTGTTATCCTATGAAAGCCGCACGGGTCGATCGATCAGGTTAAGCTACGCTTGCCGCGGTTGGTTCGTGGATTGGTGACTATCACCCCTCCGTGCCTCGGAAAGCACGTTAAGCCGATGATCCCGGCTGTCATTCGTGGATCTTTGACAGTCGTTATGGGTAGTCAGAAGCCGGAAAGTCTTACAACCAGTCTTACCAAGGGGTATTATATTACCCAGTAACTGGGTTGTGGAGGTCAGGTAGGCAGTCGCTATATAGAAAATACTGGTATTCAGTTGCATCTGGTTAGAAGGGAAGCCGACACCAACATAGCTGGGAAATGGCTAGGCGGATGATGTTGATGTGACTGGTTAAACATTTATCCTGAATTGATTTTTGTCACCTAAAATAAAATAAAAAAGATTCTGTATAGGGCTTAACTGAAGAAAATCCCAACATGCCGATGAAAAGAAACCCTTTCAAGGATTAGTACAAAGATACAAACCCTATACCTTCCAATAGTCTGACGACGAATGAATAGGCGGTACTGCTTCAAAGCTTAGCAGCCGAGACGCCATTCGACCTCGAGAAGCAAGAGCGATGATCCAATTTAAACTTTGCTTCTACAATAACAGGGACTTAGAAACTAGAACTAACTAGAACAAGGCTAACTATGGAACTAGCCTCAGTAGCCATTTGTTTTAGTTAAAACAAGCTACACTGCAGCTACGGTTTGGAGTGACGAGGGGCTATTCAGAAATCTGGATCCGATTTTAGTTGAAAGGAGGTTCCAACAGATACATATATTGACCATGATAAAGAAATCAAATTGATCGTATGCATATAAAGACAGATAATGCTCGGTTCCCATACAAAAAACTTATCGTTTTGCTTACCAATGGTAGCATTTTTTATCATACATATAAATGTATCATACATATAAATGTATTTTAATTTTAATTTTAATTGTAATTGTAATTGTAATTGTAATAATGTAATGTAATGTATTGTAATGTAATTTTTTTTATTTTTTTTTTTATTCTATTTTAGTTTTTAGTTTTAATCATTTATTGTAATAATTCAATGTAGTATAATTATGGGTACTTATGCCTGAAATAAAATAAATAATAATAATAATAATAATAAATACATTTAAAATATGTTTTTCTCTGGAACGAACTACCCTCTCACTAGGAGGCGGGCGTTGATAGCTGCGCCACAGTTACTAACTTTTGCAGTTATCATCGTTTAACTATTTTTATGATTGTATCTGTTTTTGTTCCAAAATAAACGATTTTTATTTTTATTTTATTTTTACATAGATTCGTATGCTAACTTTAGCTGCGATCGCTACTTCCATATGAGAGGGTCTACTATATAAAGCCATGAGGTCTTTGCTTCTTTATTAGTTAAGATACAAGAGGCTCTTGTATCTTAACTACTGGAATCCCATCAATTACAGGAATCGGCAATCAATAGGATTCTGTAATCATTGGTATAGAATAGAATACTCTTTATTATGTACACCATATAAATTACAGACATAAATATATTGGATGATTTTTTTTTCAGGCTCCTAATTTTTACAGGGTGTCCTACTCATGAATATGAACAATTTTCACTATGGGACCGACTCTGAAATTACGAAAACAAAATCAGATGTTTAATACAAACGTTCGCGCGCGTTCGTTTCTACTTGACCAGAATGTATGAAACAGCTGTTTTTTTTTTTCGTGATCTCAAAGTTCCATAGTGAAAGTTATTCATATTCATGGGTAGAAGATGCTGTAAAAATTTGGAGACGGTAAAAAAAGCATGCTGTATATGTTTATGAAGTTAGGTTTAAGTACTCCAGATATTATTTGTGTAAAAAAAAAAAACTATTAAATCCACAAATCGATCCAAAAATTATCTAAAAATTTATCAATCTCCAGCTATCCAGTTTTCCTAGGGTACATACGAAAACAATAACAATATTCCTAGAAATATGGATGCCAAACAAATGTAAGTGACGTGTGTTGAATAATAAATGTCACCCGTCTGTGCCCGTGCTGCGGTAACCCTTTGTGTGCCCATCTGATGGTGTTACACCAAATTGGGTTGTAAATGGTATTGAAAAAAAAAAAAACAAGCCTCCTTTGTTTTCCAAATTATGTTTCGTTGGTACGTAATTTTCTAATAAACATTTTGGTTTAGTCTTTTTCTGGGCTTCCGTGTTACGCTTTGTGACACACTGCCACTGCTATTTCATCTTCTACAAATGTAACCGGAAAGCTTCTTGATATTCGAGAGAATATCAAGGAGCTTTCCGGTTACATTTGTAGACGATAGAGATACCTTCGACATATTCCTAGCTACATTATTGTCAGCATTTTGTTTTTCATACAAATGTCGTTGTAGTCTATTCAGTTTTAAGCCTAGAATTTTGCGTTGATAATAGTTGTTAATTCTAGATGATTACTACCGACCAGCGTCAGTAACAGAACATAATCCCGCCAGTATAGTCCATCCAAAGTCTATTCAAGCTTAATTTGGATACAGTTCCTTCATCTCATATTGTTTGTTGCTAAAGCCGCAAAATTGAAACCTGGACACGGTCCGGCTAGGTTTGACGTTTACCTTGTCGCTTCGGCTAATAAAGATGGCAGGTAAATTACCAGGTATACGTATCACACTGGCAACATTGAATGACATCTCTGTTGGTTTATAATTGTTGGTCTTGTTAGAGTTTTGGCTAAAATTGGTTTAGATGCAGCTCGATTTTCTGGAGTATTTTTATGATATACAGGTTAAATGCATTTCGCTGCAATCATTAACATCTGAATGGTCGAAAGTTAATAATCTACCATTTTAGTAGCATTACCTTCAAGTAAATTACTTGTCAACAAGGCTCACAACTCTCATCACAGGCCGCAATTTGCACAAATTCTTAACCTTTTGCCACCTAACATTCAACTTCTATAAATCCAGAACCTAATTGCATCGTCCTCTTTGGAACTCAATAAACTAGCTTCAAATATAGCTTGTAGTCCCATGTTCAAGACTGCAGACATTCTACTACCCCCATATGGGATAACCGCGTGTGACCCAATGTATTTAATTGCTAGTCTACATTCGGCATCCATATTTGGAACCCTACGGTTGTCTTGTAACGGAATTACAAGTTCCTTATCTGTTGTATTATTTTTTTACCTTTCAATCTTGTTTGGTTCTGTTGGAGGATTGCGGGGTTATTAAATTGTTGCAATATTGTTCTTGGTAATAGTGGCTTTTTTGTTTGGCGTAAGAACAATGTTGTTATGTTTTAGCAGCGTTTCATTCCGCTCTGTGTTAGGTACATTATTATTTTTTATCTTGTAAGAAAATCTTGCTTTTTCTCTCTTCGAACCGAGCTAATCTTATTCCTCTTTATAAAGAGCCAAGCGCGTTATTGCTTTAGGATGCCTCATATAGTTCTTACTAATATCGAACTTAACTGAGCTTGTTACGATTATATTATGGCCAACCTAAACTTGTCCGAGTTTAACAACGTATTTAATATGCGATTGCAACTCCGTATTTTACTTGTGAAAAGTATTAAGTATGTGATTATAAACAGATTTACAACGTCGATCGTACCATCTGGTCTCAGCACTAGGATTTATCGCAGACATAGTAGCGCTAGTATTGGGTAGACTAACGAGTGAACTCGCTTTATGGCCAATAGAATTCGCATAAATTATTATCGGATGTACTAAATATTCGTTGGCAGTTATCGGATATATTTGTTTGCTGCATCAATAAGGGCTTTGCACGCGAGGATGTAATTAAATGTATTCTTTATTGGCTTGTTTTCCTCGTTGAGTTTTGTGTTCCATGCTGGAAATTCTTAAGTGAAAAACGTGTTTTGCATGCACAAATATTGAAAGACAACATGCTGAAATGCTTTAGAGAAATTCTTTAACATGCAACACTGAATACCTATTGGCTGCAGCTGTGAGAGTGACACAGGTAAATGGTAATGTATGGATTCCTATGACTAATGTAAATTTATATGTTATGCTGCAACAAATAAATAATCTTCGGTATGTCATTGGATTGGCTTACAAATACTCATATTATATTTTGTCGTGTCTGGCTAAAAATAGATATCAAGCCTGGAAGGTAGGTATCGACATTTTAGGTACTGTAAAGTGTGTCTTTGGAGCTTTGTCTATGTTTTGTGATTTTGATAAAATTCAAAATTCTCGTCCCATCTGGCTCAGAATTTAATCTGGTTCTAAGTAAATCATTCATATTATCTTTATCAAGTTTTACTCATTCACAGGTAGGGTAATAAAACCCTTATATCGGTCACTAAAGTTGACAACCCAACTGTGACGTAATACAAATAACGGTACTAACGCGGTCGAACAGACACTTGGGCGCCGCCGAGACTGGCATAGCGGTGCTGTGACCCTTTTGCAAGTGCGCCCAAGTTAAAGAAGGAAGCGGGTTACAATTACGTTATAAGAATGGTTATTTCTCCTGGAATGAATAGTTGTGCGATCTCTAAGAAGTTACATTCATTCTTCGCCTGTAAAAGTCACTTAGGTACTGTTTTTAGAAATAATCGGGTCGCTCCCGTTTGGCAACGCTACATATACTTACTTATAGCGGTGTATAATAGGTCAATTGAATTATAAATCACTTGGGGTGTCTGAGGTTTTGCGCATTTAACGTTACACGTTGTATTTGATGGCATTCTCCTTTCGAGGTATTTCGAGCATTCCGTTGTTAGTTCAGGTCGTTCGAAGCAATTCTAACAAAAAAAAATCAGTACTGTGCAATTTTTTTGCACCCTAACGCGATTTTTGTGTCTACTGTGACTGGCCTTGCTTATACACTGCACGTCCAAAATGTGAATCGTTTGTAGTGTTTGTTCTATAATTTTGTTTCTATTTACTGCGACCATCTGACCCGTTGGTCACTGTGAACACCCTACTGCTCCTCCCGCAAAGCCCGTGACAATGAAGGAGACGAACCGGGCTGATGATGACGGTTTTGTGACGGTGCAAAGGAGGAAGAGCCGACAGAGTAGCTGTAAGAAACGCTGCGGCAAGGCTCCTATAGAGCCCAACGAAAAACTGCGTGATGCGAAGCGAATACCCCGGTGTATATTTCCCGTCTCCATTACACCACCGACGCGGAAGACATCGTGAAGTACGTACACCAAAGGCTGAAGTACGCGCCGAGAGTCTTTGTTACCTGAAAAGAAATGGTTTTATTATTATTTATTTATTATTATGGTACTTTATCAAAGTAGTGGGGGCTCTCCCCCCTTTCATAAAATATTCACACCGCCGCTGTATGCTTATCACTTCGCTCACAACGGGAGATATAATTGTACACAATTCGACCTGTGATTTGACGTTCACGACCATCGTTTATTTTATTTTAATGCTTCCCGCATGTATGGAGACCGCTACTTAATGCAGATTAGTTTATAATTATGTGGTGTGCTTATCTTATGGATATACCTGTCACCCTTTTAAATCCTTCTTAAACCTACTTTCATTCATAAACCATTTGAATGTGCTGAATGTACAGACGCCAGCACATCAAGCTACTACAATCTGTCAGATTTCTTTAATAGATTTTCAAGTTTAGCGCTAAAGCATAAAGTTCAAAGTTGATTGGGAAAATCTGACAGTTTCGGGTAGCTTGATGTGCTGGCGTCTGTATCATTCATAGAGTATATTATTTTAGTCCCTCATTCGAATTCACACTATCCAAAACTATAATGTAGGTAATCCTACTATTGTAAAAAATTGTGAAGATCTTTGAATATTTGTTACTCAATCACTTGTAAGCCGTTGTCGCTGATTTGGATGAAAATTGGCACATAGATAGACCATTTCCTGGATTAGCACTGTTCGGGGTTGGGTTAAGATATAGATAAAGGATGAGATATGAGATGAAAGTGAGTTTAAGGTTAATAAATTCACTGTATTGTCTGTTTCCACAATTATAAGATTAAGATTAATTTATACTAGGATGAATGGTGGACGATATGGGATTATGAGTCACGCGCACGGTATGTCGCCGAATTACGCACTGAACTATTGCGGTGTAAGTGCAATAATATAAATGATGGAAACATACTGAACGGGTGGCGCAATAATGATGACCCAGGTAAACGTACTGTACGGTGGTTGACCCGTACAAGCACATAGGATACTTTTTATCACGGCGAAGATTTTTTTACGCGGGCAAAGCTGCGGGCAAAGGCTAGTTGCCAATATGTTCTCAATCTCAACTAATTCAATGACATACTCTATTATTTCGGAACCTTTGAATGCTGTCGATATCAGCTTTGTCGAGCAGTTTCGATAGCGTGATTAGTTCGCATTGTTTCTCCTGTAACAATAGTAAGTTATCGGATTAATAGTGACCTGTTGTGTAGTAAGCTTTAAAAGGCTTTAAATTCAGGTCACAAAGTGGATATCAGCAGAAGGACAATGACCACTAACATTTAGATGCAGTACTGAGAATCTTATTTCGCTGTGTTTAAGTTGTCGCCAGTATCTTTGAGCTGATTGATTAAACCTTCTGTATATGTATTGCTGGTTGTCTTAAGTAAAATGAAAACCTTGCACCTGACCTCTGACGTTTCATAAGTTCCCATGTAGACTTATGTGAAACCAAATATTTTTAATTTGAATAAACCGAACTTACTTCTATATCAAATTTCCATACTTCAGCTAATAAATAAAAGCACGTTGCTACTATATCGTCTGTGAATAACAAATTGGCCTGATTCTCTTCCACTTTATATAGCTTGTGTGGGAATTTAACACTCTCGCTACTTTGTTATCTTTTTATTAACAAACTAGCTTTTGCCCACGGCTTCGCCCGCGTGGATCTCGGAAAATATCCCGTGGAAATTACCGGGTCTACCGGGATTTTTAACCGAGCTCTTTAAATAACTATTGATTTACGTGGCGCGACAGTAAAGCCCCGGATACACTAGGGAACATTTTGTCCCGCAACATGACGCGCAACACAAAATATACGTGACGCTGCAACGTTGCATAGTGTCTCGCAACATGACCCACAACATTTTACGTGACGCGGGACATGTTTCTTGCTCCCGCTCCGAGAGCGAGCGCACGGCGCGACATTCTCTCGGGACATTCACGTAGTTGCCGAGCGCCATGTTCCGCAACATGTTGCTCCATTTGTCCCCTAGTGTATCCGTGGCTTAAAGCTCCCAGTCGGCATGATTTTTTCCGACATGTTCAATAATTATCTATCATCATATTTCAGCCAACCTACACAAAAACCTAATGAATTTTACACTTTAACCTTCGTCATGAATCGTTCCATACATTGCTAAAAACCGTATGAAAATTCATTCGGCAGTTTTTGTGTCTATCGCATTCAGAGAGACAGACGCGGCGGAGAGGACTTTGTTTTATAATATGTAGTGATGAGCATAAAATTAATGTGTGTTTTCGATTTTTTGTTACAGGTAAATTGTGTTAAGAAGGTGATATTGTTGTCTCCATTATCGTTATTACGATTTTTCGGCGCTTCGGTAAGTTTTGTTACTGAATCCGGGAGTTGCTTAAAAAGTTTTAATCAACGCTATGTTAAGGATATCCTCTTTGAAAATTACTTTTTTTAGACCTGCAATAAGCGTTTGAGACAGTTATTATATCGATTTACTTCTTCTTCCTCATAATTTAGGAATTTTAGGTCTGCTTTATGAATGATTTGATAACTATTTAGATTCATCGTATCAAAACGTAGAAATTGATCAAATAATGGAAATCTTAAGTAGTGAGGATGAAGCATCCCTCACAAATTACGAGAGCATGGGCAGCATAATTGGCCCTACATTACTCATAACTATGTCGATATTACTAGTATTTATTACTGACGAAACGTCTCTACGACGTGAGATAGTTCTGTGACCTATAAACGAAATTGATTTCGACCCAGGATGTCAAAGTTATCCGTGTCGTAACTACAGCCGCAAAACAGACTTCGCGTGTCTGCCTATCGCAATAGGTCGAAGCGTTATTATTTATTTAAAATCGTTCCCTTCCCTTTGTCGTGTACAAACATTGTTCGTCCTTTCAAGAAATGCGGAGGAACTTACTGTCAGTCAGTACCGTGACCGCATGTATTATGAATATAATTACACAACGCTTCCCAGCTGGTTTCCCTTGGATATATCAATTTCATCATACAGGATGATGCGTTTGTAGTGCTAATGGAAGTTTCACTAAGGGCGCTAACACACAGTGGTTGGGTTCTTTGGTGATTGAATTAATTCTCCTTAGCAGTAGGTATGGTTGGCAACAGAAAATTCAAATTCGTGACCAGATGGACTTAGTGGTTTTCATTAATTAACCTTCATGTTGAATGCACTAACACTGTCATCCCGTTCGGTGTAATGCTTGGTAAATGGGATGGAAGTGAGGGAACACATTCTTATCAGATGCCTAGATATATGCATGGCCCTATATATCTTAGAAGTAGTGGAACAGTGCTAGCTGTCATATATTACCAATACTTCTAAGAACTTTAGAGTCTCATTCATAATGTGTAGGTAGATGTGGTTTTCTAGGAAAATATTGTCAAAATCTAAACCAGCCGTGCGATTCTGTAACCATCACACCGTGAAAACTTGGGTGAAGTGAGCGTGGAGTGAAATCTATATGAAATAAAATCTCCCTAACATCAGTATGACTCACAGCTCACTCTAAGCTCACTTCACCTTAGTTATCACGGTGAGATTTTTCCAGAATCGACCGGCAGATATTATGACTTGTGAGATTCATATTTACGTACTTGTTACCACACAGTTCTGCTCACGCGAACACAATAACAGCAATGAAAACCCACACACTAAAATTTGCATGTAGGTACTTACACTCGAGCGCTTATTACGACATTTCGGGAAACAATGACATGGTCTCATTAGTAACCAGGAACCTTGTCTTATACAATACTAATTACTGAAATGTCAGTAGTGTGGCAGAGTACTTACGGCTACTGTGTGCAAAGGCAATCGTATGTCCGTTCCGTTTCGTTACGCCGCACTGGCTTGCCGAAACATTACGAAATGTATACGCCAGTGTAAGGGATTTCTGTTGCACTGGATATGAGTGCGAACCTTTATAATATAAATGTGTAACCTACTTACAGAAATAAAACAATTTATCATTATCATTAATATCAACTACGTCATACCCCAACTATTCGCATCCAGGATTGTAGATTTCCCAGAATTCTCCGATTCGAACATCAAAGCGTAACTATCTGGAATTTCCTTGAACGATCGAAAGGACTTCACTAGTCAGTACAATTTTCGATCCTGTTATTCTTGGAATGGAACTTTGGAAAACAGCCATATATCCGATACTTTATGAAAGGGTCGGCCCTAAAAAATACAGTAAGTAACCTGAACGTAGAAATATGTGAAAAATATTACCTACAGCGTTGGCATTAAAAGGACAAGGTTACATTATACCAACTCGTGTAAGAGATAAAGGTAATAATTATTATAAAGAGGAAAATGAAGTATTGAGGGGTTGTGGAGCTCCCGGCAGATTTTTTTGCTGTTTATTCCTTGCCCTTCTATTTTTTTAATTTCTATTTTTAAATCCGATTGTGAATTGCTTCTAATAATGTCCATAGCGACACGATTCTTGATACAGTAGAAGTCTTGTAATAAATAACTCCCAAGATGTGGATTCTGGGTAACTACGAAAGTTGTACATAAAGTAAGTACACGAAATGCAGAAGTTACTGATGAAAATGAACCACAGAAAAAAAAAATAGAGTTAGAAAACACTTTGTTAAATCCAAGATTTTGTAATACCTACAAAACGTCCCAACTTTACACTCAAGCATCAAAGAGCAAGGAAACAGTGTATATGTGGACAATAAACCTGACACAAATGTTTGATGTGCAAATAATTGAGCATGACAGTGCCATCTGTCACACCAGACAGTTATATGTGTACGAGCGAAACACCGCAATTTTGACTCAATTACTTCGTTTATGCTAAGAGGACACGTTCGAAGCAATCTTGGTGAATTCAGTTAAGACGACAGTTGTTGTTAAAGAGGATTGTCAAAACGATAAAGACTAGGTAAGCTGATATAGCTAGAATGGAGTTGAATACTGAGATGTCAGTTGATAAAAATGTGTGGAAGGCGATGATATTCTGCACCGCCTCGTATAAATTGGGATATAGGCAGCAGGATTATGAATAGCTAGGTAAAAGCACGTTCTTTAGTGAACTGGAAATAAAAAAGTCATAACGGAGAATTTAACGGGAAAAGAGTTCCTGAAAGGATTTGGGGGAGGCCTCTGCCCAGCATTGGGACAGTAGGTAAAGGCTAAATAAAAAAACCAAATAACCGAGAAATAATTACCTCTGCTAAGAAAATGTGCTACATCTACACTATTTGCGCTGTAGCATGGTGCGGGTGACAGTTTCAGTAACATTTCGTTTCACTCTTGAAAGTTGCCGCGATTTACAATTTATGACTTAGTATTTCAGTTGTACCACATTCGTAATATATTAAATAATTAATAACTGTAGTAAATTAAATTGAACCCAACCAGAATGTTCTAATCAAGAAATAAAATCAAATTGAATGAAAAATTAAGCAAAGTGTTATGCGTATAACGTAACGCCATAGACGTATTTAGTGATGGGATGTACTGCTACGATGGATAGTCGATATTTTTTATAATAAAAAACGTATATTGTGCGTAGGTCAATTTTTATTTTTAAAAGGTCTAATTATACAACAGAACATTTATAGGGTAAGGTTGCTTAAAAGGTTGCTAAAAAAAAATACATGTTATTCGTCTAAACTCATATCAGAGTCAGGAACATCTGAATTGTCACTCAATTCATCATCTGAATCTGTGACGGATATTATTAACGATGACTCAATTATGTTGTCAATATGTATGTCACGATCCCAATCAGACATAATGTCCCTTTTTGTTTTATTCACGACCTTCGACCAGTCTTCAGGTTGAACATTGTTGATGGCCTCTTGTAATAGGGCCAACATCTTATTTGCCGTAAATGGCGGCGAAGTATTATTTCTTGCGGCGTAACCTAAAAATAAACGAACTTATAAAAAAAAGTATTCAAATAATCATCAATCAGCCTAATCTAGTATCTGGTAATGTTTTTAAACTAGGTACATGCTACGATCGGAAAGCTGATTTTTTTATAAAGCTTCAAAATGGGAATTGAAATTAAAAGCATACCTTTTATTTGGGCCCAAATCAGCTCAATAGCGTTATACTGGCAATGGTAGGGTGGTAGTCGAAGGACCTGGTGGCCTTTTTCTTTTGCCATCTCGTCCAGAGCATAGGTAGGAGTTGGTGGCTTATGGCGTCGGACTAAGGCAATAAGCTCCGTCTTTAACATTTTTATATCTGCTGTAACTCCGTTTTCACTCAGCCACTTCACCAACTCGCTTTTGCGGTTGGATTGGTTTGGGGGTTTATTAACTTGCACCGAATGGTAGGGTGCGTTGTCCATTATTATGGTCATAGGCTCTTTTAAATTGTTTAATAGACCTATGAACCAATCTTTAAATTTTTCGTAATTCATCTCCTCATGATACTCCGTAGTTTTTTTTGACTTAAAAGCCAGCAAACAATCAGGGACGAATCCACTTGCTGTACCTGCGTGACAAATAATAAGGCGTTCGCCTTTGCCTTCCGGCACTTTGGTACACGATTGTGCCGTATCGTCGGTCCAACTTTTACCCACTGTGTGGTTGGCGTTTAGCCACGTTTCATCCAAAAAGACAACTTTGCTCCAATCACTTATGTTTTTGGCCTTCCTTAAAAATCTACATCTTGCTAGGGCAATGTCAGTCCTATCCATAATAATCTTTCTTTTGTTAACTTTTTTGTAAACAAAGCCAATATCTTTTATAACTTGCCGTAGCGAAGTAATACCTCCTTTGAACAAGTCAGCTTCTTTTAATGATTTTAGAAGCTTGAGCAATGTGGGTAGCTCCATTCTTCTATAATAATCATAAATATGATTTCTAATAGCAACCTTAGCAAAATCATCCAAATCTGTGATTGGCTTCACCTTGGTCCGCTTTTTGTTGGGTGTCGATAATTTATTTTCAAACATCCCATCTTGGCCAATTTTCTCACGTGTTATACGCGAAACAGTATTGCGGCCAATATCAAGAGCTTCGGCTACTCGTTCTACAATATGATTCAATGGTAACAACGGTCCATTATTTTGTTGTTCTCTTTCAAAGTAGTCTCGGAGGCGAACAACAAGCTCCCTGGCCTGACTACCCAAAACAGTTTTTTTTGTATGCTTAGGCATGGTAATAACAACAAACTCAACAAACTTATAACAAATAACAATTTAACAAAAATGAAAACAAACAATGAAATCGTAATACGTGTCACATTAAGTCACAATATAACGCGCTTGCACTCGTACTCGCACTCACAGCATCGCACGGGTAAACAACATGGCCGCCGCACCGATGCACCATAGAGCAAAAATGTTGTCACGAAAAAAAAAACATAAACCCGATTTTGATTATTTTATATAAGTACAAAGATAATTATGTAGCCATAAAACATTTATATTGACAAGTTTATACACGTAGCACACACGTAGTTACACTGCACAACTGAATAATACACTAATTTTCATAACAATATTAAAGAGAACTAGATTCACGCTGCGAGTATCGTTAGCGATAAAAATGAATTGCATAACCTCACATCCCTATGTACGTGGTACTGACAAATGTCAACGTCATACGGGCAACTGTCACCCGCACCATGCTACAGCGCAAATAGTGTAGACCTACACCATATTTTGAATCCATACCACATCTATCAAGAATATTGGCAATGTTTTAAACAGTTTTATTCATAGAACAGACGGTCGATTCTGTGAAAATCTCACCTTGAAATCATAAGTGAAGTGAGCACTTAATAGTATTAATCCCTAGCGAATGACAGATCACTCCACGCTCACTTCACCCAAGCTTTCACGGTGAGATGGTTACAGAATCGCACGGCTGATCATAAGTATCCCATCGTTCTCTAGTTGAACTGTTTGTTATTTACCCGCTGATTTAACGCATTTGCCTTAGTAGTTAACAGATATTTTTTATTCATTTTTGTCATTTATGAGTTTATTAATGAGATTTTCTATAGGTATGTCTCATACTTTGTTAATTCCTCATACAATCTTGATCACATTCGCCACGTAACGTATACCTAAACATACTCTTCAAAAGCGCTTATAACACCTCGCTCGTGACTGTATCACTTGTGTCAACACTACTACGCGTTCCGAATAAAATAAATATTTGCTTGATTGTAAACGAGCTCGATTGTGCCTAGGTCCTCTTTCTGTTTAGTTTACATCATACGTTTTAAAAGTATTGATTGTATCTTGTTTTATGTTGTGTACCACTACACCTCCTGTATTTTGTACATATTACACGTGTTGCTCTTTGAAGTTGCAAACCCTTTCTAAAGATGGACGTATCCGAGACTTCCTCTAATCCTAGACTTTTCGTTAACATTTTGGGCTTCGCTTCCACTCCAGCAAGATCTAAATACAATCAGTATTTTTAAGACGATCGCTATCAGCTGTCCTCCAAAATTCAGCTTCTGAAATAATCTTTCAATTGGTTTATTATATGAAATACTATCCCTCATTGTACTGTTACATTTTTAAGACAGACGGAAAAAGAAGAGAGTATTTTCCTAGCGAAGTACACAATTTTCCAACGACCCTCGTTATCTTGACACATTGGATGGTTTAAGGTCCTATCGTCGATCGATACTTTCAAGTATTAAGTATTCATAACCGTACCTGTCAGTTCTCGCCATAGGATAAAACAATGTTTTTTCTCATCCAATAAGAAAGTTATAGCAACTTCTAAGTCTGGCCTGGGTACGTCTGCGAAGCCTTCAATTTTGGAGACGTTCCTCTGAACATCTGTATCAATAATTATTTCTATGATGTTCAAAACTTTGTTTTTGAAGGTGGGTTGAGTGTATTGGAATTTGAGGTCTTTAGAAACTACGATACGATTGATATTTATTGTGATAATGGTCTTGATTGGCATCTTCTCATTCTTTATAAGGATTCTTGATATCATCAGTCCCACCGAATGCAGCTATGCTCAGTTCTCAGATTTTTTCCATAGCTTTAACATCAAAATGATGGCTCAATTTTGTAGACTTAAAATGCTTAATTAGTTTGTTTGTTAGTGTCTGAACTGTCAAACAAATTCTCTCGGACACATTTATTACCGACGGAGTTTTCGCAAACAAACATTAATTTATTTTCTTATTAGTGTCAAGGTCTGTCTTCTATTTCAGTTTTTTGTTTAAGTATATAAACCAATCTAAATAAATTTGAGAGCTGCTTGCCTTTTTCTCGTTATGATTATCGTCTGACTAATTTCTGTATCGTTTCTTGTAGATGCAGTCTATTACACTACTACTTTCAATTTTAACGAGATTAGCAAGTAAGTTAGTGTTTCTTGTTTCTCCCAACATCGTATCGCAGTCGTGTCGTCTTTACCTAAATAATAGTTTTTCAGTACAAAGTTACCCGTGGCATGCCATTGCATATTCATACATTCTGTTGACTTTGTTATACGAGTTTTTGGGCCTTTTGTGTGGGAACAATGCTAAGGGCCATTGTACAAGCGTCTTGAACTTTTTTGAGAATGTCATTGGAATTTCTAAAAATATACTAAAAGAAAATGTTACCTTTCGTGACCCCACACAACGCTGGCTGTAAGGATTTTTACAGGATTTCAAAGATAATCAAGGTTTTACTCAAATCAAGGAGGCTTTAGTCGATCCCAAAATTCTAAATCAGTGGGGATTTGAATTCGGCCGGCAAATGCCTGTAAGCTTCTTTTATTTAAGATCACGGACGCCACGAGTAGAATCGGAGTAACTAAAGAGTTGCGTTTGAGTTGACCGGCTTTCCTGTGACTTTGCAAAGCCTCGATTGATATAGACGTGTGTTTGATCTCTATCTCACCTGATACTAAGCTGGTGGTGGTAGAAAACCGAAGCAGTGAAGCTTCGGTTTTCGAAGAAAGTGATACTATTATGCATATAACGATAACGACAATGAAGTTGGATGTTTGACTACTATGTACCTACCTGCTGTCATTTTGCGGGCACTATAATGATGCAACTAGGTTCATCTTTCTGAATGACCAATTCTGACAATTCAAAATGACCTGTAAATAGTTTAATTTAATTAAATGCTTTGAGTTTGATGGCACGTTCTACTTCAGCAATAGGTGCAGTAGAACTGGCAGATAAATTACCGCAGCAATAGTGTACCTTTGAGTTACCCCACATGTTCTGAGCTAGTTTAAAGATGATTGCTCCTAAGTACCAGCTAGGCCCTTGACTTACGAGCGTTGTAATGAACAGCTTCCTTTTGTTGGTCTCACGGTACGTGATGATAGTTGACACCCTCTGTTCTTTTATTGCGTGATTAATATAGAAGTAGGAATATTATACAGGACATGGTATTCTACTATGAAGTAGCTTGGTAACAGCCATAATGTTATCCACTGTACGGTAGCAGATGACGATGTGATTGATAAGACTACATTTAAGCATTTTATCAGTCTTCATTTTCGAATTAATTCATATGATATGATTAAAACCTTGCACTTTCAAGAAAATTGCAGACAGAAAGTTAAACTTGAAATATAACAGGACAATATCTAAAGGCAAATAATATGCAATGACTCTATTATTGCCATATTAATTCCTAATGGTTATACAATAAATCTCTTACTGTCGTCATATTCAAACTACTCTTTGTTCTAGTACAAAGGAACAAGTGAATGTCGCCATGATGACCGTATCCAGTCAGGTATGCATTATGCTATGATTGTATAATAGTCCTGTCTCTTGTTCAAGGTGGTCTGAACATTCTGTGACACAAAAAATATGTTGTCAAACTCCTATTAGTTGATTGTATTTTAATTTATCAATGTCAAAATAGCTTAAAGGATTAAAGGAAATTGCGCCTTAGTTGCATTCTCTAAAGTCCTCCAATTTTGTGAAGGCAAAATTCTTTTGTCTGATCTCTTCCACACGTTCTAGTCTTGATGATGTTTGATGTCAATGTATTTGAGGTCGTTGCAGATTATCCATCTCTATTAGCCGTCATCCCAGTAACTGGGTTGTGGAGGTCAGATAGGCAGTCGCTCCATGTAAAATACTGGTATTCAGCTGCATCCGGTTAGACTGGAAGCCGACCACAACATAGTTGGGAAAAGGCTAGGCAGATGATGATTAGCCGTCATCCCAGTATAAATACTGGGATGACGAAAAAATGAATCTTCATCATCTTTGACACATTTCTTCGTTTCATTAGATTATTTGGGTACTTAATCGCAAATTAATACATATACTAAACCAATTTTGAAACCTGTTATAGTCTATATGCAGGTCAAGGAGATACCGTGCTGCCAGCTGTACCTACATAAGCCCGATATATTTAATTTTCTAAAGACGTTATTATTTCCTAGAAAATATATTATTACTGTAGCACTCAGTTGTATCAATATCAAAGCTTCTTGAGTTACGGTTCGACCTACAAACAATAAAGAGAAAGAGGGCAAGAGAGACATTAAAAGTTGTTATTTGAAATTTTACTTTCTTTTAGTTTTGTGATTTCTTTGACTTTTCCTATAGATAAGACACCTATAGATGACTATATTCCGCAGGCTACAGACTGGTATGCAGGCAACTAAGAGATTTAACCTATTAGATAAGCAGCTATAATAACTTTGTATGAAGATTGTAGCTATTTGAATTAAGATTAAGATTATTAAATAAGATTACAAAATGCTCGTTTTCTAAAACATGGAAAATATTTTATGAAACAGGTGTTACAAAACCGACAAACTCAACATAATAGTGATTATCAAAATGAAAAATTATTATCTTACAAACTGCAGCATGAAATAAAGCTTACGATGGCAACAGTCCAGAATACCCAAGAACCGCCCCAAAGGATCCAGGTCCATAAAACACAGACATATTCCTGAATCCACTTACCATACGTTTAACTCAAACAATGTCAAAAGTCGATTTTGCTCCAGAAATGGAAATTTTAAGTATTCAGTCCGTGATTCGAGGGAACTTAATACAATCGTGCCCAAAGGACTAGTACCCGTTCTAAAGTCAGTAACCGTTTGAGATCGTATCGAGTAGTCGAAAGTTTTGTGGGTGGAACCTTACGGTTTTTGGCTACTATGGAAATAAAATAAGGTTACAGGGCTAAGGCTGAAAAGGATGGGGAATACATACAAAATATACGGTCTGAATAAAAGAGTAGTGTTTCCAAAAAAAAAAAACATATTTGTTATTGAATGAAGCTCAGTATGGTTGATAGAATTCGTTATGGATAAACAGAATGAAGTAAATGGAATTTGTTGCAGCATTTGATTGAATTTAGAAAAATATACTCCACCTATTGGTATTGCATGTGCGAATATGACTTACTAAGAAAATGTGTTTCAACCCACAGTTTAACGGGAAGAACGCCAAGAAGGCTAGCTTTACAACCAAGAGGGTAAACAAAAATGTTGTTTACTTTGTATTTGATGTTTCTCGTTAAACTATTTGTGCAATTCGCTAATTAAAATACTACTAGTGTTGTTAGGAAAACTCTTCACGTACCGAGTCTTAAACTACTAACGGAGTAAGCATTTCAAAATGCAAATGCTCCAAGTTTATCGGATAGTTTTCCTTGCTTGGGCGGCAGAATAAACAGCTGATGTGCGACATAAAAACGAACTTTCTTAATTACGAAACTTTCTAAATATAACATTGTAACCGTCTCCAATTTTTTCTGGCTTTCGGCCAAAACTATCCAACACAAGGTCCCTTATAGGAAGAATGAATTCTTGACCCCATTGATGATCGACGTCGGGTGATTTTGATGTGGCTCCTTGTGTGTTCTTGGTTTCTCCTTCGTGTTTATTTTTGATAGGAGCTGTTGCTATGTCATCTATAACAAAAGCTAGATTATGAAATGAAGCTACTTTTATCTGGGAAAGAAACTGCGACACGGTTTAGAGTGGTCCCATTTCTTGGCTTGTTGCGTTTTTTTTAAAGTAACCTTTGTGATTATGTATAACGAAAGCTTACTTTGTTAAAAGCTAATACTACCCACTACACTAATTTACATCAATCGTTCTACTTACGTAGAACGATTGATGTAAATTCTCCGAAGATCTTGGATAAGGCAAGCAAGTCGAATCAATACATATTGATTTAAGAACTGAGATGCTTACTTATGACGATTCGTTTTGGCAATCTAATCGGAGGCCAATGGTTTGTAATAAACTTTTATAACACATTTGCTCGTAAAAGGTCTCTTACTGCACCAATTTCAATATCGTAATGTATCTCATTACGTACTTGTGCGTAATTGTAATGTAAAGTGCACGGTTTATCAATATGCTCCGTCTAAAACGAACGGTACTTTTTTAAATCTTAGCAAAGAGTTTTTATGTCAGAAAAGTGGTCAACATTTTATGAATAAAATTAACTTTGGGAGATAAAATATAATAAATAAACATTTAATTCTTTAATTTAATTAATTTTGACAATTAATTATAACCATTTATCTGTAACAAAAACACAAAAGTATTCATTTACTTTAATACTGGCTGTTTTTTGTTACTTTGCCATAAACAAAAGACGCTGATGCGCGCGCATCGCTGGCAATGTAATAATTAATTTTACAAATTGTTCGAATTTTAATAACTGTTTTAACAAGTAATTAAAGATTTATTCGTTTAAGAAACTCCGAGTTTTATTTATTTCCTCACAAATGTGTTATAAAACGTCGTATGACATACGTGCGGTTTGATAATTACAGCCTCTGCTTTCTTATAGCCCTCACCTACGGCTCGGGCTAGCAATATCGCCTCAGCTGTAATTTTCAAGTTACCGCACTTATATCATAATGTACTATTACGAACTGATATCATTCATCCTTAAAAGATCACGCCTATCTATATTTTAATATAACACACAATACCAAAATTAATTTTCTATCTAAACCAGACTATCGCTCCAGCTTCAGTGTCACAATAGAAATGTCAAGTAACCACGATCAATGGAGCAAGTCTTGTCTCTTTCAAGGTCAGTTGAGATGTGAATGAAAGTGGGTCAGTGCGTAACAACTTGTTTCATAACTTTGATACGGCTAGTGATCGTTTTGTATGGGTGTTAAGCTTATTTACGTAGGAGGAATATAGAGAATGCTTCTATGCTCAACATCATCATCAACATCCACAGACAGACTTCACCCACTGCTGCATATAGTCCTCTCTTTTGATGTGCCACACTCCTGTGGCAGCCTCATCCAGGTTCTACCCGTAATGGTAACAATGACGTCTGCCCATTTCGCCGCTGGACGAGGACTCTTCGTCTCCCAGTCTTTGGACGCTACTCGGTTACTCCACCTGTTATCACTGCACCTTGTCAGGTGTGCTTATGTGCTCTAGCGTCGTGAAAAGGGCGTATACAACTTGAAGAGGAAGACGCATAACGCATTAACACGGGCAACATGCTGGAATAGAGATACTATGAGATACATTTCGAGTAAAACGCTAAATCTTCATCATTGTCTTTGCTGTTATGGCTTATTGGTTTTAACCCATTGCGTAGAATATAATAGAATAGAATAGAATAGAATACTCTTTATTATGTACACCATATAGATTACAGACATAAATATAGAAATATTACAAAGGGTGACACAATGGGCGATCTTTTTTTAAAGACAAGCTTTGGATGGATTGAAAAGGGAAGGAGAGACAAATACTGTAGGTAGTCTGTGGTGTACTATTTATTGCGTATCGACTTGTTTAGTTTCAGCTCACAGAGGTTATGGTTTAAACTTCATTCCAGTAGGATCTATCCTATGTCTTAATTAAACATTTAATAAACGCATCTGTTTCGCCATTTTAAGATGCGGTTTCGCTCTAAAAGAAAATTAAATCTTGTTTCAAGTTTTAGTATTGCTACTAACTCGCCTTCTGAGATGCTCATTTCCATAATTAACGTATAATATGAAATCAAAAATCCAATTCAACCTTTTTCCCGAATTCTTTATTTCCTGAGATGTTTATCTGTACTATATTTTTATTTATCCATTATTCAAGACCTTCAATAAACGTCCGCACATTACTATTCAATTTCAATGTTGATGCCTTTTGAACAGTCTGCTGGAGAAATATTTAGCGTTTGTTCAGCGGTTTCTTAATAAGGGACTATCGTCTGATCTGTGAGGTACGGGCCGAATTTCACAATGGACGACCTACGCCCCTCTTGTAGGACGTTTTGGGGTGGGCGACGTCGATGTTAAAGATATATCGATGATTTTTTTTATAATTAGCCGTGGTACAGCTAAGTTTCACGGTCATAGAGGTTTATTGTGAAATGATAATTTATACTTTTACTGCTAGTCTTGTTTGGAACAAAACGCTCAATTGATTCTTGGTAACAGACATAAATCAAATGAAACTGAAGTCCTATTTAACAAATCTGAGAAAAAGAAAGTATTTCCTAGCTTGAACAGTTGACCGTATTCTTCATTTATAAAACCAACGATGACTGACTTCTAAACCAACTGCAAAACCATTTATCTCAGTAATAAGAAAATCGCGCATTCTACACACGAAATACGTGTCAAGATATCAGAATGTCGAATTATTGTATCGATATTCTAGTCACGTTCGCATCACTACCTCAGCCTACGATACATTCACTCTGGTAATAAGACAAACAATATTGAACTTTAACCGTGTAATAATAAAGATGGCTTTTATATTGAGTGGTATACATGATTCCGTCAATCGATTTTGAACCTTAATTTAACTAAAAGAAAGATGATTTGTGTTCAATGTAACGATCGGATATTGGCTTACATCGCCCACTAATACGATTTCGATTCGGTACACGTGGAAAGTCTTATGTACAATAATAGACTTAATTAGTTTTGAAAGTGAAAAACTGGCAGATAGTTGGAAATCATCATCAGAGATTCTAATACTTTTTTGCTATTCAAACAACGGGTGGATGTTTTCGTGGGTGTCTTTTAGTCAATATGAGAACGTTCAATATTTGACTAGACTAGTCATAACGAATTTTTCAGATAGATGTGAAGTTTGTACCCTGATGTTATACCTAATCCGAAAATTAGTTGACGGTCTGGGTTAAATTAAATTCTATCAGGGATGAAATTAATGGTATTTTGAATCGTCCTCTCTTTAGTGAAATTATTAGCAAAAATTAAAAGAATAGTTCAATAGGCCCTTATTACGTGGCACTTAAACATAACTGTTGAAATGTGGTTGTACAGACGCCAGCACATCAAGTTACTACAATCTGTCAGATTTCTTTAATAGATTTTCAACTTTATCGCTAAAGCATAAGGTTCAAAGTTGATTGGGAAAATCTGACAGTTTCGGGTAGCTTGATGTGCTGTCGTCTGTACTATACATAGGTACCCTCTGCCTGATCCTTCGGGGATTACAAGCGTGATGTTATGTTATAAAATAGGTCATTATAATCATCCTATAATGTTCCCACTGCTGGGACGCAGGCCTCCTCTCTGTGAGAGGCAGTGGGCTGTAATCCGCCACGCCGGCTCAGTGCTGGTTGGTGGATGTCACATATCTTCGAATTTTTGGTTCTAGGACATGCCGGTTTCCTCACGATGTTTTCCCTCATACACAAAGTAAACTGCCTGGCTGGGTTCGAACCTACAGTTAGTCGCGGCCGTTTTCACTGGACCACCGCTGCTCATAAAATAGGTCATTTTAAACGACAACGACACATTTGCTTGAAGAAGTATAATTTTCAGGTATTCATGTATTTCCCGAACAATAGACATCCATTTTTCTCTGTCATTGTCACGTCTTTGTTGTTGCAGTCATTAATCTATTCTTGTATGTTTCATGTTTGTGCTTCTCGTTTTATTGTCAGTTACCCTCATAAACAAGATAATTATGCTCGAAAAGACAATTTTTTTAGGTTGAATTTAGTGATCCTTCCTGTTATGTCTCACTTTAATCTTGGGTGGTTTAATGAAACACAGTTATATTTCGGTTAGAGCGCGTGCGACACGTCCGCTCGCCGCGCTTCTATCCACGTAATGCCGAGCGGGCGGGTCGCAGGATGAGCACATATTTATTTAATTATTTTACAGTACATCACATCTCTCCCTTTCAATATTTATTTTGAACTAATTACATTTCCTGCTCTTAATTTGATCTTGGTTTAATTCTCAATATTTAAGCTACACGTAATTAAATACAATTCTAAAATTTAAATGATTTAAATCTGATATCGTAATTTTAACAATATCTTTCAATAATAATCAATAATTTATTACAATAACAATTTAATCATCTGTGTCTGTTTCTACATCGCCATCGTCTGTTTTTCCGTTTTCATTGTGAATCCTCCATTGTCCCTCTATTTTCTTCAGGTGAACTATGTTTCTTCGTATGTGTTGACCTGTTTCATCATTTTTTATATTTATATCACCTCCTTTAGCACTCATTACTGTGTGTGGAATAGGGTTGAAATCAGGTGTCAATTTATTTTCTTTTATCATGTTTTTAACATAAACCTTTTCTCCTACATTAATTTCATTGTTTACAGCTTTCCTTTTCCTATCTTCAATCAACTTTCCCTTTTCTTTTATGATTTTATCTCTATCGTATACTTCTAGGTCCATACGTCGGTTTTCGACATCTACAGCTGAAGGGATTTT
This sequence comes from Eremobia ochroleuca, assembly GCA_949629135.1. Taxonomy (NCBI): domain Eukaryota; kingdom Metazoa; phylum Arthropoda; class Insecta; order Lepidoptera; family Noctuidae; genus Eremobia; species Eremobia ochroleuca. The sequence continues at coordinate 3,610,173 of OX451408.1, forward strand.
GTCTCTGAATTGTCTATTGAAAAATAATTCTGAGGGTGTCTTTCCAGTTGTACTATGGGGAGTACTATTGTACATCATGAGATAGCGAAGGAGATCATCCTTCCAATCAGACTTTTGGCATTGGCTAATTTTCAAGCGCTTAAGGATGTCGCGGTTTTGTCTTTCGACCTCTCCGTTTTGCTGTGGCCAATATGGTATAGAATTGTAAAGCCTGATGCCAAATTCTGAACAAAAGGATTTGAACTCCTCGCTAATGAATTGGCGCCCATTATCCGATGTTATACTGACTGGAATACCTAGCCTGGAAAATATTTCTTTTAAAACATTAATGGTTTCATTAGATGTTATCGCTTTCATGATCTTAATTTCCTTGTAGCGGCTATAATAATCAATTACTACTAATAAGTTGTGCCCACTTGGCAGTGGGCCTAGAAAGTCTATAGCTATATCAGTCCATGGTTGTATAGGTAATTCGCGTCTCTTCATCGGCACAGGGAGGCTTGGTCCTGATACTAAAGTGCAACTTTTACAACTTTTAACCATGTTTTCCGCGTCTTTATCTATCTTAGGCCACCAAACTTTAGTACGCAATCTACTTTTCATAGCAACGATGCCTGGATGTCCTTCGTGTGCCGATGCTAGCACTTGCTTACGTAACTCCATGGGAATGATAATTTTGTTCCCACGTAGTAAAATATCGTCGTGCATCCAAAGTTCATGCTCAAAGAGTTTATAATTATTGACTTTGGGGTCCCAATTATTACCAGAGAGAGCTAATTTTATTAATTGAATGTCTTCATCACTTTTAGATTTATCAATGATATCCTCCATAGGTACAGCTATTGGTCTAGCAAACTCCACGATTTTATTAATGTGATGCTCGTTATCATGTGAATGTGTATTATGATTTGGGCATAATCGGGACAGGGAATCAGCTATGTTGTTTTTTCCAGGACAGTAAACAACCTTGAAATTGTAAGCCTGTAACCGTAATACCCATCGCTCAATTCGTGCACAAGGTTTTGACCGCTCCCCAAATATTACCTCGAGAGGTTTATGATCAGTGATCAGCTCAAATTCTTTTAACCCATATAAATACATATTAAAATGTTCGACGGCCCAGACCAACGCAAGTGCCTCTTTTTCGGTCTGACAATATCGTTTTTCAACGTCCGATAAACTTTTATGACCAAAAGCAATAATACGAGGTCCTTGCATATCAATCTGAACGAGGACTGCTCCTAACCCTACAGGACTAGCATCTGCCATGACTTGTGTCTTATCGTGTGGATCATAAAAACCTAAGGTGCGAAGGGCATTTAAACTTTCTTTTAACTCCGCAAACGCAGCAGATTGTTTATCTTTCCAATATTCAGCTATTTCGGCATGTTTAGAGAGTTTGTGCCTTAAAATTTCTCGAATTGGATCAGTCATGGTGGCCAACCTTGGGATCCATTTTCCAATATAATTGACAAGTCCTAAAAAACTTTGAACTTCTTCGACTGTTTTAGGTTCTCTGAATGACTTTATAGTTTTGACATACTTATCAAGGGGCCTAATGCCTTGTGGAGATAATTCATGGCCCAGAAAATCTATTTTTGACGCGTTAAAAATACACTTTTTATCGTTAAGGACCACGTTGTTATCTTTCAAAACTTGTAACACATGTTTCAGTCTCTCGTTATGTTCGTTTACGTTACTGCCAAACACAATAACATCGTCAATGAAATTAACGACGCCCTTACAAGGTAGAAGCATCCTTTCCATGATTTTCTGAAAATGTTCGGGTGCACACGATATACCAAACATCAGACGCTTATATCGAAACAGGCCTTTGCTGGTTATGAATGTTGTTATATCCCGACAATCTTCTTTTAATTCGACTTGGTGGAATGCATCTTTAATATCAAGTTTAGAAAAGATACATGACTTCCTGAGCTTTGGGAGAAGTTGGGTCATTGTAGGTAAAGGATGATTCTCTCTTATAATGGCTTTGTTGGCACATCTCATGTCGACACATAGTCTTAAGGTGTCATCACTCTTAAGAATAGGTACTACCGGAGACACCCAGGTTTTGGCTTGATCTACAGGTTCTATGATGTCTTTTTTTACTAACTCATCAAGTTTATCATTGATTTGATTTTCGAGCGGAATTGGTACTCGCCTATATGGCTGACATATGGGTGTAACAGATGTATCTATAGCAATAGCCAATTGGACGTTTTTAAATTTAGGGAAATTCTCCACATATACTAGATTTATACTCACCCCTAATTTAAGCACATTGAGACATGTAGCTGTATGCTTGCCCAATAAATTACGGGTGCCATTTTTAATCACATAAAACTTTGCGGTTTTTGTTTCTGGTCCAACTACGATTGATGCTTCAAAAGTACCGAGAACATCCAGAGGATCTTTAGAACCGTATGCCATAAACACTTGATCGGAACCTTTTTGCTGGTTAAACACAACAACAGCTTTTGATTTTAAATATTCCCAGGTTTTATCATTTATTATATTGTTTTTACTCCCAGAGTCGATGAGCATATTTACGTTGACACCTCCTACTTGGCAAGTTATTTCAGCGTCATCGTCAATATGAAATATATAGTTTACATTACTGATCGATGGTTTGGTCTGTGGTTCGTTTGTTTTAGTTTTTTTGTTGTCATTTTTTTGTTTGTTCCAATTAATGGGTGCTTTACGCTTTAGTTTCCTTGTTCGACATTGACTCATGAAGTGACCTTTATAGCCACATTTGTCACATACTTTGTCCCTCGCGGGACAACGTGTATCATCACACTTATGACTTTCACTTCCACATCTAGTACACCGTATATTATCAGTGTGAACACCCTGAGTTCGGGTTTTGTTTGTTCTTGTTCCAATCCTATTAACCTGTTCAGTTTTTATTACTTGAAATTCTTTTAATTGTCTTTCTACGGTTTCGATTGAGTTGGCTTCTAAAATAACCTTTTCTATTGTAACGGAATCTCCTAACTGTAGTATTTTCTTTCTAAGTTCTGATGAGGTACATTTTTCAGCAATTTGGTCTATGAGAGCGTTGTCTTTGTTAGCAAAATCACATTTGGAACATTGATTACGTAATCTAACTAAGAATTTTTCCAACTTTTCATCTGGTTCCTGTTTCATGAGTCGAAATACGTGTCGTTCATAAACAAAACTCTGCTTTGGAGAAAAGTATTCGTCTAGTTTTTTAACAGCAGACTCGAAAACATCGGAGGAGACGCTCTCTTCAACATGTGCACCGGGAAGATTATAATAGATATCCTGCAATCCTAAACCACCGGTATGTAAAAGTGTTGCTCGTTTTTTTAAGGGCTGGTCTATGCCTAAGGCTAGAAGGTAGATTTCGAGAGCTCTTTTCCATCTTTGCCACCGATGGCCTAATGAGGTTGGATCACCATCGCAGTCGAGAGTTTCCATGGTCGGTAATTGAGACATGTCGGGACAATCTGCAAGTAATTATGAGAAAATAAAATGCTGTAAGTACTACGGAAATTAACCACTATACCTACTTGGTAGCGATATGATAAGTAACTATATATTAATATGTATGTAGAATTCATAGGTATGACTGAACTTTTAGATTGGAACATGAACATTTGATTTCGTGAAATTGCATATACGAGTACCTACAGTATACCAGTATATGAGGAACTTGATGGGTATTTACCCATTGGAATAAATGTAGTTTTGTGGAATTGCATATACTAGTACAGTTTTATACCAGTATATGTGGAACTAGATGGGTATTCACCCATTGGAATAGTGTACAGTATGTATTTTGTCCTCCTCTTTCGACTTGGCTAATACTTACAGGCACGATTGTTTGTTGTTGTGTAGTTGATAGCTTATTGAAAAAGAGTTGAGTCTAATCACAATAGATTGTTTTGGAGTAATCCGTGCACAAATAATATTGTTATTTCTTAATTATATTAATTTATTACCTATTACTTGCATACAAATAAAAACTAAGGTTCTATGAACGATAATTACTGTTTAGATAAGTACTTAGACGTACGGTACTACTCAGAATGTAAATAGTGATAATTAAATGTAATGTGGGTGGGTCGAAAATAACACGGAGAATATTTCTGTTTTTGATACTGATAGACTACGGTATTTATGCAATGTGTATATATAGTTATAATGGAATGTGCACATCAGCTACACAACAATATTTTATTGGTAAGTATTAGCAGGCACTGGTTTTAAGGATGTTTTGACCGAAGATATCATTTGTTTATAATTAGCTTACACTTAAAATATTCCTAAATTTACTATACGATATATTTATTTATCTCCCAATCTCTTACAAATTGAATAAGAGAAAATAGAAAACAATATTTAATTGTGACGAAATAGATAACCTCGGTCATTTACCCTTTTTTTTTTTTTTTTGTTTTTTTTTTTTTTTACTTACGTTCTTTATCCTCGTCGCCAATGTTATGTCTCACTTTAATCTTGGGTGGTTTAATGAAACACAGTTATATTTCGGTTAGAGCGCGTGCGACACGTCCGCTCGCCGCGCTTCTATCCACGTAATGCCGAGCGGGCGGGTCGCAGGATGAGCACATATTTATTTAATTATTTTACAGTACATCACACTTCCCAAGAGTTAGATTCCTTCAAAGCTTACAACCAATTACTTTTGGATACAATGATAGGATCGAAAGTTATATGAAATATTACATTATAATCTATATTAATAATATTACTCTTTCTTTTTAATGTAAATACTCTTTTCTTTTAATAATGTAACTTTGTGTCAATTATGTGTACAGTGGACCCCCGGTAATCCGACCAACGTTTTGCAGGGCTGTGTCGAACTATCGAATTTTTCGGATTATACAGCGTTATTTGTAAAACACCAACAACCTCTTAAGAGGTCATTGTACTCATCATTATGAACAACTTTTACTATGGGACCAAACCTGAAATCGCGAAAAAAAAATCAGCATTTCTCTATATTTTGACGACTCGTACGAACATAAATGTAGGGAACAGCTGATTTTTTTTTTCGCGATTTCAGGTTTGGTCCCATAGTAAAAGTTGGTCATAAGGATGAGTACAATGGCCTCTTAAGAGGTTTTTGGTGTTTTACAAATAACCCTGTATAGTACTGCCTATAAGACCCCATATAGTCCGGAATTTAGCGAAGATCTACATTAGCGAAGACATGTCGACTAGACATATCATGTCTACATGTCGGATTACAGGGGGTTCCGGATCAGACAGGACCCGGATTACTGGGGGTCCACTGTATTACCTGGCGTGGTTGGCCTCCTACACATTCCCTGCCGATGTAGAAGTGTGTCGCAGGGCAGACGCACAGACCTTGTAGCTTTAATTGTGTGAACTAAGCTTTTTACTGTAATAATTACTATTGTTCTTGCTAGTAATGTTGTGCGGTTACACTCTGGCTGATAATTAGGACGAAACTTTTAATGTGCCTAGTGATATACTGTGATTGTTCCTGCCGTGCGATTCTGTAACCATCTCACCGTGAAAACTTGGCTGAAGTGAGCGTGGAGTGAGTCGGCAATAGTGTCAGTCCCTAGCACCAGCATGACTCACAACTCACTCTAAGCTCACTTCACCTTATTTATCACGGTGAGATTTTTCCAGAATCGACCGGCTGTTGTAGTTGCCTTGTGAATAAATAAATATATACACTAATAATAAAGCTGAACAGTTTGATTGATAGAACGCGCTAATCTCTGGAACTACCAGTCGGATTTGACAAGTTCTTTTTGCAATAGATAGCCCATTTCTTGAGGAAGGATATAGGCTATACAACGTGTAACGTTAAATGCGCAAAACCTGAAAATAGTTTGATCAGAATAACGAGCAGAATTAATTGAACCACTTTTTAATATAGGTCACATTTTTCAAAAAATCTTCATTAAAAACGTTGCCGTGTCTATTTATTAATAGGTCAAGCAAGCCAATGTCAGCGCGGCGCAGCGGCCCGGTGACGACTCCTCCCTCGATAAAGCGTCGTCGCAGACGCAAGAAACGATCAGAATGGCCAGTAAAACTAAAACAGCACATAAAACCTTTATAATTTTTTAATTACTTATTTTCTCTGTGAAATAGGTCAATTGAATTAAAAATCAGTTGGGGTGTCTGAGGTTTTGCGCATTTAACGTTACACGTTGTATATCATCACTTTAGGACTCTTTGGAGCCGAGCTATAAGAAAAACAGTCGGAATGAAAACGAGGTAATAGCGCAGGCAGGCGATGCAATGCGACGGGATTGGGGGGACAAGAAATTTCACGCGGACGAAGTCGGGCAGAAGCTAGTTTGGAATAAATAATTCTAGCTAGAGATTAAATATTTTAATTCTATAGCGCATTTTTGTAAAAATAATTAAATGTTCATATTTTTCCACAGAAAAAGCACAGAACAGTACAAACTAATTTTACCCTCCCTAAATAAAGACACGTGTTGTAGCTTCACAAAAATATAAGTTCAAAAACCTATAGCCCGTACCTACTCTTTGTTTTCCGTTAATTAAACTGTCAGTAGCAAAAAATCTCGTGATTGTGTTTCGCCAAAACCTTTTTCATTTTTCACTTTGTAACACCGAGACCGTGCTTTTCGCCTGAATGCGTTGAATTCCAGTCTTTAACAGTATTTTTATTTTATTTTAATTTCACTTCCATCAATCCTTTGTGCCACCTTTTGCGTAAAAAACAGCTTATAGTGCTCCAGTTTAAAGCCTATTCATTCATTTGGATCTGCTTTTTAAATAAGACCCTTTAAATATTACAAACGATATAGGTCAAACCCGACCTGGCGAATGTAGGGTTGACAAATAGTTCAAATGATACTTTCATATCTTTGTTCTCGAGGGTGAACAGAGTGAGCATAACTGTGTGGTTTCACGCTAAAAATAACTCAACCCCTCTTGTCTAGGGGGCTACTGTAAGATCCAATTGAGAAATTAAATCGCGTGAGTGCTTATTGTCTATCTGGTTATGACGACTTCCTTTTACGCCCGGGTAAAAATGATTTTCGGTGTGATCCCTGGTAAAAAATACGGGCCGAAAATACGCCGAAAACAGGCCGAGGTAGTGAACAAAACACCGAAAACACGCCGACACACGCCGGAATGAGGCCGAAATCACACCGAAAATCATTTTAACCCGGGATTTCGGCCTCATTTCGGCGTGTTTTTGGAGTGTGTCGGCGTATTTTCGGCCTATTTTCGGTTTGTGTTGTGTTTTCGGCCTGATTTCGGCGTGTCGGCGTGTTTTCGGCGTTTTGTTCACTACCTCGACCTATTTTCGACGTGTTTTCGGCCCGTATTTTTACCAGGGCGGTCACCAAATTTTATGGGACTAAATGTTATAGCGTTGTCGCTTTGAAGTTAGTTTGGGGCATCATTTTCAGCCTATAACGTTCCCAATGCTGGGGCACAGGCTTCTAGGAAATGCCAGTTTCCTCACGATGTTTTCCTTTACCGTATTGAGAGCAGTGGTGATGAAATTAAATACACAAAGTAAAGTGCCTTGTACCAAAAATTCGTATATATCCTAGAAACAAAAACCGGAGACATGGTATATCTACCAACCCGTACTGGACCCGCGTGATAGGTTACTGCCCACTCGCTCTCGAAGTTAGGAGGCCTGTGTCCCGGCAGTGGGAACATTAAGCTGATTATGCTAGACAGCTTTTAAGTACCTCAATAGAACACTGTTATTGACCTTCTTTTCCTTGGCGCACGTAATATTCTTTCGTTTTCACCTCTTTTCTCTTTAAAATTCCAGTTATTCTAAAACCGTATATTCCATCTAGCAGCCCTATTCTATCCGTGTTTTTGTTTTTAATTGCCACGAGTGGGAGTTGCGTCTACGTTGAGAGGCTCTCGGTATCAAATGAGAGCGGTTGGGAATTAAACGTAACGCCCTTAACGTGAAGCCATCGTCGGCAGAAAATTTTAGTGATGTGTGAATATTGGATGTGTAAGGGCTTTTAGAGATGTGTCGAAGTGCTTAGGGTTTGCTGGGTCTCAATCTCAAGTGATATGTGTTTTAGCAGCGCTTATTAGCATTTTTAATGTTTGAGGCTGGCTGGGTAATTTTTATAGCTTCATTGCTAGCGTTTATAGTGTAGACCATCTGGAAAGTATTCTCCAGCTATTAAATTATTTAGGTTAAATTGGTGAATGTATTTAGTTTCGTGCTAGCTCAGCCGGACGATTCTGGAAAAATCTCACCGTGATAACTAAGGTGAAGTGAGCTTAGAGTGAGCTGTGAGTGATACTGATGCTACGGATTGACACTATTGACGACTCACTCCACGCTCACTTCACCCAAGTTTTCACGGTGAGATGGTTACAGAATCGCACGGCTGGTATATTGTTGTGTAGTTTTGAAATCAGATAACTGTTGAATCGTTTTGACGAAATAGACTATTAGAGATATGTTAGATTTTAATACCATTGAACTAGATTAATCTAAAAACGTTTCTAAAATTTCCAAAATCTTTTCATAACAAACAAGAAAAACAATACCGAGTAGAATGGATGAAAATATTCATAATTTCCTGCCATTTTCCTCGTCTGTTATAGAATATTGTCGGCTTAAACACATTTAAGGCGTTCTTAGTGCACCCTTCGTCTTCTAAATCGAGTTATGTCTCGATATTATCGCGGAGCTCATTTCGTGACGCTATCATTATATTTTTGATGCATTTAATACATTATTAGCTTCTTTATCTTTACGAAGTACGTTATTTGGAAAGTCATCTTTGTGATGGTATTTTACAGTTTGTTCTGCTTGGAGTGAAGTTCCCGTGATGGCAATTGTTTTTCGTAGCTTTCGCAATACCACTTTGACTTTGAAGTAAACCGGTTATTGAATTTGTCTGCTCTCTGATTTGTTTCTCTTGAGAAAAGTCTTTTCATCTTTTTTCATTTTCATCATACAATAAAGCATAAAGTATTCACTATACGTTTTCAATATTTCCTCACTTTGCACCCATAATTCTGTTTCAGTGGCTCCCCTACTACTAAATCTAATATTGTCTGACTTTTCCATTTCCTAGCAGTTTACTCTGTTAGTTTCTGACTGTTTATATCTTTCAGAACATTTAGTTTCATCCATCGATTTTTGCTGTGTTGTCTTGGTTTATTTGTGATTTTTAGTTCACATTGATCGGTATTATGTATTTCATATTGCTCTTCTAGCTACACCTGTCAGACAATCATGTCACTATCTACTATCTTGTAGCCTTTGTTACTAAACTCTAGGACAATTTCTTTGTTTTCAAAATAACCTGGGATCGTCAAAATAAGCTTGCCTTCTCAAATTATATCATCATTAAAGGTAATTAGATCTGGGAATAGTGACTGATCGTGTTTTAATTTACCTTTACTTCTTTTGTATATTTTTTCTCTCAGTTTGGCTTTATCAATAGAACATTCTCCATTATTTACTCACTATTACAGTTTTATGTGTAATTGTTGAAAAAATCAGTGCAAGAGTACCTACTATTATATCCACTCATTACTTCTTGTATAGTTTCACCTACTTTCATTATAAGCACAACTATGTAATTGGCACAGTTTCACCTCTTATCTTGTAGACACAAGTGATGGAATACTGTTTTGTCCTATTTTACTGGATATCAGATTATCTTGAGATTGCATCTTTGTTTCGACTTAACAAACCAGTAATTTATCTGCATTCCTTCTGTAACCGATGGTTTTGAGAACTTTGCTTTTAGCATATTTACCGGTACAGGATATTTTTTAAAGTAGATTTTATTCCTTTTCTCGTCTCTCTTTTTTTATTCTATTTTTATCGTCTTAAGGGGAAAAAGAAGAGCGAAAAGGTTATCTTTCCCAGAGTAACATTTCACCATTTCCACGAAATGTTTTTCCCTTTCACCTAAGTGCAAAGCATAATATTTTAGCAGCACATTAATTAAAGTACCGAATACAGTAAGAGTAAGCTTATTAAAATTTTAAAAGTTTTCGTTCCTCGTATCATAATTTGCTTTGAAATTAAAACTGCATAGTCAAAGAGACTTCTTTCACACCCACACACGTAGTCTACAAAAAAACCATTTCGTCTATGTGTTGATATTTCCTTCCTGTTCCCTTAATTTCGTGTCTATTTTAAGAATCTTTGATTGCGTCCTCATGATCCGCGTCTGGACTAATTATGTTCTTAAAATAGTCCTGGGAAGAGTCTGTTTTTTGTCACAAAAGTTTCCCTTTTAAGTTTTTTCAAAGTGTTGCTTTCGAAACGTGAGGGATTTTATGTGGAGTTGAAATACCTATTTTATAACGATTTTAGTTGAACGTATCCAATTCTTAATATACTTTGTAGTAGAGCTATATCTGTGGACTAACATTGTACGATTCTTGATTTGATTAAAATGTTGATTCTGGTATACGGTGAAATTGGTTCTCCTTTACAATAGCGAAAATCTCGCAAAATTACATCAAACCCGAGCAAGTCTCGAAATTTTTCATCACTTATTGCAGTCCTTCCCTCCGACCCAAAATATCATATCCTTTCCAATTACGTCCTACATAATACGTAATTTATATGTGCCCCAAAAACCGCCCTATCCTTAACAATTATATGGATACCGCTGCACCCAAATCAGATATGATTTAACTGCATATAGTCACGCTTGTGTCGATGTCCTGTTAATGTCATAATACAATTTTGCTTCATAAAAGTTCAGAAGGCTTTAAAGTTTCATGACATGGAAACGGTTGTAGCTGTAAAATAGTAAAAAGCTAGCCAGAAAAGCGCAAAGATGTTGGTGAAGGTGAACCAAGTCTCTAACAGAATAAGTACAGTCAACAGATAGTTTGACGATATCGAATCGGTCGTAGAAAACATGAATGCAAACAGCCTAGATCAGAAGTGGTTGACAAAAATTAGACATCATCTTGCTTTTGTCAAACTGTTCTAATCTGCAAAACACTGCAAACATTGCCATGAGCATACTTATTACGGCGCGATTGTATGTAGCTCAGTCTCTGTTGAATAACTACTCATGGAGCAGGGCTTGAGCTGTGATCGTACTGCTTTCAGTGTAACCTTGCTCATAATAGTCCTCCTGACCGAATTTCGGCCATGGCGACCAATCTCAGTGGAGACCAGCCTTCGGCGCGGGTGGTTTTATAGTGCACAAGTGTGCGGAGACAAGGGTGCACTCTCTCCTTCCTCACTCTCATATTCCGATGGGACGACAATCCGATACGACCGGAGAGAGATCAGGCGCAAGATCAGACTTAAAGCGCTTTCCGAGGCACGGGGTATCACACCGCCAACTTCCAAACTCCTGGCTGTTACTAAGAAATTCCTAATCGAAAAACCCAATAACACTTTGACTAGACCCTCGTATCGAACGCAGGTCCCCACGCTTAGCAATCGCGCTTGGGGCCACGAGGCCAACGAGGCAGTCAAATTGCCACCTCGCTCACGTAGTTGACATGACTCTCACGGAACCCAACCCGCTTTCAGTGTAGCGAAGCTTTATCTGTCTATTAGGGGAGTAAAATTCGTTCCCGCCTTTCCCTTTAATTGGTAGGGGAGCTAATTTCGTATTTGGACATGTATGTTGTGGTATTCAAATGAAATATGTGGTGTAACCTGTCGGCTTTGTTTATGAATGGCAGGTGGGCTCATGCGGTGCCGAAATTAGATGTATTTATTGTTTGTAGGGCTGTACTATGCTTTGGGCTTTCAGTCTAGAAGTTTTTGCAACACAAGCTTTGTATGCGGAAAATATATTTTTGGTGCAATTTTTTTCGTTAAAAGAAATATGTGTTACAGTTTTGTCGATTATGGATCGACGTACATACTCAATTCTTTATATCTTCTCACTGAGATTCGTGCGATGTCATCATCATCTGCCTAGCCTTTTCCCAACTATTTTGGGGTCGGCTTCCAGTCTAACCGGATGCAGCTGAATACCAGTATTTTACATGGAGCGATTGCCTATCTGACCTCCACAACCCAGTTACTGGGTAATACGATACCTCTTGGTAAGACTGGTTGTCAGACTTCCGGGCTACTGACGACCCGTAACGACTGTTAAAGATCCACGAATGACAGCCGGGACCAACGGCTTAACGTGCTTTCCGAGGCACGGAGGGGTCTCGGTATGTGAAGATGGCCACTCATCCATTTTTTTTTTTTTTTCGCTTAGAAATGACATTACGCATCTCCGCTCGTCGGGGGACGGAACGGAGTATGTGGGACTCCCTGCCAGAGTGGCAGTATACCCACTAAAACTCAACGGTGTTCCCTCATCGCCTTGATGGGGGGGGGGGTCATGGGAATCCGGCCCAGCCTTTGCGTCCACAATCCCCCCGGCGCCTGCCCGCCTTGCTGGCGGAGCTTGCAACATTCCGACAGCTTTCATCATCTCTTCACGTGTCAAAAGATGTTGTCGCTTCATATCGATGCAATTTTTTATAGTTCCGATGCAGAACTTGTAACGTTTTCATAAAAACGCTATTACACACTTTTAAGGAATCCTGATTGACAGTTGATTTTCTATTTTTAATCAAAATTTAAAGAAAATTCTTTATTAAAATAGTGAAACTAACTACAAATATATAATCAATAACGATACAAAAGAAGTTAAAATAATAATCCTCAATTACGGCGATACTCTAAAACGTACTTGATCCCTAGACGCTTTTGATGTGTGTAGTTCAACAAACTCTGTCGGTTTCAATTGTACGCGTGTTTTAAAGTAAACAGTCGTACGCGCACCTAATCTTGTATCGTTCTGTCAGCATAGTACGTTTTTTATAACGTGTCTGTTTAGTTTTACATGGTTAACTACAGGGCTGGCACGTAGATGCCCGCCCATTCATGTTGTTTTTGGTTATCGAAACTAGGGATTTGTAGGAAGGGACAGGTGAAGATTACAAGACAACTTTGATTTGGCGAATTTGACGCCAAATGCGGTGAACCTTACGTTTGATCAGATTTAAATAATTTATTGGTGGCGAGGTTAATCATAGAGATCATCAATATGCTTGGGAAAGCATTGTTTGTCATGATCAGAGAGAGTAGAGAGCCAGTCGCCACTTATTAGAAACTATTGCCGTCTGTCTATACAGTTCTATCAAAAAATTCAACTGAGGATTAAATAAAATACCTAGTAAAATCAATCGAAGTGATTTGGCACTAGGTACCAAAAATACTTTGGCATCCTTTACAGAATAATAATATAATTATTTAATCCTTAAATAATCTGTAAAGGAAGATACGAAGTACTATCCTATTGCCGTTCCGATTAGTGGGAAACTGTGAAGAGGAAGTCTATATTTAAGATACTGAAAACAACGCTTGTTAAACTGAGTCTGTCAGATGACCCTGAGAACAGCCGTGCAATTCTGTGACCATCGCACCGTGAAAACTTGGGTGAAGTGAGCGTGGAGTGAGTCGTCAAAAGTGTCAATCCGTAGCATCAGCATGACTCACAGCTCACTCTAAGCTTCACCTTAGTTATCACGGTGAGATTTTTCCAGAATCGACCGGCAGTTCATAATCAAGAACCGTATAATGACAATCAAAGATGTAGATGTGTTAGGTCCTCAAATAGAGATGTTCATTGACCTTGACTAAGTTATAAATCAACACACCTTCAGAAATGACAGTTGAATAACCAAAACAAATTCGCTAGACTTTTGTATGGGTGTAGTATGCTTAGCTGATCCCATCTAATGTTTAATGAGCGTTCAGACTTGCCCACTTTATAAGACATCTGCGAAAAGTACATAATATCTAATCGTCATGACTCTGGTTCCTGAGAAGTTGAGGAATAAAATCATTTTGGGCCTTGTCAGCAGGCCAGATCGCTTTCCTTTTGTCGGTTTCAAATCCTGTGTCGAGATTCTGTTCTTATTTTTGCTTTCTAGGCTCGCCTTCTACATCAACGTAGTCATTGGTTCTCATGGTTCCACGTTTTTGACCTGATATGGGGAACGAGACAAAAATCATATCTGTTGTATTCCAACGGTTATCTGCCCACCTTATAGGCAGTATTTAACTTTAGCTAATAGTTATTTAGTAGTTCAATTACCCACGAACCTTCCTAACACAAACCTCTAACATACCAGCCCATTAGACAGTCACAATTACGTTAACGTTAACATCTTGTGCATACACCTCAGCTACTGTTTACAGAATAGCAGTTACACAATTTTACGTTTGCAGACTTTCAAGTTTACGTTACGACCAAACAGTTTATATTGGCGCGGTTCTTGTATCGTTCAAATGGTTTTATTTTGGGTGATTTAGATTTAATGAAATTATGACTGGGTCATATTTGCGGCTGTGATGTGAATTTGAGCTGCGGTTGCGGAATATGTAAACTTCGGTTTATTTAAAGAGTAGTGGTAGTTTACTCATTTACGCTTTTGTAAATATACTGCTACTATAGATCGTGTGTTGAAACAATTATTATTTATTGGCAGCCATGTTTGGCAGTGGTGGTCCAGTAGATACGGCCCCAACTTAAGATTTGTAGGTCATAGGTTGGTAAATTGGTCATGCAGCTTACTTTGTGCAGTTTATTCCGTCACCACTGCTCTGACAACAGCGAAAGAAAACCTCTTGAGGAAACCGGTATTTCATAGAACCTAAAATTCGAAGACATATAACTTCCACCAATCAGCACTGGGCCCGCGTAGTGGATTACTGCGGACCAATTCCTTTCGCTGAGCGGAGGCTGAATCCCAAAAGCGGGAAGATTACAACCTGATTAAGTAACCATCGTGTACACTGTTGAAGTGGTTCAAGTTAAACTTCGAATGTGATGACCAAACCTTTCCCAAAGCGTGCAGATTTTATCAAAATTCCCTCACAACTTCTTGCAGTTGTCATTCAATATTTTATGGAACTAGATCAAGCTGATACCCAGCTCAATATAGGTCACCACCTGTTCTTCCGTGTGTCGTAAGCTGCAATAAACAACAGATAATATCTTAAAGGCAGACGGCAGTATAATGTTATATTGCACCATTAATACAGGCAGTCGACTGTGGTGTTTATGGTGGTATCATTCCCTTAGACTTTAGATATATTCTCCGAATGATATGGAGCAGGTCTGGTTAAATGAATGCAGTTCTATATTGTTTTGTATGTTGCCAAGCACTACCATACTAATTGTAGAGATGGTACATTTAGAAATTAGAGTAGAGGCAGTACTTATAACAAAAACTTATAAGCATAATCGGCCCATAATGATCCCACTACTGGGACACAGGCTTACTCTCTGTGAGAGCAACTGTGCCGTGATCCACCAACCTTGGGCTAGTGAGGGTTGGTACCGGAAACTTGGTCCTATCTTACTCCATCAGAACAAGAAAGAACACACGATCAATTGCAACTTGGTGAAAATTCTCCCCAAAGTGTACTGGTAGTAGAGGAGCAGTCTCTTTATCTTTTTCCCGATGAAACTAACTCGTACTGGTCACGGAAAACACTTTCCATCAGATGAACCATCGTTAACCTCGGATGACAAACGCCAAGATAAAAATAAGGATATCGCTAGCACAAGTTTAGCATCAAACTGACCTCTAAATCTTTCTCCATTCGCGAAAAGCTTTGCCCTCACATCAAGGCCTTGTTAAGGAGCCCCGTTTGAGCCAACGCTAGCTACGTTGATTTCCCTAACAAGGTACGGTCGGGTCGTTGACTTTTATAGCATCACTTACACGGTACGGTGGCGATGCGATGCGTGATTTTCATAGCAACTAGGTCAGGCATATGGTGAGGTAAACAAATCATTGTTATTGTCATTTGTTGCTTTGTATTGTAGATAGGTATGCAGTTTCTCTTTAATGTGATATTTTATTTGTTTGGTTGTGTGTTTTTCGTATGCCCGTTCTGCAAATTATGCTTGTTCAAAATTTTCCTGCCAACTTTACATCCTGACTTATCATTTCACTGGTGGACTCAGTCTCAGCATTACATATTTCATTATCTTTTTTTTTTAGATTATATAAAAAGAGACATACGAGTAGAACGACGACGTGTGTATTCTTAGTTGGAATTTTTCAAGGTTTATTCCTCTCCTACATAAAATGTCCAGAAACCTTCGAAGAACGAAAGTGACATCGTGTCTCGTGCCGCTGTCGTCTCGTAAAGTGTTGTGCTGTTGCGTGTCACCTAGATATTGTGACGGCTGAATGAGTTTTAGCTCCCAATTGTTACTCGAGGCTCTCGAAAACGGGATACACAAGGGATGATCCCACCCTTTTAGATGTCTCCTTCTTTTTCCTTGACAACTACTTTATGTGACACTAGCATTTGGTTGTAAAAGTAGGACGTTGTAAATGTTTGATGTGAGATCGTGTCGTCCTCGTCTCGAAAGGTTTTCTTACTCAGCCATTGCAGCTACTTAAGTTTCATATCTTTTAGGCTCAGTAGTGAACGTTTTAACGATGATGCAATTAGATACTTTGATGTTGTCATTACTATTGCTTAGTGATCACCAGTGATCGGAATAGGCTGAGTATATTTACCTAAAGTTTAAAGAACAGAGACGGAAATCGGAGACTTCCTTATGACAAATTTTTTTTTACAGAAATTTGCTGGAACCTTAACTATGTAAATTTTTACATCAAATTATTACAATTAAAGCTTCTATTAGCTAAACATTCTTCCTTAGAACATTTTGCACATATTTTTTTATTTTCAACTAAATTCTTCTTCTTTTTAATTTGTGTTGGTTGTATTGGTGTTTGATCAACCAACAAATAAACGTAAACATTTTAATTTATAACTTATTTGTTCCTAAAGGTTTGTATTCTTTTGTTAGTACATATTTATATACTTTATTATTATATACTTTAAAATAAATATATAAAAAAGATTTCAAAGTCATTATATTCATGTTATATTGAAATGTTCAACCAACATAAAATATATATATACAACGTGTAACGTTAAATGCGCAAAACTTCAGACACCCCAACTGATTTTTAATTCAATTGACCTATTTCAGAGAGAAAATAAGTCATTGAAAAAATTGTAAAGGTTTTATGTGCTGTTTTAGTTTTACTGGCCATTCTGATCGTTTCTTGCGTCTGTGACGACGCTTTATCGAGGGAGGAGTCGTCACCGGGCCGCTGCGCCGCGCTGACATTGGCTTGCTTGACCTATTAATAAATAGACACGGCAACGTTTTTAATGAAGATTTTATGAAAAATGTGACCTATATTTAAAAGTGGTTCAATTAATTCTGCTCGTTATTCTGATCAAACTATTTTCAGGTTTTGCGCATTTAACGTAACACGTTGTATATATTTTTAATATTGGTTATTTAATTTATCAAAACATAGATTACGATTTATTAAAGCATTTATAATGTTAGTGATAAAATAAGATATTGAAAGTTACATAATTAAAGTTTCGGTAAATTTACCGGTAAAAAAAAAATAATCATAAGGAAGTCCCCGATTTCCGTCTCTGTTCTTTAAACTTTAGGTAAATAAACTCAGCCTATTCCGATCACTGGTGATCACACAACATGTTGTCATCATACATGGATAGATTATGACGTGACAGATATTTTTGCTACTACCAAGTTTATACACACCGCACAGTTCATGAAATGAAGTTGACAAAATGCAGTGAGACTGTTGGAGCATACTAATTGATTTACCTGTATCGCAAAATGTACTTTGTCGAACCTTCCTGGTATCGTATCGTCACCGTACCGTACATTATAAACCCGGTAGCATGTGACACAGACATTAATACGCTTCAAGTACCAGAGGACAGTCCGGGCTGCGGCGAGTGGATTACGGTATATTGAAGGGTACGAACACACCCTCGGTTTGAGAGGGTTAATTGTTTGGATTAAAAATAGAATTTTACTCCGCGGTTTTAGTCGGTTGTCGCTTTGGGAGAATTTTTGTGTTGTGGCTTGCTTGTGGCGTGGACATAATTCGGTCCTTTGGTACGCTTCTCTGTTATTAGTAGCAGGGTGGCGATGGTCGGGACAAATCAATTCAATTCAACACATCTCAGTGTACGCCTTTTCGAAATGTGCTTCAACCTTTTGTATCCAGTATACCTTTTTTTTTTTTTTTTGTTTCGGGGTGGAAAATCCTCATGGATGTCCGCCGCCCTGAGGCGGGCGGCGGGGTCTGTCAGACTCTTACTGACTAAAAACCACCCCGGTGTTCCCTCTCTCACCTACGCCGGGGGTCGCGGGAACGAACGATACTTCCGCAACCCCCGGCTGGTGCTGGCCCGCTCCAGCGGGCCTCTCCTCGTGTCAGGGGGGGAGTGAGGTGTTAAACTCCCCCCGCGACGTCTAAGAGGGGCGCGCGTGGAACACTACGCGCCGCCGCCTCGGGTCCAGATGTGTGGGGGGCGACGGACGTCCCCAAGTCCGTCGCCCCTGGACCCATTTAGGGGGGCTGGAAGAGGGCGTTGTCCGCCCTCCGCCGACGCCCGGTGCGCCTGCTGCGGGCGGGGTGAGGGGACGAGATCTCCCTCTCCCTTTCCGCAGCCTCCTTCTGCGAGACGACTGTTTCGCAGAAGGAAACCACCGCGTTCCAGGACTCCTCGCCGCCGACCATAGACTCGACCACGGCCGGCAGCGATAGGTCACTGCCTACTCCTGAGATGAGGGCACGGCGCGGCTCCTCCCAAGCGGCACACTCTGCCAGCGTGTGCCGCGCCGTGTCCTCCCGGCAGTCGACGCAGTGGTGACACCGGGCGTCCGGCTCCCTGTTTATGCGACACAGGTACTTCCCGAAGCAACCATGCCCCGAGAGCACCTGCGTCGCACAAAACGACAGGGAGCCGTGCCTCCTCCCGAGCCAGCGCTCGAGCACCGGCCGGACCGCCTCGATGGTGACGAGGCCGGCGGTAGGGCGCAAAAGCCTGTCCCGCCATTCCGCCACCAGGACCTCGCGGAGCTGAGACCGACGCAGCTCCCAGTGTCGCTGCATCGGTCGCTCGCCCCGCGCCCTCATTTCCTCGCGCCACCGATACAGTGACGCGAGTACTTTCGCCTCGAGGTCCCAGGGCGGGGATCCGGCCAGTACGCAAGCCGCCTCGTAGGAGATCGTGCGATACCCCCTGATGACTCTGACGGCCATCGCTCTTTGCGGTTTTCGTAAAACCGCAATGCTGCCGGCCGTCAGGTCAGAAGCCCACACCGGGGCCCCGTACAGGGCCATGGATCGCACGATCCCCACGTAGAGCCGCCTACAGGCGGCGCTCGGGCCCCCCAGATTGGGAAGCAGCGTTGACAGCGCCCCAGTAGCGCCCAACAACTTGGGCGCCAGCCGCCGGAGTATCCAGTATACCTTAGCTATCTTCGCATCGGTTCATCTTGTTGAATGGGTCTTTCGTTGTTTTAAGCAAATGAGAATCTGCCAATTGCAACTCACTGCTGCATATAAACTTCTTTCTCCAGCTATGCTACACTTCGCGAAAAGGTTGATGACCGCTGCTAAAAGCAAGCCTTTTGCAAAAGTCCTTATACACAGTTGCGTTCAACCTTTTTACACATGCTTCGAATGAGTAATCAAACGTGAACCCTCATGGTTGATCGGGACACGCCTAATTATGTCACAAATCCTAAGTCAACATCGATTAGGGATCAAACAAACATTATAAACAGTTTTATGAGCGATTTCGATGCTATTAAGGGTAAAGTAGAATGAGTAGGTATTGAAGATTTACCTTCGAGCTTATTACATTTATTGATTTTTGGGTAACGAGAAAACTTAGATTGAAATTGAAATGAAATGTTAATATAATATTTCGCTGGGTGGACGGTTCGCTTAGTCGTGAATTTGTTTATTCAAACGTACTATACAACGTGTAACGTTAAATGCGCAAAACCTGAAAATAGTTTGATCAGAATAACGAGCAGAATTAATTGAACCACTTTTTAATATAGGTCACATTTTTCAAAAAAACTTCATTAAAAACGTTGCCGTGTCTACTTATTAATAGGTCAAGTAACCCGATGTCAGCACGGCGCAGCGGCCCGGTGACGACTCCTCCCCCGATAAAGCGTCGTCGCAGACGCAAGAAACGATCAGAATGGCCAGTAAAACTAAAACAGCACATAAAACGTTTACATTTTTTTTAATGACTTATTTTCTCTCTGAAATAGGTCAATTGAATCAAAAATCTGTTTGCGCATTTAACGTTACACGTTGTATGTGGTGGCCCGCGACGGCCGTAGGTTCGAACCCAGACAGGCGCTTTACTTAGTGTAAATTATTTTAACACCGCCGCTTTCAAAACGGTGAAGGGAAACATCGTTAGGAAACCGGCATGTTCTAGAACAAAAAATTAGAAGTCTTTAGACATCTACCAACCCGCACTGGGCCCGCGTGGTGGATTACGGCCACACCAACACAGGCCTATCGGTGAGAGGGCACTCTCTCTCACCGGGAGCCAAAACTTGCGTATTTTGGCATCTATGACTGGCTGTACCTACTTAATGTCAATTGTCAACTCTCTAAGTAAAATAATGCTAGGCTATTGCTTGACACATTCTATATGTCGTCGCAAGCGATATCAAGACGACAAAATACTACTTCCGGTTGATTTCATAATATTGGTCAAACCGGAACTTAATTCTCATTGGTTTATCGGTTAGTACAGTGAACGCCGTGAGGTGGCGTTATAACTTCGCGCCATTTTCTACACGTGGACAGAGCCGATTGGAGAGCAGGCGGCATTCGATTTGCGGAGCGCACGCCGGACGGTTGAGAGCATACCATCGGAACTGTCATGTTCACCGTACAAACCTTTGTTTCTTACTACTCATGAAGTGATTGTAAATTACCGAATAAACGTGCCCACCTTCCTCATGGAACCCGTACCAAGAAACTATGATGATGGCCCTGTTATCGCTACGCCCACGCTCGCGCCGTCATATATATCTTGATACTTTTCGGCACATCAACCGAAATGTAAATGTCTTATATTGGGTCAGTTTTTAATCTAAACGACTGATCGGTTCTTTACACAAAGCGACTGTTGTCTTTCCGCTATCGATACCCTCCTTAAACCGGGGTTACGGTCCACAGATAACAAAAAAAACTCAGATAATTTTACATACAACCTTGTTGATATTTCTCACGAGTCGTTTGACATATGTCATGCTTGATGTCAAGCTGTCAGTCACTTAATATGCCTCTCTGTTGGTATGTTTATCCATCGGGTGTCAAAGAGACATGTGGAGAGCAATATGTTAATGATTCAAGTGCGCCTGCAAGAGAACCCTGCAAAAGCACCTTAGGCGATTCTGTAAAAAAAAATTTTTTTCTTTATTCGCATTGGAAATTGTAAAATGGTAAAATTAACGTAAAAAATCGTATAGAATTTAAAAGAAAACAAACTCAAATCCAATTGATCATAAATTTCGCAATTTACGTACTTATATTATAACTTTCAACAGATCTTCATTCCTTAAAGGTCATTGTTTCCTTTCATTACTAACACATTTTATTAAGCATTAACAAGAAAAAATACGTGTCAAACTTATATGATTGCACAGCGTTTTTTATGAATTCATAATGGAGCATACAGATCGACACGGTACGGTAGTTTAACAATTATCCGTTCGTTTGCCTCCGGTTAAAGGCAAAATAAACAGTTCGGTAAGCTTATTTATCGTTCCGTGATACCGTATGTGAACTGTATAAACTGTATTTTAACTGAAAATATTTCAGTAGATTGACGATTTTTAAAAATGTGGTGTTTGTCATTATATATGTCGAAAATGACGTAGCTAGTTACAGTTTCATGTCTGAAAGTAAACAAATACTTTACAGGGGTAATTATCGTATGTTTAGATATTTTTTGATGCTACACAGAACAACAGTCGTCTATTTGCCTGGGACACTTCAAACTTGATACAGAATTAAACCTATTACATATCTGTTATAGCTACGCTATATTTCAGAGCAGTATAGATCACTACCATTTATCAGTTATGAATTAGCACAAGTATTTTAGTAGAACAAAAGGCCCACAGACGCAATCCGCCAGCAGAATTACTTAGACATTTCCGATGGCTTTGCCGTCGCCGGTTCGTGTCTGTGTGTGGATTTTGAATAATGTGGTGCCCTTCATCATATGGATGCTGCTTTAGGTAGGATGATGACGTGGTACCTATTATTGAAATTATCATCACGTTCGAAACTGAATTAAAAGAAAGAAACAATGTATTTGGAAGATGTTATTCGTGTTAAAATATTATTACAATAATTCTCTTTGACCTCCAAAAACCTCAAACCTGATACTGTATTTATCCTATTGTAAATCTTTAATAGTGTCCTGAAACAATATAGACCAAAGTTTAGTAGAACTAAAAGGCTTACAGATGCAATCATGCTACTGGATCAACAAATCCACAGACTTTGACCGACACCGCTTCGTGCCGGCACTATGTCCATTATAGAAGCTCCATTACATTAAATACGTATAAAGGTTAACAAATAAATTGAATACTTACAAAAAGTTATATCGAAATTCGTTCGTAGAAACAGTAATTCAATCACCGTTACCAAGTGAATTGTTTTATTATATTTGGCTTGTTAAGGTTAGGTTACATGATTTTTCGGGCTTAGCTTTTGTAGTTTTATTTTTGGGTCTTGTTATTAACGTCCGCAAGGGGCTCGTGGCTAATTAATAACAGCCGCAAGGTTAAGTTCCGCTTGCCGCGGCCGGTTCGTGAATGGGAGACCATCCATTACATATCGAGACCCCTCCGTGCATCGGAAAGCACGTTAAGCCGTTGGTCCCGGCGTTATTTGTAGATCTTTAACTCTCATCACTCGTAGTCAGAAGCCCAAAAAGTCTGACAACCAGTCTTACCAAGGGGGTGTTACCCAGTAACTGAGATGTGGAGGTCAGATAGGCAGTCGCTTCATGTAAATTACTGCTATTGAGCTGCATCCGGTTAGACTGGAAGCCGACCCCAATGTTCATGAATATTCATATAAATACAAATTAAAAAAAAAATCAAAGATATCAATCAAAGCAAAGTGTAATTGAACAATAATTACTATTTCTTAACTTTCTTCTTATGTTCCTCATGCCTGAAGGCAAAATGTGCTCCCATCACTCTTTGTTTCTAGAGGATAGACAAAAGTAGGTTTATATAGAGCTTCCAGTTATGATAACTTAACATAATCTCCCACTTATCTTCTACGCTGTAAAGATTCCATCTACTTCCTCTTTTTGAACGTAGAAGAATTGCAGAGTTAACGTTTTTATTTAGAATCGCTAACGGTTCAACCGAGCTTCCCGAATTGCTGAACAAAATCGGACTGCGGGCTTCTTCTGCTTTTCTGCGCAATCCTTATCTGTTGCATACTCCTAGGGTAGGAACGAATTACAGACGAAATTCATACCTAATCAGAGCGAGTCATACGTATAATGCGGTCTGCCGGGGCGTCGACATCGATGTTTTCAATCCTAGCATTCTGTACAAAATTAAAAAGAACTTTTTGTGATTTTTTTTTCGATCACATAAACTAATTGCAATAACAATTTACGCTTACAATTTTACTTATGATAGTGTTTTACTCAAAAAACTGTCTACCTTCTCAAATATTTGTTTGTTGTTTATATGCTATCTATGAAAACTTGTAATTGGCCTTATTTTTGTCACTCTCAATCGTGCAAAAGTGTTTAGCTGTAAGTTTTCCAAAAACTGTAAAATAAAACAAAATAAATAATAATATTTTCCATCCTACACGTGTACGTTCTTCTTACCTTACCTTTATATATTATTATATCTGTAGATTCTCTTTCACGACGCCCACGGGTAAAGGTAAATTCAAAAGGGAAAAGCTAGAAATCGTGGGCGGTTGCTATTAGGTTCTGAGTTTCAGCCCACGCTTCTTCTATTTATAACTTAGGTATAAATATCATTGCATTGGTAGCAGATTATATTCATGAAAACAACTAGGCAAGGAGTTTTAATACTAATACAACACTGCTTCGCACAGTTTTTCCGACTTGACAAAACATCGAGTTTTTTAAATTATATTTAAGGTTAAACATTAAAGATGAGTTAAACCCTATTTAATTAATTCACGAAATAGTTGTGAAAACCGTATCAGAATCCGTTGCGTGTTTTAGTAAAACAACGCGGTTTCATAGACAAATACTAAAAGTTTATAATATGTATACAGGGTGTAACGGAAGGGGGGTATCAACCCTGAAGGAGGTGAATGTGCTCATGAAACTCAACAACTTTCCCCAAAGAACATAGGTCGAAATATGAAAAAAAAATTTGGCCCTCCCTAACAAAACTGACTACCAGCTGATTGATTTACTATGGGAGGGCCAAATTTTTTTTTCATATTTCGACCTATGTTCTTTGGGGAAAGTTGTTGAGTTTCATGAGCACATTCACCTCCTTCAGGGTTGATAGCCCCTTTCCGTTACACGTTGTAGACATTCACTTTGATTTTCTAAATTACCCTACGCTGATAAAAATTTCGTTTTTCCTGACTTTATAACTTGCAAATTTTCATTGGTTATACAGACTCTATGTTAACAGCCAAATTGTTGGTCCTTTCATTGATCTTCAAAGTAAGGAAAAATCACTGATCCAAATTTTCCGTTAGGACCGAGAAGTGACTAAGTTAGATAATATAATGTGTGGATCAGTAGACACCAAATGAGCTTATATATAACGAAAATTGTTAGATTTTCTAAAAATTTTATGGAAGAGTGTAGCCTAAGCCTAGCTTTTCTCAATAGTCTTTAGTCATTCAAGTTCATGACTTCATTTGTTACTAATAACGATGACCCAATGCTTCTATGTCTTTAGTTAAGATGTACGCGAATCTGATTGTACCGGAGTTTTTGTCTCGCATACAATTTAATTAGCCCAATGAATACTTCGGTGGACACGTCATCTAGGATTTTGGTTAATGAAATCAATAAAATCATCATTAATTAATTTACATTTCAGTTCATGGACGTTGATTAAACTGATATGGCATTGTTAGAAGATAGTTGTCAATGGAACGTTATTTCTAATAATAAGGGCGTTGAAGTCAAGGCTTAAATTAAAGAAAACCTTGTGTTGATTCGGCTTTTGATTTGGAATATTGCTTCTAAATTGACACTTTAGAAGGGCACATTCCCAAGACGACATTCAATCAAGACTTCCTCAAATTACTGTATACTATCTGGAATATTGGGCAGATATTGGGTATTTTTTTGTAATTGCTCTTTTTGTCCGCACTACATTACGTCAAGAAGATAACCCACTTAATTGGACTTGAAACAAAAACATTATGAACGACCGAAATTGTAGGAAATTAAAGAGGCAGCGATAGAGCGATTGGAATGACGGCCAAATTGTTACACCTAACTCCCAAATTATAGATAATGACAACGAACTGGCTACAGCTAGCAAATTAATGGCATCCTAATGTGATCTTTACCCGCGTCTGACGCAGTTATTATGACAATCTCTTAAATTGTTGTCTTTGTGTAGAGAATTTGGCCTAAAAATAAGAGAGCTTCGACTTGATTTGAATGTACTTCTTATTACGCTGTTTGTTTTTTATTGTTAGTGTTAGTTTTTTAAGAAGTTCTGTAGTGGAATTAGTAATTTTTATTTTGTTGATGTTATGATCTACATCTGACAGAAAGTTAATATGTCATCATCATAATTCAATTCCTTCACTACCGTTTAATTTACCAGTTCAAGCAAATTTCTTTTTCTAAGCAACATTGGATTAGTGCCAGTTCCGTGAATTCCACTTTCCTTGTGAATATATTATGCATTGTCTGAGCGGCCTACCCGTCAAGGCTATATCCGTTGTCCTTTTGCTTTTATCCTAGTTCTTCCATCCTTCGTCTGACTGTATAGAGGACTCTTGGTCTCTACTTGGAAAATCTTTCAGCTGGTGTAACCCCTACTTACTTAATGTCTTTTGATGATGATATTGTGTTTCTAATTCCACGCCGGACATGAAATATTATCTTCCTAAACGTTAAAAGCTAGTAAACGGGTCCATTCTTCATGTGTACAGCCGAACAATTACCATCTATCCGTTCACCTGTACAGACAAATTGCTCCCGTCCGTCCATTCAAAGAACACCTTGAGAATTATTTGGGTGTGTATAGTGCAATTTGAATTTTAAGATCTAAGTGACAAAGTTGAAAGTAACGTTTGAAGGATTTGCGAAGGCGGAATATTTGTTTAGGAATATGAATTTTGGAACACAGGTGGTAAGGTACAAATCAAATGAAGGGTTTGAAAGATGTTATGTAAGATTTTGGGGATATCAAAACTATTTTTTACTATTATTCGTACTATCTACGTACACACACACAATTTAGGTACATTGTACAAGATTCAGCATGGTATCTTCTATAACATCGAAACTAAGAACTTTAGGGCGCTTTCAATTTAGACGGTTGGTTGGCACCAACCGTCTAAATTGAAAGCGCCCTTAACCATCAGTTTATAAGCATCATATACATAGTTATTTCTCTTCAATTTCCTGTTTTTTCCCTTGCTCATGCTAAGCAATCCTTTAATTGCTACCTATTCCAGAGAACCTGCCAGCATCACTTTCAGTATATCATCCACCTCACTCATAACCGTTGCTTAAAGCATTTTTACACATTTAAGCTTATAAATTGAACATGAAAATGAGCAGACTAAAGTAGCAATACTTTTCACACAACAAAACAATCTACATTCATAATCGCAGTACCGTGATTGATTGCTCTCATATTATCGCCAGGCACTAATGTATTGGATTTCACAAGCTGATTGACAAATTACGCAAAATGGAAGCATCAATCAGCATATAATCTCATCCTACATAGTTTCAGTTCCGCTTTCGATACGATTCGGGTATTATAAGCTTTCGATATTGGAAATATTTTATTGCGATTCTGAATGCTTTTGGTCATCAATAATATTAATATGTCGGGTAGTGAGTAATTTTGGGCTGCCGTTTAATTTATGTGCGAATTCGTATGAGTTCTTCATGTTTGATTGCATCTTTATCTCTGAGTTGTATGAGTTCACCATTAATACCAAACGGTTTATAAACATCAATACCTAGTTACAATCGTAAGGCAAACGAACGAAAGTGGGTGAATTTGGACTATATGGATAGCCAAACGGCCACGACTTACGAGTTGTAGATCGTAAGTTCGAACCCAGACAGGTGCATTATTTTGTGTAAACTATAAATAATTTCATAACCACTGCTTTCAAAACGGTGAAGGTAAACATTGTGTGAAAACCACATGCGTGTCCTAGAACCAAACAAAATTAAGAGATGTTACATATACCAACCCGAACTGGGCCCGCATGGTATTTTACGGCCCTCTCTCACCGAGATTAGGCCTGTGTCCGTGTGGGGTCTACGAGTAGGATTATTCTAGGGTGCTTATGCTGGATAACCGTCTAGTTTTCGTGATGTCATACTAGTGAATGAAAATTCATGAAACGAATTTCAATATTTGTCATTTTACTCATATACATATTCTCTTCTCTTTGCCAACAGAACAGCGCACCAATGTGGGAGGAGTTTATATCAAAGGCGACGAAACTCCATTCAGCATTGAAGTAAGTAATAACACCGATTACCTAATAGTTTCTTAGTATACAGTAAAAACGCCTCCACAAGTGTCGATACTTAAGTACCTACGTCCGGTGCAGTTTCGGCAATAGACTATCATTCTGGCTAACGACCTCTACGAATGGAACGACCCTATTCTTATAACAACTGACTAGAAGGAAAGGAAAGTCCTTGTGAACAACATTGGTATTGGTGCACATTGTGAACTTGCTTATGAACTTGACGATATGGGGTTGATTATCACAATGTACTTATTTACAAGATAAAGAGCTACTAGTCCCTAGTCCAATAACAGCTTTTACTGCCTCAGGACAGCGTGAGGGCTTTTCAACAGTTTCTTTTTGACTTCCTGCTATTACAATAGTCCCTCCATATTTGTGCATTACTAAATTTAATGCCACTTACGACAAATGCCTTTTGATTGATTTGGTCTATGACCAGTGGAGTGCATTCAATCAAAGTTAGCCCATATCATTTGTCCAATGCTGTAAATAATATAAACTTCTGCACTTAAACTTGTTGACTCTTTTATTTAAATGCATATCATGTTAGGTACGAAAAGTTAACCTTCATATACGATGCATCGTAACTCGACTACAGTCAGCCAGTTAATGACAATTGAGTGGCCGTTGACTCGCAAATTGACCATGATATGGCTACATGTGATCTGATAATAAAAGGTTATTGTTATGTGTGTTGTATTGTGAATATTTCATTCGTAGAGGTCACGGCTGCAGTTGAGAATGTGAGATCAATTTGTGATGGGCTTGATGGAGATGTATTTTATTTTGTGTCTGCTGAAAAACTTCCTTTTGATGATGGACGGTTTATGGCTAGAATGGTTCTTAGAACCGTTGCTGTTGGGTGTCATGAGAAGTGACTTAGGGTTGAATAGTATGTGGATGTGCCGTACCTTTTCATTTTTTTCCAGAAGTTAGTTACTTAGCCCGACTATAGTCATTACAGTGAATACCCTGATATTGGCGTCCAGTTTACTCTCCGACTAACGACGTTTTCATGAAGTCGTCATCTGTCTATATTCTACATTACAACGCTATATCTAACTATTGTTCTGTTTAGTACTACAACATTTTCTACTGATAAGCATAAGCCAATAATAACTCTCGAACAGCAGGTTCTACCACTGGCTAACACATTTTCAGAACTTTTATTCGTTTCATATTTCCTTCCACAAAATCTAGTACAACTACAACAAAGACATCAATCTCAAATGCGTATTCTCATTTGGCAGGTCAGCCCTGGTAGCGATTGCCGCTTTCCTGGATGCCTTCCAGAAGATCGCAGATGCAGCCACCAATGCTAGGGGTAAGTGGACTCATAGTGTTTTATTTATATATTTCATTATTTTAAATTACTGAAGAAATATTACGTGAGCATTTCGTTTTAATGTTCTTGACGTGGTGGAATCGTTGTGTTCTGGTGTGGTGTTGTAGGTATGTGAGTAATATTATCAATCAGTTCATTAATAGCTGTTGAAGAATGAGAGATGATGATGTGAATGATGATTTGACCCTCATCAGTGGTGACATCTATTATATATTATTGGTCTTGGCTACTATTAATTGTAATTTTTACCGACTCGAAGGTAATAATTAAAACTACATTTTATAGTGAAACATCATCACAATTATTTAATTTCATAATAATCTCAATAGTCGGTGTTTTGACTTACGAACTATTCAGATCTAGACCAGCTCAGTAGCCTTGAGATCTTTAAATCACTTGTGTTGTAATACATTGCGGGAAAGAGATTGATAGTTATCAATCTATTTATTTTTATTTTATTTATTCGGGAAAACAAACCATTACACATTAAGAATTACAAAAAGATAGAATACAGAAATGAAACAAATGTGGAATCAACCACGTTCTCCACAGATACATTATTAATCATTGACTTTGACCTAAATCTAAAACAAAATACTAAACTTCACTGACGCTATAAGATACCGATATCCAACAAGTCTATGAAGTTTTGCCAAAAAAATAAAAATACCACGTTTAATGTATCTTTATAATAATTTATCTACAACTTGCCAATTCGAACGCGATAAAAAACAAGCATAATACAGCTATGGCTTAAAATATTGAATTTTGTTTCAATACATGTTACCAACATTAAATCTATGTTAATCTTAATACTACTGTTGACGTGAAACTAAATTAGAATACCTATGACTACAAAAAAAATGAGCAGAATATCTTAGAAGGTAGAACAGTAAGGCAGACAAATATTTAAGGGAATACACGTTTAGGGAACCCATATAAATGAACAAATTTTTGAACGGAACAATTATAATATTACTAGTCGAAAGATAAAAATTAATTGAGTCATGGACAAATCTTTTAAAACGACAGCCGTAAACGTTGATAGTGACCTAATTCTAATAGATATTAACATAATACTAAGTATTATGCTTAGAAATCATACTTTCACCTTTACTTTCTTTTCAATCAATCGTAAACTTAATGGTCTTCAAAAGATCAGGTCGCAGATTTGTACCAAAAGAAAAATCAAATTAGATCACTCAACGTCGAAGTTAAAACAATTTAAGGGACAATGGTGTTCCTAATCCAGTCAAGATACTCATATACTTTGCTGTAGACTCCAGGAACTCCTTCCATGCCACAAGGGATTGGTCCGAAACTGACGATGCCGATGACTTCATAAGTTCTTCCGTTTTCGTACATGAGAGGACCACCAGAGTCACCTTTGCAGGAATCCTTGCCTGTGACACCACCGGCGCACATCTGTGCTTTCCAAAGTGGGACACTGCGGCCAGGGAAATTGTAGACTTGTTGGCATTTCTGTTGGAAAGAGCAGGGTATTAAGAAATAATTAGTACTAAAACATACCTATGCGGCTTTGCACATCAACAGCATCGTCTCACAATTAATGGAAAATACGAAAGGATTTGTTTGTATTTGGCGAGAAACTATTTATTTTTCTTGAATATCAATTGATTGATTCGACAAAGTAAGCTCCGGTTAGAAATACCTCAGTAGTTTGACTTATTGTTTTGAATTCTGCCAGTAAAATTGCTGACTACCAAAAATTCTATAGTTGCTCGATCCCTTCTACTTCACTGAACACGGAGGCAGTGACTACTGAGATTAGGTACAATAGAGATGAATGGGAGAAAAAGACGTGCTACGACGACCACTAATAAATTGGTAAAAGAGCAGGAGAATGACTGTCCAATCAATCAATCAACTTAGCCTATCGCAGTCCACTGCTGGATATAGGCCTCTCCCAGACTGCGCCACAACACCCTGTCCTCCGCCTTCCGCATCAAAACACAGAATCACAGAAATCGCACAGAAACACAGAAATCGCAGAATGACTGTGATGATGATTTAAAATGACTTAGTGCCTCTTTATTGGCTTTCTGATAACTTACATCGGGACTGACGTATGGTAGATCCACATGCACTTTCACGTCGCTGTAAGATTTCCTATCGCTCACAGCGCCCCAACCGGCTGCGTACAGTGAAAAGTTGGCCGGAATGTTTAACGGCTCAGTCAGGTCCTTGGTTGGCAAGCAGATCGGACGAATGAAGTCTGAAAAAAAAAAAGAAAAAACACAGTTAGTCTTCATGTTTGTGAGAAATAATTTTATGGTCTATGTACAAAACGCGTAAGACTGGAATCTCCTGATAAATTCTATTAAACTTTTACAAAAGGTACAAAGGCGGACTTAATGCCCGCTACGTTTCCAGTCTGGATTAAAAAATCAGTTTCAACTAACCTGTGAACGGAGCTACCTCCTTTAGTCTCAACAAAGCAATGTCGTTCCTCTTTAAGGCACTGACAGGATTGTACTGCGGATGGGGAATGACCTTCTCAATGAGGATCCTAGTGACTCCTTCAGTGCAGTCCTCGCCGCCTGCTTCGACGGGTGCACAGTCTGCGCCTTCGTGAGAAATGTTGTATTCTCCCAGACGTACTCTCTTACTGGAAAAATAGATCATAAGGTCATGTCAGGGTCAAAAACAGTTCTCAAATCTTAGTCGTTATTTGCCAATCTTTCAGAAACCATTGCTTTATGGCTCATACTTTAAAAAAGATCATACTTTACACGTATCATAGTTTCCGAAACGAACTATTGTCGGTTCCAAAATAATCTGATGAAAATGTAAATAAATAAATCAGAAAACGTACTTGTGGAAGCTAATTTGGTCTGCCAATTACAAATGGATTGCATTGATTTGATTATTTCAAGACAATCCGCTATTTTTATTAAACACCTAATTTTAATTTGACAACTGACGTTAATTTATAACAACACTTTTGTGCATGATTTTCCAATTACAATTTAATAATGTTATTCAAACAATAATTGTTAGAAAAAGTAGTGAAATATAAAGTTGAGACCTTCTAATGTTCTAAATACACATCAATATGTTACTCATTGCCTTTAGTGAGTGATAACGTAAGAATTTAACCCGAACAGGATTGTTCGTATGCACTTTCACTATATACTTTTGGAACAGACTGTACACCGTTTTTGGTCGTATTTGGCTTGTATTTTGGCGTATTTATTTATGTATTTTAGTTCATTGGAAAACTTATAGCTAAACAAAACATAGTACAAAAATTGAGTGTAACTGTCAGCTAACTCCAACACTTGCCTTGGAAATTTCATGAAGTAAAATAGAGAAGAATTGTCAAAACTCACGGTGTGCCTATAGTCAGTACTTGTCCAGCAACACAATGGCCTGCAGTCAGGACGTATTTGCCACTGATCAGAACACCTCCACAGAGCAGTTTCGTGGCGCCAGCCTGCACGTACTCGATCATCACCAGCCATGGGTACTGGTCTACTGTTGTCGCGTTACCACCTGGAAAATTGATGTTAAATCTTTTAGCAAGGAGGCAGTGTATAGAAGAAATGTGTAGCTTGATGATGATCAATAAGAACCATTACAAATAAGCTTCTTCAGTTTTCCTTGGTATTAAGGAAACGTTTACTTGTACGCAAAATGAGTATCAAGATGTTAAGAATAAGTATAAAAAGACGCAATCGGTGTTATTCCCTCTCACAAAGAGGAGGCCTGTGTGCCTGCAGTGGGAATATTATGGGCTGATTATGATGACAGTGAAAATTGTCAATGCTTGGAAAATCCCTCTTTCCATTACTTTTATCATCACAAGTCTCTTGAGAATAGTTCTTTATTTTTGAGAAATTACAGTTTTTAACCCTTTTCCAGCTCAGGCTTATAAGCTATGTATACGGCGGTTGTTTAACTATCTATTATGGCTGCGTCGAACAGTTCATGTCATCATCATCATTGAAAGATATTCACTACTTTACTTTGGCCTCCCTCAAATTTCGCATGAAACAGTTCTTTGCTTCTCGTCTTTAGCAGATTCCCACAACCTTCACCGGGTCATCGGTCCACCTTGTACCATGTGTCCACCTTTTAACGCTGCGCCTTCAGGTACACAGAACATCTAATCTAAACTAACTAGCCTATATCCCACAAACCTCACCTAATTCACACTATAGAGAGAGGCTATACATTTTTATTTATCTTTTATCCTTTCTATCGTTTCCTTGTTCCTTGTTTTTATAACTTTGTTTTCTTTTTGTACTCAACTAATAGCTACTTACCTAATGTAACTCCGTACTAGTTTTTGTATAAATTGAGAAATGTATGAACAGCGAGAGTCCTGGCACCCATAACACAAGTTTAATCTTAGCTTGGGTGCCAGTGGAGTAATCAGTGATTTATGCAAGCATGTTGTCATAGAATTAACATATTGCTATTGGCAAATTGTAAAATTGGAAATAAAGTTATTATTATTATTATTATTATTATTATTATCCCTCTCCTCTTCCCACAGAATTCTGCCGTTTGCTAGTGCCGGCCAGTCCACACAGAGCATGGGTTGAAATAAATAAATACTAACCCACAATCTTGTTTCCTACTCTGCTGTCTACACCACAGCATTCCGTGCGAGGATCAGGCGGGTAAGCAGTCATTTGTGCATCACAGGTTCCTGATGGAACTACCGTAGTCTGGTTGGTGCGACTCGGAGGTGGACCGCAGCAGACGCTGTACTGTTCTGTTCCCTCGCATCTGGAAATGACAATTTGATTTTGTTACGTTCTGGCTTTTGATGGATTACCATATGATACACCTTAGGTCAAGTGTTATGCGATTTTTTTTTACCATGCTTGCACCAGCGGGCACCTTACATGCAACTGATTCCATTCAAATCCAGCAGGTAGTGTCATTATAGCAGAAGATAAAGTTATAATTGTTGAAGACGCAAATGAAATAAATGTTGCTTATTTTTCCGTAGATGTATAAAAACAAACGAATGCTATAGTTAATCCTTCTTAAGGGCTGATTTTACCAAAATCTTTTATTCGTGAAATAAAATTGACGTCTGACAGTTCTAGTATGGAAAAACTGTCAAAAATTCAAAACTTATTCTCAGAATTCACTCTCACTTATTATAAAAGTTTGGTGGAATGCGCCCTTAAGCATTTAATTTCGTAATTAATACATTGAACGCCATGGTGGTCACCGATGAGCGACAGCAATTATTTTAGTTAATTCTTTGAATAGTAATAAGAAATCATTATTTAGAGTGGGGTTTTTGACTATTTTGAACCGTATGAGCCAATAAAATATAACGTGTAAAATTTGCCGAAATCGCGAATCAGCGTTAGCCCATATGGAAAGTTCAGTGGTGGGCAGTGGTGGTCACCGGTGACCACCACGGCGTTCAATGTGTTAATAATGTATGTATTTAATACAAAGTCCTAGAACACAAACCATTATGGATTATAATATTTTCCTCAAGTGTTTCAACTCGTCTAAACAGGTTACCGATGAAATACATACATTATGTTAATCGTTCATAGATTTATATCTTTATTATTTACTTATAAATAACCATGTTTGAATCACAATAGTAGATCTTATCCTAGAGCGTTTTACGCGCGAAATTTCTTGAGTGATTCCGAGCAAGTTAGTCGACCAAATTTATTATAGCGGTAGACGCTCGAGGCTACATGTATAAGGGAATACCAATGAAATGATAGGTGTATTGTGAGAAACGAAACATGTTATGTCAAGAAAGAGAATACCTAGATGACGACTGATATAAATGTATGGACGAAGAAGACATGCTTCGCCTACATGTCAATTGGGATAGGAGTAGAAGGACAGCTGGTAGATGTTCTTGATGCTTATACAAAGCAACAAAGCTTTTATAAATAAAATAGTGACTTCTAGATTTGATATCAATCAATTTATTCACATGAAATAAATCGGCCGTGATTGATATAATCTCTTCCTGCTCACTTTCTTTTCTCTTCTCTTCTGTCTCTCTCTTTCTGTTTCTCGTCTAGCCAAACTCACAGCTGTAGCTTTTTTCAGCTTATCGATTTTCAAAATGCAAAATTCACTAACATCTTCGAAATTGTATTTATTATGAAGCTACCAAAAAGTCCTTGACATTCTTACATTGATCCAACAGGTTTCGTAATTGTTATTGCAATGTTTCCGTATGCCAATGCAGTGTATTATTAACTGTGATTACGTCATGAAGATTACGAAGGATTCCCCTTCATGATGTTAATCTTGACATTGCCATAAACTGATGTCAACTAGTTTTTTATTCCAGTACGTGGTGTGGCAAAATGATTCATTCCATAAAACTATTGTTCTAAGCTTATGGTTTTCCTGTTCTACTAAACGCAGCTTAGTTCGTACAAGAATAGTATTCACTTAATTTGGTTAAAAAATTACAATAGTTTTAGCGGCAATCGGCCTGTCATCACTTATAATATATCAGTTATCATTATTTTCAGCTTTTTTGCCTACTTATTTTGAATTTCGGAGTTAATGGTGGTAGACTTTCGTTGTAATAGTAAGCAATTTTCAGAACGTCATTCCCTGCAAGAATTTTTAAGTAGTTTATTTTAACCGACTTCAAAAAGGGGGAGGTTATCAATTCGATTGATTCTATTTTTTTTTTTTAATGTATGTTCGGGCATAACTCCGTCATATATGGACAGATTTGCAAAAATATTTTTTTGTTCGATAGAGGTTTATTCCGAAATGGTCCCAAATTTCGTAAAAATCTGGTGATGGGTTTCGGAGACAGACAACGGAACTCTTCAATAAATAAATACCAGTAAAACAACCACGATTGCTGCTATCGCATATGTATGCATTGTTTACGCAATCGCACCACATAACATCACGTCTTTACCCTATAAACGCAGATGCAGCTTCCTGTCACTGAAATTTACATAGCAAGTAGAAAAAAAAAAAAAACAACCGACTTCCAAAAAAACACTACAAAGTGAAAAATAACATTAATTTTGAAAGCCGGTGTCAAAAAACGAAAATGCGGAACCAACGACACCGACTTCCAAAATTAAAGTCATTTTTCACTTTCTAGTGTTTTTTTGGAAGTCGGTTGTTTTTTTTTTTATAAAAAAAGTTTTTATATCAGATTAAAAACATGGTAGGTACTCACTTGGACTTCTGCACATAGGCGATGTTCTCACTAGGCACGGGTGGTTTGAGCATGTTCGCGAGATGCGAGCACGAGTACAGACTGATGCATTGTCCGGCGTTTCCTTCAGGAGTGTAGCAGTTTCCTTGTGGTTTCTGTGTCTGAGTCTGTGTCTGTTTTGGACAGCATACCTGCAAGAAGAGAGTTAGTTTAAATAATAATATTAATCTTTATTGATCTCGTTTTAAGTATTGTGTAGTACAGGGGTATATCAATTATACATGGTAAAATTACCGATTTGCTACAATCGTAGTGGGTGCAATTCTGATCTCCTAACTAGGTTACAGTATAACCTGTATGAAGGAGTGACACTTCCGATCCCCCATGGATTACAGCACTTGTGTATTTTACTATTTACGTACATAAATGTATTTTACTGCTACAAAAGTATGATGTGACTAAATGTAAGCAAAGTGAAAAAAAAACAAAAGAAAAACATAAAAAAAATAATCTTTCAGTGAGAACAATTTCAAAAATAATACGAAATTTTGACAAATTTATAGGCTGAGATTGATAAACATCACATGTTATGGCTTAGATATGTTCCCGTCTTTATGTTGCACTTGTAGTTTCACAGTTGTGCGACAGTGAAAAGAATAATAAAAAAAAAAAACAATCTCCCTAGGCTTGTCCCAATTATGGCGGCTTTCAGTCAAATTAGATGCAGCTGAATTTGACAGTGAGAGGAATAATATCTAGCCAAAGTCTGCTAGGTAACGTTTATCAGTCTTGGTCTTAAAATAAAAAAAAATGTATTATAGTATTCTTGAGTTTATTATTTTTAAAAACTCCAATTTCTCCCTACATTGGAGTTTTTAAAAGTGGTCTTAGGAAACACTACTGGTGGTTTTGAATATTGTGCTAATTTGCTGCAAAATCCGGTCCCTTCAGATGGTCACATGTAACACAACAATACCTCGCCCGAATATTGACGAAATACAAACAAATCTCAAACGTATATAACAGCGTTCAAAACCTTCTCAAAGTGATTTTTATTTGAGAAAATCTCTGAATTGGAAATCAAAGAGGGTATTATAAGTGTAATCGATGATGCTCGATTCATTCAGTCTTACCCTCTAGAGGCGTGGCGTTTTGTAGACAGCCAGTAAATTGATTGGTGCCTCTTAGAGGATAATACCGTTGATATCAATGTTGAACGGTTTTAAATATTGTTCAGAATTTGATTTATTATGGAAGTTATTTTTAGGTGCTAGAAGAAAAAATGGTTGCTTTATCGGTTTTAAGAAAATCATGAACGGTAGGAATACTGGGTCAAATTAAAGGAGCTAGTGAAACTCCATAGATATGCGTGATAGGTATCGATATATTAACATGATAAAACGTTTTTTTATCTAATTTATGAGAAAATGTAGTCGTAGACTCTCTCATTAAAGCGTTTGGTTTTTGTTTTATCATGTTTAGATATGGGTACCCATTAGGTGTATGAAGTTTCCCTAGCTAGTTTACTTGGGACAAGCCCAATTATGGCGGCTTTCAGTCAAATTAGATGCAGCTGAATTTGACAGTGAGAGGAATAATATCTAGCCAAAGTCTGCTAGGTAACGTTTATCAGTCTTGGTCTTAAAATAAAAAAAAATGTATTATAGTATTCTTGAGTTTATTATTTTTAAAAACTCCAATTTCTCCCTACATTGGAGTTTTTAAAAGTGGTCTTAGGAAACACTACTGGTGGTTTTGAATATTGTGCTAATTTGCTGCAAAATCCGGTCCCTTCAGATGGTCACATGTAACACAACAATACCTCGCCCGAATATTGACGAAATACAAACAAATCTCAAACGTATATAACAGCGTTCAAAACCTTCTCAAAGTGATTTTTATTTGAGAAAATCTCTGAATTGGAAATCAAAGAGGGTATTATAAGTGTAATCGATGATGCTCGATTCATTCAGTCTTACCCTCTAGAGGCGTGGCGTTTTGTAGACAGCCAGTAAATTGATTGGTGCCTCTTAGAGGATAATACCGTTGATATCAATGTTGAACGGTTTTAAATATTGTTCAGAATTTGATTTATTATGGAAGTTATTTTTAGGTGCTAGAAGAAAAAATGGTTGCTTTATCGGTTTTAAGAAAATCATGAACGGTAGGAATACTGGGTCAAATTAAAGGAGCTAGTGAAACTCCATAGATATGCGTGATAGGTATCGATATATTAACATGATAAAACGTTTTTTTATCTAATTTATGAGAAAATGTAGTCGTAGACTCTCTCATTAAAGCGTTTGGTTTTTGTTTTATCATGTTTAGATATGGGTACCCATTAGGTGTATGAAGTTTCCCTAGCTAGTTTACTTTGGACTTGTATTGAAATTTTGGCAGTATCAATCTATGTGGCCCTTTTGACGTTAGGCAAGGAGTATTTGGATAATGCCTAACTATGATAGTGAATAACAAATTCATAGAGACGTGCAGATTTTTCATTTATTTATTTATTTAATACTTCAAGCACATAAATGTACAGAGGCGGACTTAATGCTATAGGCATTTTCTACCAGTCAACCTTTGGGTGATGCAGAGACAAACAATAGTAGGTGCAATCACGAAAATTTTCTTTTTCCTTTTTGTAGAAAACATATGGACCACAACTTTATGTCTATTATTTTTCGGTCCGATAAATGTGATTAATGATAAATCTGGGTCGGTAAAATACCAATGCCTTTAGTTGAAATTGCTCAGTAAAAGTGACTAAAGTATCGCTTGAGAGAATATACATGTAGATTCAATTGCAATGCATAATAAATTATGTGAATTGTTCTTTCTATAAAAAGGTAGTAGTGAAACTAAAGATGCTGCTTTGGGCCTCGATCTATTAACCAGAGATTAATATGTACAGCAGGCCACACGTCAACAATTTGAGCTGGTCGAACGTATTACCAAGTTTCAATAATGAACAACTTATAATTGTTGATTTTGTACCAGTGACGTGTAGCCTACCGTACTTAGGAAGTTTAGAAACGACAAAACCGACAAATTACTCATCAAAGACAATTTATAACACTCATCTATTTTGAAAGTCATAATGTAGATACTTACAGCCGGTGTAGTCCCCTGGTACCCGCATTGCGACTTCTTCAGCAGATCGATGTCCTGGCTCGTACGATCCTTCTTATTAACCAGGCCTAGCAGCACTGGGCAGTTGAAGAGTGATATACACTCGCCACTGCCACCGCTAGGAGTTGCGCACGAACTTTCTGTAAACAATGAGAAAATGAGTCAATATTGGATGGAAAAATCTTTGCAGCTTACGTGATCAAAAGTGCGCCCAGTATTTGCCTTGGTGAAACTAAAGGCCTTTGAAAAGTGTTATAGCAAATTCAAATGATTGTGACCAAGAGAATTTGTTTAAAGATGAAAAGGAAAGACACTGAAAATGTTCGATATCATTACGTCTATGCGACGCTAGCGCAGCGTCAACGTGACAAGAACGATAGATGCAAAGGCACCTTTATAAAAACATTAATTAAAGAATTGTCAAAACAGTAAAGTCACACAATTCTCGCTTCATGGAGGTCAAGCATTAGTTAGTTTTTTTTATATCAATACCATACAGATCATCATTATAAGATACAGGTATTCTACATATTAAAACAACAACGTAAACACAGTAGACGACAATTGAAGGTTACAAGTTTGTTCATATTGCGGAAAGTTTTCAATATTTATAGAAATGAATTAGCTTTTGTCTTTTTGTGGATTTCGGAAAATATACCAAGTAATTCGTCGATAAAGTTCGGACGATTATTTACACATGCAAATTTGTAGACAGATGGGAAATTTGAATGTAAATGCTAATAATATTTTGCAGTCATTATTATCTGTGGATTTGTCTATTTGACTATATTGTGAAGTCATATCTCCAACAAACATGATTTGGTAAACTTCGGCTCGTTTCTTGATCTTCGTTGGTTAGTTCTGTACCCTGCATCCTGCTTTGCGCAAAGTAGACTTAAGAATAAGATATCGTATTAAAATAAAAATCATATTACGAGTACAAGTAGTTGGAGAAGATTAGATTTTTAATCTAGGTTTAGGTTTAAGAACAACTTTATTTCTCATAAGAATTGCATACATAATTCGCTTAGTGAGAAACAATATCTAAAACTAAGATTAATAATTAGAGCGCTATAATGAGCGATAATAATCTAGTAAATTAAGGTCAATAGTTTCAAAAGACGCAACAGAATAAAGTTGCCTGGCTGATACACGATATAACTTTATTACAAATAACTCACCCGTACTATGGTGCTGAGTTTCGGACAGTACAAAGTTTGTTTATCATTAATATTGATAGTTATCAGAGTAACAAAATAGAATAACAAGTTTCCAGACCAAGACACCTAAAATTGTTTTGTAATTTAAGTAAATTCTGTTTCATTTTCATAATCGTTGGTGCAAATAAGGATACTGTGATACGGGCCCTGATTGAAGAACTGTGGAGGAACAAGAGTACAAAAAGCTTACCAGCGGTTTCCTCAATTTCTGGCGATTCTAAAGTATGTAAAGTAATAGCAAAGAAAGAATCATTAGTATAAATGGCAAACAGGAAGAGATTGATCGATGCGAGTGAAATAAGATATATGTATGTAGAATAAAACTACAGTACTGATAAAATTTAATAAAAGTTTAATAAATAGCATACCAGTAATAGCTTCAGTGTTCGGCGTTTCTAAAAATCATATAAAATCATTATGGTTAATGAATAGAAGAGGCTTGATTTTATTGATATATATGAAAAATTATGATGGATTTAATTTATTTCTATTGTAATTTGGTTCGAAAAACCCTTTTACAGGTGGAAATTAAAAAATACCCTTAATCCTCCTCACATTCTCAATAGTTAAAATAATAATAATACGTATAATATAATAATCAACAAATTTCAAAGTGTATATAAAAAAAAGTTAAGCGTTTTTGTCCTCAATATAATTTTTAATAGGCACAACTTACGTTTAGTGAATGATTTGAAATAGTCTAAGGCTTAGATCTTATTATGTGGGCCCCACTGAAGCTTAACATCTAAAGTGAAGCCCAAAAATACTGTGCTATTTCATAAGATTCAATTCACCCTTTTGATAAAGGGCGTTAGGCAGATGAAAACTTTAGTGTTGATACACTAAAGTTTTCATCTGCCTAACGAGGGTAGCGTAAACACAATGAATGCAATTGATTGTTAAAAAATACATGTAGAATTACGGTACTGATAAATTCAATAAGACTATAATATATAATAATTGATTAATAATAATTGTATAACTTACCAGTACTAGCTTCAGTGTACGGGGATTCTAAAGTGTGTATAGTATCATTAATAATAATTAATTCATTCATTATACAACATGTAACGTTAAATGCGCAAAACCTGAAAATAGTTTGATCAGAATAACGAGCAGAATCCATTGAACCACTTTTTAATATAGGTCACATTTTTCAAAAAATCTTCATTAAAAACGTTGTCTTGTCTATTTATTAATAGGTCAAGCCATCGCGGCGCAGCGGCCCGGTGACGACTCCTCCTTCGATAGTGAGTCGAGTCGAGCGTCGTCGCAGACGCAAGAAACGATCAGAATGGCCAGTAAAACTAAAACAGCACATAAAAACTCTACAATTTGTTTAATGATTAATTTTCTCTCTGAAATAGGTCAATTGAATTAAAAATCAGTTGGGGTGTCTGAGGTTTTGCGCATTTAACGTTACACGTTGTATATATCATATGCACAGGCCAGAGGAGATCGATGCAAATAACAAATAAACAAAGAATGAAGCTACTGTACTGATAAATTCAAAAACATTAGTTCAATTGACAGCTTACCAGTACTAGCTTGAGGTTATGGCGATTCTAATGTATATGTAGTATAAATTAATATTAATAGCCAGAGGTGAGTAGATCGATACAAATAATAAATATGTAGACAAAGAATGAAGTTACTGTACTGATGAATTCAAACATATTAGTTCAATTGACAGCTTACCAGTACTAGTTTCAGTGTATGGCGATTCTAAAGTGTGTATTGTATAAATTAGTTTGAATTGATTTATACAATAAAATGATGATGCAAATAATAAATTAGACAAAGAATGATGCTACTGTACTGATAATTTCAAAAACATTGGTTTAATTGACAGCTTACCCGTACTAGCTTCAGTGTATGGCGATTCTAAAGTGTGCATAGTATAATTAATGACGAGAGTAAAGTAGATTGATGCAAATAATAAATTAGACAAATAATGACGGTACAGTACTGATAAATTCAATAACATTCATAAAATTAACAGCTTACCCACCAATTAATTCATTGGACGGCGATTCCGAAGTGTGTATAGTTTCATTAATGCCTATGGCGACAGGAGAATAGATTAATTCAAATAAAAATTAGAGAAAGAATGATGTTGCGGTACTGATAGCATAAATATATGCTGGCTTTCACACAACGAGCCAGCAAAACAGGCACACGAACATATATTCGCGTATGTCCGGTGATCTCAAACAAATGCTAGTTGCGAGTGCTCCTGCACTCGCTGTATGTAGAAGCGTGTCTATATGTTTTTGTCTGCGCTCGTTATATGGAGCCGAACTTCTGCACCTGTATACTTGCTTCTGACCAATTCAATAACACTAGAACAATTAATAGCTTACCAGTACTAGCTTCAGTTTCTAGTCCCGGTTCTGATTCTAAAGTTTGTACAATATCATTAAATGTAATAGCGAGATGTCATGTTCAGAACTGGACAGCAATAGAGCAGGCTGAGTTGCTTGACGTAGATAGAAAAGTAGCTAATGAAGCTATCATACTGAAAGGTGCAATAGCACTACTAGAACAAATAGCTTACCAGTATTTTCAGCCTGGCTTTCTGTGGATACAAAAGTTTGTTTGCCATTAATGTGGATACTAATCAATATTAAATCTTGTATATATCCCAATAAGAAATAATTATAAACTGATTTTTTATATTTTCATAAAATAACATACATATAGCTAGAATATCATGGATATACATCTCCTAGTTTTCAAGCTCTATCGCTTTGTAGTGGATTAGGTCATTTTTGTTCTGTAATGAAATAACGACGGTACTGATAAATCTAAGAACTCTAGTTGAAACAACTTACGGGCAATTTCAGCATCAGTTTCGTGTTCTGTCAAATGAAAATAATGAATCATTAATAAGAATTATCCCTTGAATATCTTATCATTATTCTACTGCATCCTTTATTTGGGATTTGTTCAGTACTGTACAGCTTTTTCTTCTTCGTATGGATCTCTATCAGGTGTCAAATCTTTTCTAGGCACTATTTATCTTCTACACAATACATGTTTTCTTTGATGCCTCTTTTCTTATAGCCATCCATATCCATTCTAAACATATCCTTTTGTCACATGGTCCTCATTTCTTCGAAGCACATTGTATGTATGTAGATTCGTGACATAGACTTTGATATGATGTAGTTTGTAAATTATATAATTTAATCATTAATGCACTCACCCCTAGCCTCGGCTTCAGGTAGTACTGTTGGTGCTGTACTCACTTTCTCTGTTGATACATTATTATTGCTAAATCATATAACCATATGTCATACTTATACTGGGTGTCCGGAAAGTCATGGTGATGGGCCACATTGGGATCTACCAATAAAAAAAAAAATTACCATGCTAAAAGTCTTATGGCTTCCGAGTTTTTTGATGTTTAATGAAATTTTGGAAAATCTCTACCTTTGATCAGTTTTTTCCATGCCATTTCTACGAATGAAAACTTTTTCGAGTACAGGTTTTTTTTTTTTCATCTTAAATAATCCTACTATCGATTTAATACAAGAAAGTTACAGATATCATCTTTTAAATACCTAAAATTTAGGTTCGAACTTAAAATTTTCACTAAAAAAAATCAACCTTATTTTTAATCAGCCCTGGTGAAAAAAAAAATATGGGTAGGTCATTTTTTTTTATTGGGAGATCTCAATGTGGCCCATCAGCAGGTAAAAGGTAATCCATGACTTTTCGGACACCCCGTATAACAAATGCAATAGTTAAGCTCTCTGCTTCATTGGTCCGAGTATCACGGCGAAAGTGATGAATGGATTTGGTCTAATATCAAATAAATTATGAAATTTCCTCACAGTATTTTTTAATGTTTAATGATCTCGATTAATATTTAGCCATGTTTTCCTTATACAAAACATGTTTATTTATAGTGTATTATTTATTGGGTGTATAATATACCTAATAATACACTATAAATATGCCTGTTTTGTATAAGGAAAATTTATTAGGTATATAATATACACCAATAATATACACTGTAAATATGCATGTTTTGTATAAAGAAAATCTATTATTTATAAGGTATATTATATACCTAATAATACACTATAAATATGGATATTTCTTTTTCTTAAACACACACAGTTCAAAAGGCTATATGGAGATTTGCGTCACGCGGCACAAAACTATGGGAATATGGATACCATGACTGTTCAAGTCTACCTACGTGGTACAAATAACGAAATTGTCCCGGTGACAAAAGTCATCCATGCGTTCTATAAGTGTCTGAAAAGTCACTGGAATCCATATCCTCTAAATCGAAACTCAACAATGCTGA
This sequence comes from Eremobia ochroleuca, assembly GCA_949629135.1. NCBI lineage: Eukaryota > Metazoa > Arthropoda > Insecta > Lepidoptera > Noctuidae > Eremobia > Eremobia ochroleuca. Next base: position 3,654,986 of record OX451408.1, read on the forward strand.
AGCGGCAGGAATTTATAGAAATTCAGTAGTGTCACTGTTTTGAAAAGCAGTGATACAGTCGCATAGCATAATGATTAATTAAACAATTCAAACTCACTCTTAGGTCCATGTGTACTGAATGAGTGATGTGTTGTTGTAGAAAACGTCGTAAACGTAGTCGGATTTATAGTTTTCACAGTTTGCACTGTCGAAAGAATTGATATAGTTACTCTTGGTACTAATTTTAGCTATCGGGAGAAGCTTGCGGCCACGCTGATTCACCGGTTTCTTAAAGACTAATTAAGTCTGTTGTGATTGACCGAAAATAAAGCCTATTATGATTCGCTTAAAATCGCATCGATTAGTCATATCAGCGAATGGCATTTTGATATATACAATTTGGTTTAACAAAGCCATTAGCCATGGTATACATATATACAAACCTATAAACTTACTGCCTGGTGTTGGCCTATTAATTAATAATTTTTTAGCTGTCAATAAAAAACTCCAATCAGAATTATAATTTGGCAAGTTCTTTGGAACATTTTAGAAGAAGACACAATATTATTTAATCAATACAATTTGTATTTCTATGTGAAAATAACTTACTTGTAAATCCTTGCACATTAGGATTTCCTGTAAACATACAAATTAAAATTGTGATGCTTCTATTGAAATCTAAGCTCAAAACTTGGATTTAAACATTATTTTTAAACAATCTGTTTTATATTTATACCGGTAGATTTTTCGTATTTCGTCTTTTACCGCCTTCTTTTACTCTTTTGGTATTTCCACTGAATTCTCTAGTGCGATTAATAACGTCGGCGACATAATACTTGCCATCAATGAATCCAAGCCAATATTTATTAAAAACTTACCACGTGGTGGACCGAATATAGCATTAGGAAGTAAATTCCCTGCCCAAAGGAAAAAATAAATATCTTTACTCTAAAAAAAGAACTAAGTAAGTACATAGTAAAAGATACATTCACGTCACTTTAAAAAAAAAAAAAACTTAAGTAACGAACGACGATCTACCCAAATTAAACGGCATAGGGCGATTTTCTGTTAAACAAATTCGAGTAATATTAGCATAAATTAATCAACTGGTACAGACGCCAACACATCAAGCTACTACAATCTGTCAAATTTCTTTAATAGATTTTCAACTTCATCTCTAAAGCATAATGTTCAAAGTTGATTGGGAAAATTTGACAGTTTCGGGAAGCTTGCTGTGCTGGCGTCTGTACAAAAGAATTAATTAATGAAGAATCAGAACCCAAGTTTGATCGAAGTGTAGACTTTTTCGAAGGTACAATTCTGGTAGCTGACAGGAATACAGTTTACAAAAAGTAAAATTGAAACGCATAGCCTGAAGATTGCAAGAATTCCTTCAAAGAAGAAAATAATGAAAGCGTCAAAAACTTCACTGAAGAATTTGCAAGGATTTCAAAGATCTTTTTTTGGAAAACGATGTAAATAGTTTTCAAACGAAACATGAATCTTGGCACAAGGCTGCCAATAAAGGAGGCACATCTGGGAAAGAAGAGAAAGGTTAAAGTTTTGAAAATATCCCATCAAATTAATAACTAACAACTCACCCATGGGCTTAATGATTACAATCTGTGGCCAATATTTAAAAAGTTTATCTGTCAAAGAAAACGTTGCAATATTAGCTCTTTATCGTCTACCTAGTCTGTTTTGCTATAACGGAGGATATTGGGGAAGAAATTCTTAATGGCTTTTTCTCTGTAGTCACAATGATTACTTTGTTATCTCTTGTTATATCTTTATAATATTAAACGTCATAATAAACATTATCATTCGTAACTGTCACTTTCTTTGCGCTGTATAAATAGTTGTCGTTCGAGAGTTAAAAAATATTTACTATTTGAGATAGTGTCGGATTCATTGAAGGAAACTCACCTTCAAGAATCACTTCATCGTTTGCGGATGTTGAGGTTTCTGCCGAAAAATATGACTAAATAAATATACGGTAAAAGTTAATATTTTAAAAGTATTTACTTATATCACTGTAAATTAAAGAAAAAAAAAAAAACAAATCGCTTTACGGCGATTTATATAAAGATATGTTTTGTTTGTATTTTTACTGTCCCAAATCTGGTCAAAGAAGATGATACAAGGATTCAGTTGGGTTGGGCATCGTCTGGAAAATATCGTCAAGTCTCCTCGTCGCCTATCCTGCAATGTTTGAAGACTAAGGTCTTCAACCAGTGCGTCCTGTTCGTTATGACATACGGTGCCCAAACGTGGACACAGAGTCTGGCTGGTCCTCAAATTCAAGGTCGCTCAGCGGGCTATGGAGCGGGCTATACACAGTTTCTTTTAAGGATATCAGTTTTTCCTTGATGAACACTGGAACATCTGTCTGTGACTCTGTGTTGAATTAGGTTTCTCTCATTAGTTACATTTTTTTTAAATACTTTATTACTCAACAATGTGCTTTTATGTTATATCATAGTAGTAGATGAGCACTACAGAGCTACATGTGAAGAGTTGATTCTATTGACGCATACCTAACTAACAATTAAAAAAATCAGAATTAAATCAATTTCGAAAGCAATCGGTTATGTTACTAATAAGTTCAAAATGGAGGAAAATATCAATAATAATTAATATTATGAATTGCATATCCTACCTACATGATAACACGTAATCACTAAGCTTGCCTCTGTGCGACAGCCCCGACTCACTCCGTACTGAAACATACTTAGATGTCGTGTAGCAGTCTGTATGTGTGAGAGCGTTCATTCAACCATTTGCTCCTAGTTGAAATACTGTATAATTTGAACTAACGAAATCACTAAGAAACGTAACAAGGTCTGTCATTTTTTGTTTACTGACAGCGACACAAATAAAACATTACTCCTTGGTAAACAAGGTGGAATAATCCGGTACAAGACTTAACTTCTGCTGATTTGTATCGATATGTTTTGTCTGAAGATGCCTTGAACAGAAAAATACATCCCATCACTAGAAAAATATTTTACGTAGGCACCGTTCTAGGACTGAAAATAATATTAATAAACTGTTCCACCGAAGCGCAAGTTACAAAATGTTGTTACAGTGCGGTTAGTGGAAGTGCTCAGGTGCAGTTCGTGCAAGTGCTGTTGAAATCAGTGCTCTGAGTGGAATATCTCGTTATATCACCGAGAGTATCTTGCCCTGACAAATTAATGATCACATAATAAAAAAATCATAAAACAATAAACAGGCTTTATTTGGTAGATCAGTTTAATATACTTTGTCAACTTAGAAATTAAGATCTTATGGTAAATTTTTAAATAATGCTCAACTTTTAATATTACAATAATGATAGGTAGATCAATCAATCAATGGGCTATTGGTTCCGATGAAAGTTATTGAGGATAATTGTTTAAGTGGAACTTTCCCAAATCATCATCTGTAGAAAATAAGTCCAATGTTTTTATTCCATTCATGTATGGTATATACGGCATATCAATGAAGGGTTCCACCAATTCATCTGAAAGATTAATTAGCAGCAAGCAGAAATAAAAGAAAATTGAACTTACCTTCGCTAGTGATTTCACCTGTGCTATTTTCTGGGTAAAGAAATTTATTTCTCAATAACAAATTACAAAGATTTCACTTACCTACTTGAGAACATTAAAAAAAAAAACTTATTTATACAGCGTGTAACGGAAGGGGGGTAAGTATCAACCCTGAAGGAGGTGAATGTGCTCATGAAACTCAACAACTTTCCCCAAAGAACATAGGTCGAAATATGAAAAAAAAAAAATTTGGCCCTCCCTTACAAAACTGACTACCAGCTGATTGATTTACTATGGGAGGGCCAAATTTTTTTTTCATATTTCGACCTATGTTCTTTGGGGAAAGTTGTTGAGTTTCATGAGCACATTCACCTCCTTCAGGGTTGATACCCCCCTTCCGTTACACGCTGTATATTATAAGAACTTTGACACACTATTTTCGTCTGACAATCAAAATAATTTTGTCTCCATAATCAAGTAAGAATATAGCTATCCAAAAAAACTTTGCCAAAGAGAATTTAGAAAAGAAACCCTCACCTGATTAATAAAATCTCAGTATTTAATAAAATCCACGCATTCAAACAATGCATAGTTATAGCGATGAAACATCCCATGAACACTAAACAAAACAAAATTAATTTCATCGCTACATCAAAAAAAAAATAATTCAAAATTATTCTCACTACAAAAATTGTTAGTTTTATGCCCGTTTTCGCTAACTTTAGGGCAATACCTAAACGAATGCCTAGTGTTAGTTTTCACTAACCCTATTCAACAAATAATGCCTTACCATCTGCCCAGGATTTAGTTGAAGGAGTCTGTTCTCGTAGAGGAGAAACTTATTTAAACCGGATACAAAGCATTACGGAAAATTGTGCTAAGTAACTTCAAAACGAATTCCTGGTCGCAGGTATTTAGCTTGTAACTAATTTTATTTATGTATTAATGCTTTATGCACAAGTAAACAAAATACTGTACAAAAGCGGACTTAATGCTTGAGGCATTTTCTACCAGTCAACCTTAGGGTGAGAAAAAATATGGCAGGTGTAACATAAGGTATAGATAACTCAAAAAGAGTAAATACTAATACGTAGGGGAACGGGGGGCACGTTGTTACAGGGGTAAGAAGTTACACGCGTTTTTTACCGGGATTTTAAACTCTTTGATGGACATAATTGGACTCATTCGTTTTCTTATAACATCGTGCATTAGATAAAAACAATCAGTGACCCGCCAAGTGCTGAGCTGCTAGGTTATGTGCGTGTGTCCCGATTTCAACCAAGTAAGTAAAAAAATCCTTTACGAAATTTTTGATTCCTGATGACTATATTTTTTATTTTGTCAAAATTTTTAACCTTGAACGTTCATAATATATCTACCTTTAATTTACAATATTGTTTTATGCTACTATTGATATCCATTAATAATGACTTCAATTTATATTCAAAAACGTGCCATGGGGCAAGTAGTTACAATTGTTTGGGGTAAGTTGTTACATGTAACAACTGAAAATGAGCGAAGAAGGAAAAGAAAAGGTGAAGAAAAAAATGTTGGTTTCCGATTCAGATTCTGATTAATTGCAATTCTGCTGAAGACTGATTTAATATTTGTATGTGATATTGTTACCTGCCTCTATAAAAATTACTATATATCTTTCTATAATCTAAGTGCCTTAAAAATATTAGAATCCAAAGTATTTTAGTTTGCCAAAAGTTTATTAAAATAACTAATTAAGAAGTGAAAGTGAATTATTGAATTACTACAAGTTGTTATTTGCAGAGTAAGTCTGTGTTTTTATATGAGATTTAAAAATGTTCCTGCCAAAGTGATTTTCTACAAAAAAAAAACTTAAATAGTTACCATAATAGATGTTATAATTACTCATAAATGTTAGAAGACTGTATAAAGTGATCTCTATGGTTTATATCGTTTTGAAATACTAATAAAAAAATATGTATCACTGACGATTTTGTTTATTTATTTACCGTAACATCGTGCCCCGATGATGTAACAACTAGCCCCAATTCCGGGGTAAGATGTTACAATCTACTTGTTTAGTTAAATTCTCCATTGTGAAAAAATTACATAAATTTTAATAATTTTTTAGTCATATTTTAATAGCTAAATAGACATACTAACATTACAAGTAATCAAATGTTTAATTTATTTGATAGCTTTTGTCATATTAACAACTATCTAAAAATTGTAACAACGTGCCCCCCGCTCCCCTATGCACATACATATAAACAGAAACCGGAACTTGGAGTGTCGAGAGCTAAACCAAAACTTTCTGTGCATTTTGACTATGTTCATTTTGAACGCCCGACATTATCGATACATTTACAGTATAAGCTGACCTCCCATTGTACGAAAACCAACAATGCTAGGTTAGATGTCTATCTTGATATGTCACCAGGCGAATAAAGATATCGAATTTCAATAAATGTATTTCCTCCTGCAATCTTTGAACTGTCTGTAACCTCAGGAGATAAAGAAGGCGTCAATGTTGGGCCTTGACTGTTTTTTTTACGGCTGTTCTGGTTTTGCCTTGCGTCTTGTTAACTCTTCAGTTTGGAAAGAGTAAACGAAATGACATGTGGGATCGATACAGATCGAGTCGCGATTTGCAAATATGTTTGTTTCTCAAATGATCGCATTATAAAATTTTGATCGATTGATTTTTCTGTTGTATCTTCAGGTTTTTGTAAAAATGAATGAGTCTTAGTTCAATGTACAGACGCCAGCACATCAAGCTACTACAAACTGTCAAATTTCTTTAATAGATTTTCAACTTTATTGCTAAAGTTTAAGGTTCAAAGTTGATTGGGAAAGTTTGACAGTTTCGGGTAGCTTGATGTCCTGGCGTCTGTACATTTTAATCCATCTATCGTTTCCTATGCTATCTTTAGCATGATATAATTTAATTTCAATAGTCAACAAATATGAGCTAAGCAACAGTTTCTTATGCCACACATTATGTTTCATTCAGAATGAGTCACTTTTCTAACCTCTTAGTGAATTGTTAAACAACCATCCATTTATATTTTCGCGAACGTAATGTTTCCCATAATTAAGAAATTACGTTTTTCTTCTGTGGACCATTGACTGGTTCTAACTGTCTGCGAAATTGAGGTTTTTGGGACTTTTAGAGATTTTCTTTTTGTTTATTTTCGTGGTCTATATTTTTCAAGTTTGTCTGGGTTATTGAGTTTTGCTTGTTCTTTTATATGCGCAAATCACTATAATCGGTATTTTCTTAGATAATTTACAACCGGATTTGGATTGTTTTATTTGACTATTAAGCTGTAGTAGGTATCTACTTTGTGGTATTGGTTTTGGCTACTGCAAGAACTTCTATCTGGCACTATTTTCTTATAATATCATCAGCGGATTTAACTTCATTGTTCAATAACTAGTCCATACAACAGAGGGGCAATTCTCGTATTTTAAGACCGTTCACAGTCTGATCTCAGTGTCAATCTGTCAAAAATATCTCTAATTTCCCTACATTTTGAACGTTTTTAGTCAGCCGGTCGATTCTGTAAAAATCTCACCGTGAAATCTTAAGTGAAGTGAGCACTTAATAGTGTTAATCCCTAGCGAATGACAGCTCACTCCACGCTCACTTCACCCAAGCTTTCACGGTGAGATGGTTACAGAATCGCACGGCAGGTTAAGCTCCGCTTGCCGCGGTGGTCCGTGCGTGGGTAACCCCTCCGTGCATCGGAAAGCACGTTAAGCAATTTGTCCCGGCTGTCATTCGTGGATAGCTTAAAGGTACAAAATAAAATTCTTCGTCAATTATGTTTTCTGTCGTATTTCATCAGGTTCATTTTTAATTCAAGAAAATTGAAACAATTTATTGGAAATAATAATATTATCAGTTACTGCTTTCAGTCTGGTTCTTGTATCTTAATACTAAGTCTTTAGTGCAGCTGTCCCACCCATTTGCGTACCTATCTTACTAGTTCTCATTCTTGTCTATCACAATATCTTTTGATTAATATACCTGTCCTAAGTGTAGCCTGCTTCATATATTACCCAGTTAAAAGTAAGGCGAGTTGCAAATGATCCTGTTTAAAAGGGTAACAAGTTCTTTATAACGCTTGACGAGTTATTCTTTTATTCATTTTATGGTCTCAGTGTGAAACAGTTAAAATTACACGTAGAAATCGAATTCGCTCGTAACGGCTTAAGATTTCTCATGGTTTAATAAGAACCTATGTATGTAGTAACTAATGTTACTTTATACGGACCGTTTAGTTGGAGGTAAGTAGCTTTTGTAATTGTATTTTGATCGTAACGTACAAATTTCAAAGGACGAGAGGACCAAGAGCGAAATGCACTATTGCCGGTTTGTCAGAGTAAACACGACGACATATCGCTCATCCAATAGAACAACGATGTAATTACGAAAATGTTTTCTTGAGTTTTCTTGAGTTTTCTCGTGAAATTGTTACAAATTATTATTGATATTAAAGTAACATACATAAAAATATTAAATATTTTAGCATAATCATTGGAAATATATCATATTTTCAACTAAACTCAACGCCAACCGCTATTACACAGTAGGTTATGCCGACGACCTCGCAATCCTGGTTTCGGGGAAGGTGACGGACACGATATGCAACCTCACTCAGCAAGCGCTACGTATCGTAGAGAGATGGTGCAGGGATTTTGACCTATCAGTGAAACCCACTAAAACTGAATTAGTCATGTTTACCCATAAACGAGCTTTAGGCCATTTTCGCCTACCAAAACTGTTCGATACTGAACTCCAGGTGGCCAACGAAGTCAAATACCTCGGGGTCACACTAGACAGTAAGTTGAACTGGAGTAGTCATCTGGACAATAAACTTAACAGGGCTTGCATAACCTTTTGGCAGTGCAAGAAAATGATAGGTAAGAAGTGGGGCCTATCCCCTAAAATTACACTTTGGCTGTACACTGCAGTGATCCGGCCCATGATCACCTACGGGGCTGTGGTCTGGTGGCCCCGCACCAAGCTGGTTACAGCCTCCAGCAAACTACAACGCGTACAGAGACTGGCCTGCATGGCGACTACGGGCTGCATGAGGACTACTCTGACTGCGGCAGTGGAAGCCATCCTGGGACTTCCACCGCTCCACCTGTTCATACAACAGGAAGCGACGTTGGCGGCAGTACGTCTCAACACACTAAACCTCTGAGGTAAGAGTTATACACCACACGCTGCGCTGCTTGAGGGACTCCACAAGGAGTTCCCCATCACGAAGGCCACCAATGACCGGGTACCCAAACAATTTATCTTTGATAAAAAATACAAGATCCAACTTCACGAGGATCGCCGCTGCGAGGGGCTGCGCCCTACAGAGCTGCGAATCTTCACAGACTGATCCAAAACAGGTAGTGGTACAGGTGCTGGAATCTTCTCGGAGGACTTCAACATACACATAGCCACACCATTGGGCGTCCACAACACAGTGTTCCAGGCCGAATGCATGGGCATCTCTTTGGCCGTTTCAGCCATCATGGCCAGGGAAGTGAAGGATCACTCAATTCGCATACTCTCAGACAGCAGGGCTGTACTGCAAGCGCTGAATAGTAATACATTCGACTCTGGGCTAATATACGAGTGCCACCAGCGCCTCAACCAGGTGGGTAACTTCAATAAAATAACCATTCAATGGATAAAAGGACACAGCGGTTCGCTAGGCAACGATGCAGCCGACGAGCTTGCCAGAAGGGGGTCGAGCATGGCACCAGTGGGACCTGAGCCCATCGTGCCACTCCCCTTCAGGTATCTACGCACTCTGGTAAGGAAACGCACCAGAGATCAACATGACAAACTTTGGACGGAACAAGGCGAGTGCAGGCAGGCTAAGGAAGCACTTCCCGCAATGGATGGCCGCCTCACGAAACAGGTTCTCCGTCTAACTAGACAAAAGCTGCGTACGGTGACTGCAGCTTTAACTGGCCACGGGTCATTTAATAAACACCTCTTTGTCATAGGAGTAACAGACAGTCCGTTGTGCAGGGCCTGCATGGAGGATGACGAGACAGCGGCACATGTGCTTCTAAGCTGCCCGGTGGTCGCCACTTACAGGGCAAAATACTTCGGTAACCCAGGTACCCTACGTGAGACGGTCAGTAACATCAAGACGTTGCTGGCCTTCCTTGAGGAGCTGGGGTGGATCGAATGATCGATTTTCCCACCCGTACGCAAAATACGCGCATTGACGTGGAGTTGCGGACACCAGCCCGTGTTACCTATTACCTATCATATTTTCAATTTCAAACTTTTAAAACGTTCTCCTGAAAAATAGCTAAAACGTAATTACGTCATTGTTCTATTGGATGAGCGATACATTATTATCCTTTACATTTCACGTATAAGCTAACCTCTCGTTGTACGGAAACCGGTGCAGTGAGCGATTTAACATTTTATCATCATCATCATCATCCCAGATGAATGACGTCCACTGTTGGACATAGGGTTCCCCCAAGCATCGCCACATCGACCGGTCCTGTGCTCCTCGCATCCAACGGATTCGCATCATACGGATGAATATTTTATATAACTTCATTATTTTCACAAGTGTATGTTATACAGCGTGCTTTTTTATCGGCTCCAAATTTTTACAGAGTGTTCCACCCATGAATATGAATAACTAACACTACGGAACCAAATCCGAGAACACGAAAAAAAAATCAGCTGTTTCATACATTTTGGTCAAGTAGGTAATTGAACTTTTGTATTAAACAGCTGATTTTGTTTTCGTGATTTCAGAGTTGGACTCATAGTGAAAGTTGTTCATATTCATGAGTAGAACACCCTATAAAAATGTGTAGCCTAAAAAAAAATCATTCAGTATAAAAATCATAAATACCAATTCTAGTATCAGTACGAGTAATCGAGTCGGTTTTGCCAAAACAATTTGAATAAAATATGAACATGTAATTTAAAACTATCATCCAGCCTAGCGACAAATTGATTATTATGTTTGATACGCAAATTAAATTCGTTACCTACATTAAGCAATGCTCTAATTTCGATAAACATATTTTAATAACGTCACACTATGATTGATGGATAGATGCACATAATATATAGATTCTCATCATAATCGCGTGTAAAACTACATATATTTTAATAATGTTGTTGGGCTGGTCCTCGATTAGTTTGTATCAAAGTCATATAACCTGTTTATATAAGTGCCTCTGCTTATATTATTGTTTTGTGTTTATTTAATAGACGTTTTGTTATTGTGGTATTCGCGGCATAATCTCAAAAACATCTAGATTTGGTTTTTCATATAATGTCTCTGTTGAGAGTAGTGCAGTAGTGGTTCATTGGTAACGGCCACGACTTGGCCGCCACCGTATAACGGCACGGCGCCGTCACCGTGTCGTTGTACGGTGGCGGCGCCGCGCCGTGGTGATGGGGACGGGGCCTTACGAGTTGTAAGTCGTAGGTTCGAACCCTGACAGGTGCTTTACTGTAAATTACGTCATCACCACTGCTCTCAAAACGGTACATGAAAATATTGTGAGGAAACCGGCATGTCCTAGAACCAACAAATTTGAAGACATGTGACATCTACCAACCCGCACTAGGCCTGCGTGGTGGATTACGGTCAACTACCTTTCAGAGAGGAGGCCTGTGAAACATTATAAGCTGATTATGCTAGATGAATCAGAATCTGTAGGATACTCAAAGGTCTGAAAAGTCACAAAAAGGAATAAAAACAGCAAGTGTGCCATTAATTAATGATGATAGAATCAGTATACAAGTGATACAGAGCTTAAAGTACATAACATAGCTTAAAGTCCCCAGTGAATTAGAACAACATAAAACAATCTCATCAACTGAACCTAAGATCATACTAACAAGCACCTTTTGCCCTATCGGCTCTTTCTAATAACTGAGGGGGTTTGTTTAACTCTCATGATTTTCATAGCAATTTGTGAAAACCCACTGACATGCTCAATGTGGTCTTAATTCTCTTTATCTTTATGAGTTGCGTCCATCTCTAGTTTGTCATCAAAGATAGCTGGGTGTACGTGCATGAGATGTCCATCTAGTACAGAATTATTGTATGAAGTTTGTATAAAGTTTTCAAGATTGTTTGCTTTTATAAGGACATTAGGCTGAAGAGATCCTTTTATTATGCGGTCGTTGAGGTTAACGTTCGACAGCAAATCTTGCTGGTTCTTGTAGAGTTGTAGCTAATTAGTGAGTCATGAGAGTTGTCATCATAATGTTGGCAAGGTTGTATTTGTATGTTACATTGACCTATAAGAGCTTTGTGTAGGTATATGTTTGTAAGGCAATCGTCCTGCAATTTGCCTGTCCAATTTAACACTTTGCGTCTCGTATATATTTTCCTTTGGGTTAAAAGCTCCTGCAAATCGTCATCATCATCCACAGCCACCCGTCACCCACTGTTGAACATAGGCCAGCCTCATTCAGGTCCTATCCGCGATGGCAACAATAACGTCCGCCCATCTCGTCGCCGTACGACCGACACTTCTTCTCCCTGTCCCCACTCGGTCACTGCCTTACTCCACCTTTTTTTTTTGTCGCTGAGAAATGACATTACGCATCTCTGTCGGGGGACGGAATGGAGTATGTGGGACTCCCTGCCAGAGTGGCAGTATACCCACTAAAACTCAGCGGTGTTCCCTCATCGCCTTGATGGGGGGGTCATCGGAATCTGGCTCAGCTGCCTTACTCCACCTGCCCAACTCCATTAGAGTTCCATCCGGATTCGAAAACCTTCCTACGTCGCAATTCCTAGTTTGTATTCTCTTCCATTGGTTCTGATTATACTTTCGATGGCTTTCATTTTAATCCGCGTCTTCATATTATGTTGGTACTAAAGCAACAAAAAACTATTAAGCGCCGTCGCATCCGATTACCGTATCGTTGGCCTTATAACCTATGTCGACCCAGAATTTAGCTGCAAATATAGTTTTATCAGTAGCGTAGTTTTGACCGTCAGTAATTATCTTATTATATTTATCAGATAATGGTCGCATCTGATTACCGTATCGTTGGCCTTATAACCTATGTCGACCCAGAATTTAGCTGCGAATATAGTTTTATCAGTAGCGTAGTTTTGATCGTCAGTAATTATCTTATTATATTTATCAGATAATGACGCATCTTCGTCAAAAAGGATTTCCTCTTGAGTTATTATCGTATGTTCACACATCGTCAAAAGACCTTCACCGGGTAGTAACCGCTTAAAGGTAAAAACTCCGTAGATGTATACTATACTAGCAACAACAATATGCATTTATTATTTGACCGGTTTCTTGATTCTTTACTTTTTGATGCCAAATGGTCATTTTTACCTGATTGCAAAGGTGATCAGTTCATTAATGTCATTGATTTATTTTTGTATTGGTTTATATTATAATAGATCGATAGTTTTGTTTGTCGTTAAGGAAAGACAGCAGCCTCCGGATTTTGTCGTGTGACATATATGGGTTTAATATATAATATTTAAAAAATAATGTTCAATCATTATGTTCTATGAAAAAGCGAGAAGTCTAGGTTTGTCTGTTTATTTGTAATCACAACATCAAAACTGCCGTGCGATTCTGTAACTATCTCACCGTGAAAGCTTGGGTGAAGTGAGCGTGGCGTGAGCTGTCATTCGCTAGGGATTAACACTATCAAGTGCTCACTTCACTTATGATTTCACGGTGAGATTTTTACAGAATCGACCGGCATGATTTTATTGCAGATTTACTCTCAGAGATATCGACAAATTGTCTGAAAAACGAAGCGAAAGGCAATTCATATTTAATTAGCTTTTGCTCGCGACTTCGTTCGCGTGGAAATCGTAAGATAGCCACATCTTTCTCCCTCAGCTCTCGACCCACCGCATCGCATTGCCCGCCAGGGCTATTACGATTCCGCTTAGTGTTCTTTTTTACTTTTTTTTCATTTTACTCAACTCCTGAGAGTCGTTAAAAAACCTACAACCTTACTCAAGAATTGGGCTATTGAATGTAATAAGAATTTCTCAAATCCGTCGGGCAGTTCTGGAGACTACCCCTACATACACACTTACAAACATAAATTTTTACCTCTTTATAATAATATCATTATAGATTTTATGTATGGAATTTTCAAATTATCAGTACAATTATGCCGCGTCTGGTTTTCGAGAGAACGACAACTTTGCCTTTTCTATAAAACTGAATATTCGTACAGAAATCTGAAGGCATCTTTTCATTGGCACCATAAATTCGACGGTCACTCATATCGTGAAAAGGCCAGACAGCGAGGCAAACTGCCAGACGTCCTTTCATATTGTAGGCACGGAGGCTTTTAATGCACCTCGAAAGATGTAAGCACTAAAACAAAATATAAAACTAGTAGGTACACCAAAATAACCATTTATTTGCCTCGTGTTTCGGTCATGTTCAATCAAATAGTAACTGATGTAGACATGTTCAATAAAATCGATTTTCTTAATGTTGTGTTATCGATTACTCGGCATTTTGGATGCTGCCGGGTTTTCGCTTTTGTAAAAGTTTTTTTGTTTGCTTCATTTGTTGGGGACTTACAGTCCTATAAAATAAATATAAGTGATTGAGGGTTGTGGATGATGATAATGACTTCACGTATAAAGGTCAATGAGGAAAAAATACCTCAGCCGTACCGACTTATGCTCGGTTCCTATTAACAAAAACGAGTCCTTTTGCTTACTAATCAATGGTAGCATTTTTATTGCCAAACTGGGCATATAAATAGATTCATAAGCTAAGTTTACATATGATAGCTACATAGGGGAAACCATACAGTTGTTGGCCTCCTCATAGTAATTGACATAGTAAATGGAAATGACGTGACTTAAGAGTGAGATAAAACTAGTGCCAATAACTAAAATTAAATGACCAACAACTATACTGTTTCCCCCACATGTGTGTTCATATGAGAGGGTCTACTATGCAAAGTTATAAGACCTTTGCTTCATTATTGGTAAAAATACAACTCTTAATTTTAATCAACAACAGTCCGTAAATCAGGAATTAGTAGCTTCTAAAGTTTTTATAAACGTTGATGAATTCATTGCATCTAATATACTAAACATAACATTATTAATGCTTTCAAACGCTTTAACATATAAATATACTCTTTGATATGTTAAATGTTTCTTAATATAATTATTTTAATATAATTATTCTTAATATAATTATTCTAGCAGGTACCCATAGGCAATTAAGTCCTTGATAATAACAACATATTCATCTTCACCTGTTTATTAATGTAACGTGTACAGACAGACAATTATATGGTTATGAATTATGATGGTGATTATTAATTAATTGAATTATTCATTAATAGCACCAACCTGTTAGAATACTATTAGTTTAATGACAAGGTAAATATGCACATCAATAACTATGTAATACTTACCTCTTTAAAACAACTTATGTTAAATAGAAAACACTTAATAAAACTTAGCTTAGGTAGGATGTAGATTGTAAAAGCTTCAAAAACCTGTATTTATTAAAAATCCGCAAGATTCGCGTATTTACATAAAAACGTTTCTATCACAGTTTTCCTTAAAGAAATCCGTGTGTGTAAAACTCGAAACTTTTATAAAAAAATCTTCTAAAAAAAAAAAAAACAACTTACGTCCATTAACGAAGCAGGCGCACGCGGCGAAAACAGCAAAAAATATTAAATTCATTATAAATTTTAAATGACAATATCACATCACACAAACACTTTAAACCCGTCTGTGCCGGTCCGTGGTCAGGCGAACTGTGATCGGACAAACCAAAGACCAATATGTTTTACCGACAGACAATCTCGCGCGGGCATCGAGTCACGTCAAACCTCCAAGCGATTCTCACCTCTATGCTTTTGTTACAAAATTTGCCAACTGCTTGTGCGAACTCTGTAATGATGATGAACTTGTGCGCAGAACTGGTATAGCTGTGACTTCATACATTTTCTTTGAATGTCCCATTCCAAATTAGTGTTTGTTTACGGTCTAGCGGCTTTATTATGTGGATCGTTTTGGTTTACTGTAACTAGGTATAATGTAAACTTTAATTAATAATAATAATGTAGGTTCACTCGGTGGGTGAGTAAATTAGCAGTGATCCTTTATTTTTGGTTTTTCTTAGCCAGTCAGGCACGTACTTTTGGTTCGGGGGGGGACAAACATTGAAACAACCATGTGAACTGTGAAAATCGCTGTAATCACTGTACTATAATTTTCACTGTACTATAATTTTCACTGTACTATACTATAATTATATAAGTATTTTTCTGTTTCTGCTGGCAGCCATTACGTCTAGTACCATATCAGGATCTGGCGCCAAAACGGAATGAATAGACAATAGAACGAGACCAGTAAGCCTCTCGCCCGCCATTCTATTCCTTAGGAAGGATTTTATTCTCTTTAGGCATGAAAATGACCGCTCCACAGATGCCGTTGAAACCGGAAGGGTGGCCAGAATATGTATTAGCCTGTTAATGGTAGGAAAGAAAACTTTGTCACACGTGTCTAAAATTTCCATAATTTCGACTGGTTTCTTATCTGTTTTTCCACTTGGCACACCACATACTGTACTCTGCTTTTATTAGTGATTCTCCAACACTTTCTTCCCAATAAATTTTCATATTTTCTAATTCACTTATCTTCCTCTCGTCTACATTTTTCGGAAGAATAATTTCTAAAGAAGTAAGCAGCTCTCTTTGATTCGCAAATCTATCATTCATGCCAGATATCAAATCGTCCAAGCACGGTATAAAAATAGTTCTTCTGAAGTATTCTTCAGCACTATCGCTGGGAGGGTTGCTTCGTGCAGTTTGGTGGGCAGTAACTCGAGGACGCTGAATTTCTATTTGCAAGACATCTTCCGCTATTTTGCAGCATGCGTTATATATTTCTGAGAATACCGGGTTAACATCGTCACGTATCCCTTTTAGTTTTCCGATAATGTCATCGGAAAATTTCATAGCAGAGGCCAGGTCGTGTGTAGGGTTCTGCAAATATGCTGACAGTGGGAGAGTGTAACTGAAAAATCTTTCACAGGTTTTTAGAGAAATCAAGAAACTACTCTTTTCCATCGCAGCTATAAGTGTAGACGCAGTTTGGGCGACAGTTCTGTTTGTGTAGGATAGTTCTCTTAATGTAATGACAATAGGTTCGAGTAACTCACCAAATACATTTATAGAGTCGTGACGTTCTATAAATCTAGTGTCACACATGCCGACCAGTCTTTTTTTCTTACTCTCTGGTGTGAGCTTTCCCACATTTTCCTTGAACTGTTTCCCGGCCATTGCATTGTTGCGAAGTAAATTGCAGACTTCCTTCACAACGCCTATTGAATTTCTCACCTCGGGAACTGAAAGAGCTTTTGAAAGAACTAGGTTCAGACGATGTGCCGAGCAATGTACGTATGTGGCCTTGGGAAATTCTTTTCTGATTCTCGTCTGCACACCACTGATGTGTCCTCCCATGGTAGCAGCTCCGTCATACCCCTGACCAACTAGTTTATCGAGATTCAAACCAATCTCATGACATTTCTTTAAAATTTCTGATATTTTCGGCACTTAGGTCGTGTATTTCAATGAAACTGAGAAAGTCCTCCCTCAAAATACCTTTATAAACGTATCTCGCACACAAAGACAATTGCTCAGTTCCACTCACATCTAAAGTTTCATCGCCAAGAATCGCGAAACACTCTGAACTATAATTCATAAATTATTTGTGTCACAACTTTTTTTCTGAATTATCTTTCCGCAAGTATCTATTATTTCATTTTGAATAATAGGGCTAAAATATTTTTTTTCAGTCAGATTTCGGGGGGGGGATAAATCCCAACTATCCCCCCCTCTGTATACGTGCCTGTAGCCAGTTGAACTTTGAGTATAGCTGTTGGTTCTTCCTGTGTTTGTCTTTGAAAACCTGCGGTCAACTTTCAAGAACTTGCACTTAGTATTCTCTATCTTCAGTCTACAATTCTGGATTGCAACTTATTCCTGCTTTAACAGCGTAAGCCTTCACATATACTAATAACTTTAGTTGCACGACAGCAGGTATATAAGAAAAGGCAAAGATCATAATTGGTGATTTTTAATTGGCGGCCAAAATTAAACGTTTAAACCAGGAATCGACCCCTATCCTTTTTGCAATAATAGCGGTGCGATTCTGTAACCATCTCATCGTGAAAGCTTGGGTGAAGTGAGCGTGGAGTGAGCTGTCATTCGCTAGGCATTAACACTATTAAGTGCTCACTTCACTTATGATTTCACGGTGACATTTTTACTGAATCGACGGGCTGGACTGTTCCATTGTACTAAACAATAGAATTTGGTTAATGATCAAATACAACAACGAAACATCATGTTTTAAAATGAAAGGAAAACATTTAATTTTTTCATAATTTTCAAAAACAAAAATTCTGGAAAACTGTCATTTTCAAACGTTTAACACTAATCTGTAATTTGTACAAATGTACTAATCAAAGATTAACGATCGTTAACATAGCTTGACCCATGCCCCTACAATATCAACAGAAAAGCAATCGTAAGTGTAATCGTATATATCGCGTGTTCAGATAATTAGACATATTGTTTTAATTGCGATATAACTTCATAAAACTCAATTAGGTGTAAATAGTACAGCTTATTTTCCAAACAGTTTTAACGGGAAAGAAAATAGTAAGAAGTCAAGAGAGTTGGAGTGTGAAAATGGTTGGTTATAAGAAATGAGACAGAACAAAGAAACGATGGATGGACTGAAAGATAATAAGGCAAAAAAAAAAGGAAAAGGGGTGACTACTAAGATGACGATTAATAGAGAAGTATGGAAGAAAAAGACATGTTGCGCCGAACCCAATCAAATTGTTCCACCAAGCTATTATATTTGAGAGTATGGGTGCCTGTGTGATAGAAGCAGTGCATTGAACAGCGCGGTATGTTGGTAGCATCATCGGTTGTGTGTAAGTGCTGGGGCCGTATTCTCTATGACAATGAACGAAACCGCGCGAAATGAACGCGAGGCTGGCGTGATTAGCTAAGGAATTGGTGTGGGTTCGACGTAAGGAATCATTGGTGCCGATCAGGGCTCTGAACCGGTTTAAAAAGAGCGGTTAATTTCGATGAAATACCGGTAAATATATCGTTCCCTCATTAACCGGTTAAACAAGTGAACTGTTCATATGTAACCCAAATGACAAAGGTTACCGGTTACATAAGCACAAACGGTTTTGACACCCAAATTAACCGGTTAATTCCGTAAGTCGTAAATATTTTTCGTCTACTTTTTTAAAACTTCCAACAAGTTATAGTGACATTAGTACATTTAGTACCCCAGAAAACATTAGGAAAAAAAATGTTTGATCTGAGGACGTCAAATACAACCGGAGAACTTAAATGGTGCGGGTAGATTCATGTTGCGACTTGCTTAGTTAGGGGGCGGGGGGTGTTTAACTGGTTAATTTTCACTTTCAAAACCAAAATTCATGAAAAACTGGTTTCCCGCAAAAACCGGTAAAAACCGGTAAAGTGCAAACCTTAACCTAAATCGATTTCGGTTTGGGGTCAATGACCGTAACCGGTTAAGAATTTCAACCGGTTTCCGAGCCCTGGTGCCGATTCCCTTGTTCACAAACTAAACTTAATTTAAGTTCGGTGCATCTTTTTCTTTCTATTTCATTAAGAAAAGGACAGAAGATAAATATTAATTTAGTTATGTCAAATTAGTCAGCACCTGACGTAAATTGACGTATTTTTAGTAGCCAATTTTTTAATCACGTCTAAACTTGTCTATGGAGTATCTTAATTTGACAGGACTAAACTACTATTTATCTTCTGTCCTTTTCTTAATGAAATAGAAAGAAAAAGATGCACTGAACTTAAATTTAGTTTAGTGTCACAGTAAATTAGGGCCCTGCTATATATGCTAGTTTCTTTCAAAGAGTTCTTTGAATGTTTGCTTTACAAATGTATACGAGCACTATAGGTACACTATTCATTACTTCGTATCGTCCAGCTCACCACATCATCAGTCATCGTTAATAATGAACTTTTACATTTATTTTCCTTTAGGTCATAACAATCTTTATATAGAAAGAAAAAATACTTAGAACTATTTAATTTAAGACCATTAATTGCATTTTCCCTTTCGAGTGTTTCATCAGTAGTTATACCTATATTATTCTGAATTAATTGTTATTATTGCGATCCTTTATGGCTATGACTCGTTAAATCTGTATTGTTGGTTGATTCCATAAAAAAAGAAGTCTTAACATTTTTGTGAATCGATCGTTCAGCTAAAGATTTATTTCTGGCTTGCCCTTTGTTCCGTCATATAATTTGCGTACTATATGCATTTTTTTTTTGTTAATTCTAAAAATTAATAAATTATAAAATGAAAGATTCAATTATTTAATTATTTTTAGGTTTGTCAAGGTTGGACTCCAGTGATTAACGAAAACGATGAAGGAAAACATGGCAGAGTCTGAAATCACCAACGCCTAATGAGCAAATTGGGTATTCAAAAATCGTTCTTGCGATGTATGAAAGAGAGTATTTCGCCTTGCATTGGGCTCTTAATCAAGAGAATGCGTCTTTGGTTAATTCCAAGGTCAATTCAACTATCGGAAACAGCTTTATAGCTCGGATTGTGGTGAAAAGATTAACCCTTTACCGCATAGGAAACCACATATGGTTTGACATGTTTACAGTTTATTTACTCTAAAAAAATAAAAAAAAACTAGCGTATAAATCCTAATGGGGTTTATTTTTCATATCATTAGCAATAATAAAACACAACTATTATGTCTATCATCACATACCACTTGGACATAAAAGAAAAAAAACACTATAATTAATTCTGAAGTTTCAATAAAGACATTAACATAAAAAAAAAATTGTCACTTATTTAATATATCATGCAGTAAAGGGTTAAGAAGGCTCGGTTGGTAGTTGATCATTGTGTGTCGGAATTACTACAGTATTGTCTCACTTAATAACCCTCCGTGATTACTTGTAGACTTGTTGTTATATGCATTAGTATTTTACAAGGAGTCTGAGTCTATCTGACCTCCACAACCCAGTTACTCGGTAATACGATACCCTTTGGTAAGGCTGGTTGTCAGATTTTCGGGCTACTGACTACTTGTAACGACTGTCAGAGATCCACGAATGACAGCCGGGACCAACGGCTTAAAGTGCTTAGTGCGGCTAAGTGCACGGAGGGGTCTTGGTATGTGAAGATGGTCACCCATTCACGGACCAATCGTGGCAAGTGTAGCTTAACCTGATCGATCAACCCGTGCGGCTGTTAGTACTTAGCCACAAGCCCCTCCTCCATATAACGCAATGTAACTCTGAATTAAGGAAACTTGTATTGTCGCCGATATACTGACAGCTTTGGTAATTTGGCATTAATTATGTAAAACCAGATGCTCAACTATACCTACTTATTATGTGTGCGATGAATGAGGGGCTTATGTTTATAATTATGTAGGAGCCCAATCATGGCGTCTATTTGTCATAGTCATTCTCCTGCCCTTATCCTAAGTGATTTAGAATCAGCGCAGCGTGTCTTTTTCTTCGTAACATGTGTATCAGCCGTCATTTCAGTATTCGTCCCCCTTTCCAGACATCATCTTTCTTTCATCTTTGACTTTCCGTATTCGGTTGTTGTCGAGGTCAGATGACAGTCTTTCCGTGTTAATCTGCCTCAAATCCTAACCTAGACGATTGATGAACTGATGATGTACCTAATAATATTGGTAATTATGTATTTGTCCGTCATTTTTGTGTTTTATGCGGTCACAGCATATTTTGTTCGCATGTTTTAAAATCTAGAAACAAAAAGATTTTAAAAACAATCGTGGTTTTCCACGATAATTGTAACCTACACAGGTAGTTTAATTTTGACATAATAATTATGTACTTATTGATTGATAGGGGCTTGTGGCTAAGTAATAAAAGCCGCACGGGTCGATCGATCAGGTTAAGCTACGCTTTCCGCGGTTGGTCCGTGGATGGGTGACCATCTTCACAAACCAAGACCCCTCCGTGCCTCGAAAAGCACGTTAAGCCGTTGGTCCCGGCTGTCATTCGTGGATCTTTGACAGTCGTTACGGGTCGTCAGTAGCCCGAAACTGACAACCAGTCTTACCAATAACTGGGTTGTAGAGGTCAGATAGGCAGTCGCTCCATGTAAAATACTGGTATTCAGCTGCATCCGGTTAGACTGGAAGCCGACCCCAACATAGTTGGGAAAAGGCTAGGCAGATGATGAATTATGTACTTATTGAATAATGCATTTCTTTATCTTTTGTTTGATGTTTGGCAAGATACTTTGTTACAGGACGAAAACAGAAATAGGTACTCACATTAAGTATGTTAAAAGGATTTTCTTATATTTATTGTTATTTTCCTCAACGCTGGTTGTTGAGGAAAATAGCAATAAATAGGAAAATGCATCAACTTAGTAATGTTGCGATATTGCTTTGCAAAAGTGTCCAAACGGACTGTGATTAATAATAAATTGCTGCGGTATGACTCATTTCAATAGGTATTAATAAACTGACACGAATATTTTCCTCAAAAATCTTATTTTATGAAGGTTTTACGGTTTAAGGTGGTGAATGTATTATTTTGTCCATTTTTACGTTTAAATTCACAATTAGACGCAGAGAAGCAGAAATGAACTTTGTCCAGTCCTACTCGCTTAGTGTAGGTACTAAAAAATTTGTCAACATAATTACACTCCAAATGCGCTCACATACCGGTGTAAAAACATCACTCACTGTGGGAACACAAGCCTCCTCACAGTGAGAGGGAGTAGGCCGTAATCCACCACGCAGGCCCAGTGCGGGTTGATACTGTTGGTATATG
The DNA here is from genome assembly GCA_949629135.1 of Eremobia ochroleuca. NCBI lineage: Eukaryota > Metazoa > Arthropoda > Insecta > Lepidoptera > Noctuidae > Eremobia > Eremobia ochroleuca. The sequence continues at coordinate 3,677,375 of OX451408.1, forward strand.
TCACATGTCTTCGAAGTTTTGATTCTGATATGGCTTGAAAGGGGGTGAATACTGATATGATGGCTGATCGAGATTTAGGTATGGAAGAAGATCACATGAAATCACATCTCGAAGATTCTAACCGTTTTTGCTTTACTCAAAACGAAGGTTGACGCAGTGGTTTGTATTAATAGCGTTAGCCCCGCTACCCACCTTGCTCTCTGGCTAATATTTGTACGAGATAGAAGAAGCAACATTTTATATCCTCAGTAATTAACTAACCTAACCATTTCCTTAATTACAGGTGCTACAAAGGAGATCGGCACAGCGCTGACGCGCGTCTGCCTACGTCACAGAGCTATCGAGACCAGGATGAAGACGTTCATAAGGTGAGCAGTTATGACGTCATTTAACTTGGGATATTCTTACTCTTGATTTAATGTCATCTTGCGTCATGAAAATATACCAGAGAACCTCCTTTCGGCCTTCGCCGCAGTTAGGTAGAAGAAAGGAAAATAAAATGTATAAAGCGTGACGTCTTGAAATTCATAGTGATAAATATTAGTAGTTAAGTACTTTGCGGTTGTTTTTCTAGAAAAGTATTTAGTTTCATGCTAAGTAAATAGGTTTTGCAAATTTAATACTATGTTACTGCGAATTGAGAAAATGAAGAAGTATTTAACAAATTATAATGATTTGAGACATCAACACGGCTCTGGAAATTATATTTCATGGAAAATTGGAAACGAGACTTTTGTAAAAATAAATGACGTCTTCATCAAATAATACTTTCGAGGCTATATGGATGCTTTAAAATGTTAGTATTGTAATTATTTTTCTTCAACATAAAACGTACTTACCTGAAACAGCGTTGCAATTTGTAAAAACGTGGGCTTAAAAATTTCGCGGGCTACTGTAGAAATAGACTATATCTATGCGGGCTACATTGAAGAACTCACCTAAGTATTGCCAAAGTTGGGTTTGACAAGTTCTCAACTCGACTTCAAATTCTCAATTCAGAAAACCAGTGTATGTCGTAATGTCGGTCAGTCATACTAGTCATACATCTTTAGGTCTACAACCTACGTTTTTACAACGGTACGTTGTGGTGTGAACATAATCGTTTTAATGACGTCAAAATTTCGCAGATTTATCTTATCTGATCTTTTCCTCACCGCTGAGCTTCAGCATTGCTAATATCAAACTTACTGTCACTCTGTGCTTCCTACCTTTACTTTATATATTTTTCAAAAAATGCTTAGCAATTTCTGAAAAAAAAAATGCGAAGGAACTACGTTCATAGGGAAAACATAAAGCTTCTTGAAAACCGGTCCCTACCGCGACCAAGTCCTGCAGTTTTACCGGTTCAATATTTTCCTGTTCTACCACTTTATTATATTATCAACACAAAGGGATGAGTTTTTCTTTAATAATAATAATCATTTATTTATCGGCTCAGTACAATCCACTATTGTTAGTAAGTACATAAACAACTTAAAAACTAGTGTTGGTAGGTACATATGCATCTGTCAATAAATTAAAGTAACATGTCAGTGACGATAATAATAAATTCAATGCAAATACGAATCTTCCATACAGTACCATGAATAAGACAAATTGAAGTAAACAATTATTGTTTACTTCAATTTGCTACCTATCTTTTTTTAACTTAAACGTAACCTAAGGGTTAGAAAGAGAAAATTAAATGACGATCTGCATGGAGGCAGGCCGTGCGAAATACGTGACAGGTTACCGGGGGCGCGTGCGCGCGAATTTCGCTACTATTGCGTTTTTGTACACAAACATTCAATATTGTGAAATGGTGAGAATGTTAGCGAAAGTATTTTCTAAAGCCTGGAAAAGTGTGATGGAAACATTTAAATCACTGTTCAAAGATCACCTAAGTTCTTTATGAGCGTAGATAGTAAATAATAATAGCGCGGCGCAGCGGCCCGGTGACGACTCCACCCTCGATAGAGCGTCGTCGACGCATGAAACGATCAGAATGGCCAGTAAAACTAAAACAGCTCATAAAACCTTTACAAATTTTTTTAATGACTTATTTTCTCTCTGAAATATGTCAATTGAATTAAAAATCACTTGGGGTGTCTTGGGGTGTCGTTGTATACTCAATTTAATTGACTGTTGTATTGTCGTCTCTACCTTGTAGAATGGGTTTTTGAAACTGCAGTTGAGTTCAACTCAACGACAACAACGAGTTGAGGTCATTGGGGGGAGGGGGGAGGGGGGTTCATTTCAATAACATTCATTGCGTTACTTACGTTGTTGAGCAGACATATCATCTTCTGGGTTAATAAAGTGTTGAATATCTTTTTTCTAGCGCCCTCATGGACACGCTAATAACACCACTGTCGGAGCGAGCAGACGAATGGCGCCGCGGCGCCTGCTCAACCGGCGCTCTAAGCCGCGAGCATGCTCGCGAATGCAAGCGTGCTCGAGCAGAACTCAGGCGTCGAGTCACTGAAGCGCAGAGGCACGCGAGAAAGGCGAGGAGAGCGCCGCCTGATGCTAAGCGACGTGCTGACGTATGCATGCAGGTGAGACATTATTATTATTTTATTATTTATTAGCTTTGGCCCGCGGCTTCGCTCGCGTTAATTTGGAATTTGACAATCAATTCGGGTTGTACTCTGCTTGTTGTTTGGCCGTTGCACTCATGGGCTCAGAACGGAACATTATTCTAGGACGCTCCTAGACACAATGTTGAATGGCCTTCTATTTGGCGCTAATACGTACAAATTCTGGGCATTGGATACAAGCGAACATGCTACATATTATAGCTGACCATGGGAAAAATATGGCTTTTCCAAATGCACCCCTGCTACTTGCAATGTTTGCTCTTGTCTATAATATTATAGTTAGGAAGATGAAAAACCGGTCTATCGACAGGATCGGTTCAGTGGTTTCAGCGTGGAAAGGTAACAAACAATGAAACAAACTTACTTTTGCATTTATAATATTACTAGCTGTGCCCCGCGGTTTTACCTGCATAAGTGTCGATCTCGTGGGAATATCGGGATAAAAAGTATTCTGTGTTAATCCTAGTTATAAACTATCTGTTTATCAAATTTCACCCAAATCTGTTTAGCCGTTTGAGCGTGAAGAAGTAACAAACACACACACAAAGCCAAGTGCCTCGAAAAGTCGTTGGTCCCGGCTGTCATTCTTAGATCTTTGACAGTCGTTACGGGTAGTCAGAAGCCCGAAAGTCTGCCAACCAGTCTTACCTAGGGGTATCGTATTACCCAGCAACTGGGTTGTGGAGGTCAGATAGGCAGTCGCTCCATGCAAAATACTGGTATTCAGCTGTGTCCGGTTAGACTGGAAGCCGACCCTAACATAGTTGGGAAAAGGCTAGGCATATGATGAGTTAGGATTAAGCAAGGTACACCAATGACATGCTTACAAGGATAGTAACATTACGTAATCACGATTATTCAATACTGTGTAAATATATCACCTATAGGTATGTACAGACGCCAGCACATCAAGCTTCTACAATCTGTCAAATTTCTTTAACAGATTTTCAATTTTATCACTAAAGCATAAGGTTCAAAGTTGATTGGAAAAATTTGACAGTTACGGGTAGCTTGATGTGCTGGCGTCTGTACAACAGTCTTGCTATAAGGTTAACAACTATTCTATTATATATTTAAATGATCATAGATGTTGTTTACTTACCTCAACAGTCATCGTCATCTGCCTAGCCTTTTCCCTTTAATTAACGCATCTCTAAGACAATGTAAATTAAACCGTTCAAAGTATGTTTTAACAAGAAGTCTCTTCTTCCAGGACATACAGGAACGCAAGCAGCAGTTGGAAGACATGGAGGAGAAGGCGGTGAAGGCCGCGCTCATCGAGGAACGAAGTCGCTTCTGTCACTTCGTGTCGTTGCTGAACCCCGTAGTGGTGAGTATACACTCTGTACAATCGTAGGTACTCAGCACACTCACGAAATTGTTAAAAAGTGTGTACCAAGTAGCTTGTTTGACTCTGTGTGCACTGCAAGGGGCCCGTGGCTAAATAATAACAGCCGCACAGGTCTATCGAACAGGTTAAGCTACGCTTGCCGCGGTTGAGCGGTGGATGGGTGACCATCATTACATACCGAGACTTCTCCGTGCCTCGGAAAGCACGTTAAGCCGTTGGTCCCGGCTGTCATTCATGGATCTTTGACAGTAGTTACGGGTAGTCAGGAGCCCGAAAGTCTGACAACCAGTCTTACCAAGGAGTATCGTATTACTCAGTAACTGGGTTGTAGAGGTCAGATAGGCAGTCGCTACATGTGAAATACTGGTATTCAGCTGCATCCGGTCAGACTGGAAGCCGACCACAATACAGTTGGGAAAAGGCTAGGCAGATGATGATGACTCTGTGTGCACTGCCCTGAAACTTATTATTTTTCTGTCGACGTACTGCTAACATTATGAAAGCTATAGCCGTCTCATTATCCTGATGTACTTTTTTATCTTACTGACATAGATCTTTCAGAAACAATCTCTTCGTCGTTTTTCCGTTAAAATCGGAACAGAGAAGGTGGTACATTACTTGACAGACTCTAAAAAAAATGAATTAACCAATGTTTGCAGGAATCTGAAGTGGCAATGCTAGCGGAGGTTGGTCACCTACAGGAAGGTACCGAGCAGCTCATCAGACACACAGCCGAACCTAGGACATTACCTGCTGCCAGTTTACAGGTAATTGTTAGATTACACTGTTCTTCTATTGCCCAGATTTTACATGATAGATCAGCCCGTCGATCCTGTAAAAATCTCACCGTGAAATCATAAGTGAAGTGAACACTTAATAGTGTTAATCCCTAGCGAATGACAGCTCACTCCACGCTCACTTCACACGAGCTTTCACGGTGAGATGGTTACAGAATTGCACGGCTGCTTAGTGCCAACCGCCACTTCTTCTTCCCAGCGAAAGCACTAGGAAGTGGTGAAGGGCGGGCGTTTTGGGGGACTGTCTTTTGTAATTTTGACGTTCGAAAAGTACTGATTCTCAGCCTAGTTTGAATAAATGACTTTTGATTTTGATTGATTTTGATCAGGTTCCTTTAACCCGGCGTCATTGAGGTTGGGTCAAAATTACCGGGCTGGTTTAAAATTTCTAATATTTTTGAAAGTACGCGCGCGACGTTGTTGCCGTTCTGTGCAGTAGCTGGAGCCAATATTGTTTTTTTTTTTTTTGTAATTTTTGAGAGTTATTTTAAAAGTTGATTAAACTCAATTAAACGTACCGGAATTAATATTTTTCTGTTTTATTACCAAAACCAGAATACCTTTATACTGAAATAATGACACAGTTAACGAATTTGCTTAAAAAATATGAAAATACCATGTATTAAATATATGGGTAATATTGACCCACCTCAACGTCCATGTAACTATTTCCTACCACAATGACTCCGGGTTAATTTCAAAAATCAAGCTGTATCAACTAACAATATAATGGCAAGGGAATAACAGCTAACATTTTTGACAGCATTTTACCTACCCTCGTATTTCAAAAACCCTGTTTCAATTAAGTACGTATCATTAAAGACAGATTGCTGCGTAATTGATAGCTTTTTTTTCCTATCTTAAACCCTACGAAGGAATTGGTGTTTTGACGTTCATAAAGAGCTAATTCCTTGCTTAACCCTTATATGCATCGTGATGGAAATTTCCATCAACCAATCCAATGCCATATTTTCGTTTCCACAGAGCACGCGCGGGGATTCCCGAATTGTTTGAGATATTGAAATCATTTTGTTTGTGCCCAGTAGATTCGTTCTGATTACATAAAGATGTAAATTTCCAGCAGGCCGTAAAAAAAAGTATTTTTATGAATATATTTTTTGTAACATTTTTTATTTACTATAGAGCTAATGTTACGTCCAAATAAATTTAATTTGCTTAAAAAGAAAAAATCAGGCAATTAAGGGTTAATATTAGATTTAAAAAGTAGAATTTTGATCATGTTACGCTTTTGAACTCAAAGTTAATCGCCATCATAACATTTCCAGGTGATATGCGACATAAAGTCGTGCTACTCCGGCTGGGCAGAGACCGGGTCCGCGCCGCACTCTCCGTCCACGTCCTCCCGCCTCGGTAGCCGCAAGTCCTCGCTCACGTCCATATCCTCGCTGAACTCGCAGTGTTCCGACCAGCAGCATGGTAAGTGCAGTGGGTATTGTCCCCAGATGAATTGTGATCCTGCATTAGAATATCACGCAAAAAAAAAAATATCTTTCATTGGAACGAGATTTTCACAAGCAACCAAAAAAGTTCCTTGATAATATTGAAATAAGGTTGAAATTCATTTAACTTCCTCTATTCCCAGATAGCATCAACACGGGCAGAGGTACACGGTTAAGGTTATTTCTTTTTGACTTTATTTTAGAGAGACGAAATGTTGATATTTGTTTGGCAAAAAAAACCGCGCTTTACTGCGCTTCACCAAGTCTGTGCTCGCCCTAAAAATGCGTTCTGTGAGCCATCGATTTGTACTATCTTTCTTCCCAAACGTAACTTCATAACATTACTCTTCCTTTCCAGGTGTATCAGGCTCCACAGTGAGCTGCTCCACTCCGATATCGAATGCGTCATCCTCTGGCACCATTCCCGCGCCCAACAGCGACTCACAACACTGCCTGTCACAGGTACAGTATTTTTATCTCACGAAGCCACGCGCGCTTTATTTGTGGTAACCAAGTGTACAAACACGCTGTGGATGTATACGTGGAGACGAGTAGCGACCAGCGTCAGCACATAACACTCACCACACACCGTTCCGACTTCGCCATTGTCTCGGTACCGAGAGCTCCTGCGCTTACACACATATTCACAGCACAGCGTGTTTGTACCACATGTAAAGCGCGCGTCGCTTCTTGAGATATAAATACTATAATGCTGTATAGAGTTACTGTATAGTGTGGAGTGATAGATTTGTATTTGTAGAAGTAATTATTAATATTTTTTTAATTTTTTTTTTATTTGAATTATTTTGTTGTAGTTTTATTGTATTGTTAAAGTGAATGTGAAGTTAGAACTTGCCCCAGAAAATTTTGGATTGATCCTCCAGTTTGACAGTTGAAAAATGCTCGTAAAACTTTGACTATACTCAAAACCTTTATTATTAGGTATACGGTTGACCCACAGATGGCGCTGATGAATTCTTTATTCATGTATTTGATTAAATAATTTAATAACAGAAAAATTGTAGAAATTTTATTTATTATTTAGATAATTTATGAAAACAACTAATTATTTATCTATCTTACCTTATCAAACTGCTGAAGACATTTTCCAACTGTTAAGAATCAATGTAAGTTAGAATTTTTTGAAACAGTTTTTCTTAGATCAGAAGAATTTCGCTTTTTTTCACCCGCATTTTATTTTTTTATTAGTTTTCGCTTCCACCTGATTATGTAGCCATTCCCCCCCCCCCCTAGCCGGCGGCGCGCCTGGCCAGCGTGTGCAGCGCGGACTCCGGCTTCCGCTCGCAGGACGCGCTCCTGCGCCGCTCGCTCTACGTTGACAATGTAAATACCTAGGGACACAGTGTGACCAGTGTGTTTTGGCAGGCGGCTTAAATACAAACTACATAAATACTTAAAAACTTTTTAATGAATTAAATTATAAGAATTTTTTCTCAGGCCAAATAAGATTTTACCGATAATTTCCATGTCCTTACTAGCATTTGTTGAGAACTACTTATCTAAAAATTACATTTTGTTCACGTTGATGGTTTTTGCAAACAGTAACCGCCCTGTCATTTGTTGCCAAGATATACTGCGTTCACGAAATAAAAAGGTACCTCAGTTGTTATTTCATAAAATCAAACGTATAACCTAAAACGCCCCAAGCGGGCCCTGAATAAGAGGTTCAGGCTAGATTGTACTCAACGGTCTGACAGTTTAATTGGTTGGTAACTATATCAGCCAATTTATTCTGTTTCACCTAAAGGAGAATGCCGTCAAATATAGGGCGCCCAGGGGTCGTATTACGAAGCATTAATGCCATCGTGATTCCAGTGCGAAAAAGGGATGGTGCTATCGGTCATGGATAGCTCCGTCTCTCTCTTACACTGGAATCATGATGGCATTAAACCGTCATAATACGGCACCTGTACCAAAAGAAAAGTCCGTTGTCACAACCAAACCTAGTGTATTTGGAGTAGAATTTAATGACCTTCCTATATAGTTATCTATTATTTACATGGATTCCCACAGTGCGCATTTATTTACAATTAACCTACATAATATTTTGAGGTTACGTTCGAGAAAATGACTAATGAACGATGCCGGTGAATGATGGAGGCTTCGCTAAGGATTATCACACAAAGACTACGTTATGGAAAAGCACCGATTTCGTTAATAAGGATTTTAATTAAGTATATTTAAATCGTTAAGATGAAATCAATATTGAAAGTAACGTCATCCGTGACGGCGCAACAAAAAAAATGCAATACGTCACAATAAAAAAGATTTCTTTTTTTTTTGATCGGTCCTCTTTTCTTTAAATGCTTAAAATGTATTCGAAACTAATCATTTAAATTAATACGCAACACGTGACATAAAGATTTTTTACACACATAAAAATATGCCTAATATTATAATAAATCGATTTCGGTAGGTGCTTGCAAATTATCTTCATCACTTAAATGTTTGTTGGCAGTTACCTATATTTTTTACGTAGTAGCAACATTCAAAAATTAAGTGACATAAGAGAAAATACGTACAAAATTAAATAAAAATACTTTTTTATTTTTGACTAGCTGCACCCCGCGGTTTCACCCGCATAAGTCTCGATCCCGTAGGAATATCGGGATAAAAAGTATTATATGTGTTAATCCTGGTTATAAACTATCTGTGTGCCAAATTTAATCAAAATTGGTTCAGCCGTTTGAGCGTGAAGAAGTAACAAACATACACACGCACGCGCTCACAAACTTTCGCTTTTATAATATTAAGTGTGATTTCCGAAATCCGGGTATATTTTTCATAACAAAAACGTAAATCTAATTTGAAAAAATAGGAGTAATTATTTTGGTTGTGACCCGCTGCCTCGCAAGTTGGTATGGTTCCATGGCATTCTCCTTTCCACGGTGAGATTTTTACAAAGTAGACCGGCTTGCACATACTTGAACATTGATGCTAATATTGATGTGATATGATAAAGGTGAGATTAAAAATTAGAGCAAACGATACCTCCCAATTTATTTTATTTTGCATTTTTATATGATTTCTTTTTTTTAGTTATACACTATTAACAAATTGGATCCTAGTTATCTTAAATAAACGTTTATTATAATATATTATAATAAACGTTTACGCAACGTTTATTGCAATAGATTGTAGTTGTAGAGTTGATTGAATTATTGTAGTCTTTTAATTGAATGAATGATTTCCATAAAAATGTGTTGTCTAAAAACAAGTCCAAATATCGAATTTTCATGAAATTTTTGACTATTAAAACCAACAGGTCAAGTCCTGGCAAACAAAATAATTAGTAAAAATATTAATATAATTTACCAATAACATTCCAGGGTTCGGACAATCAGAGCGTTAGCAGCGAATGTATAACTCAGGCGAAAAGTCATATTGAAGATGACCAGTCCGATGACGTGCATGAAGTCATCAGCAATGCAGGTGAGAATCTATCTAAACACTAGTGTTATGTAGACATACGGAGCGTAGCTACCGCTGTATCGCTGCGTACCGTGCAGCTGAGTGTACTACGTGAGCTCGACAAATTGATGTGCGATTAACGCTTATGCGACAAAACTGTACTGCGAATCACTATAGTTCGAATTCACGCTTGTGCGACACACTGAAGATCGACAAGATTACTTCGACGGGACTCTTCGCCGACAGGACACTTCGCCGACAGGGCATAGTTAGGAAATCTGGCGCGTGTTGTGTGGTCACGGTTCTAAATAGATTCAATAGTACCCTAAATAATAAGTTAAATGATGTGGACCATAATATAGATGATGCAAATAAATTGTACGAGAATTTCTTTTCAGTAGTGCACACTCAATTCAATAACACCTTTGAAAAGAAAACAAGAAATATTTGCCCTAATTTTATATTTAGTGACTGGGCAACTAGGGGTATTAGGATAAGCAGAGAAAGATTGTTCGAGCTGTACGGCCTTAAGCCTTACATCAATACTGAAACTTTCAACAAGCATGTTGCTACTTATTCAAAAATTTTTAGAAATACCTGCAAGATAGCCAAAGCACTGTACATCAGCAACAAAATTAAATCAGCAGAAAACAAAATAAAAACAGTTTGGAAAATTATAAATAACGAAACTAGTAGGAATAAAAAACGAAACACTGATTACACATTGGAGACTTCACGTGGTGCCATAAGCTCTAACTCAGAAGTAGCTCAAGAGTTTGTAAATTTCTTTACTAATATACCTTTAAAAACGACAGAAGCCTTAAACCATAGAGAATATAACCACTAGAGAGCGTATGGGCCAATTTCTTCGAAGCACACGACTCACTACTGCGGGCCGGGGGATGAGGAAGAACGCGCGGCTGCAATTGGTCAGTTCAAGGTCAAGTTGCATCGTTAGGGCTGCTTTACTTCATTAAGAGAAAATAGTCGATATCGATAAAATGGATTTTAACATTATAATAAATACTAAATCAAAATCATAGAAATAATATTTAATCAAAATCAATCAATTACAAAAAAAAATCCCGGAAATGGACTGATCGGCCCCGGTCGGGGACAGAAAGAACTAAAAAATCCCGGAAAATACAAAAAAAAAAAACCGACGAACTGAAAACCGAGGAGGTTCTCAGTTCGTCGGTATTTCTTTTTTGAAGTCGGTTAATAGTAGATAGTTATTTTATTAAAGTATGTGAATTGAACAAAAAATGTATTCATTTTATTTTTCTCGATATCAACTTTCAGCTATTAAAGATAACAGCACTATTTTTTACGATAAACATACAAAAGGAAAGAAAGGGATAGAAGCATTAGAATTGTCTAATACAAGAACGAGACTTTTCCAAAAGACATCAACGCGCGACTCAAAAAGTGTGCCCGTTTACCCAACCACCATTTTAAATAGACCCCTGCAGTGGCTTATAATCTGATTAAATTGAAAATTATTTTTCGTAATGTTTATGTACCGATGAAAAGTTATGTCATCCTTTTTGTAACTAGATGTCTAAGAATGTTTCCCACACCACTTCACCGCGCATGAAGGCATTTTGATGCGTTATAATTGCATAAACGTTATAAAAAAATATATTAATTTAGCGTGCACGCAGGTCTAACACTTGGACACAACTAAAATTGCTACTAGTACCGTAGCGTATACATAGGCGACAAAATACTAATAGTTTTCGTGCGTCGGGGCACTGTATACGCAGTCAAGTGGTTATAATAGTCTTTGCCTTAAACTCATCAGCCGACGTATCAATTGAATTATTAAGAGCGAACGTTCCAGGCTGCCCGGTTGAATTTCAATTTAAACATATAAACCCTATGATAGTTATGAAAGCCTTTCGACAAATCAAAATCAAATTGACCGAAGATCTATGGGGTATGTCTATCAAAGTTTGTAAATCCATAATCGAGACTATAGCACCATACTTAGTTTTAGTATTTAATTTGTGTGTAGATCAGGGAGTCTTCCCAGATTTAATGAAATACAGTAAGGTTATTCCACTTTTTAAATCTGGGGACAGCAAAGACACCAATAATTATAGACCAGTATCCGTGTTGCCAGTATTCAGCAAGGTATTCGAAAAGGTAATGCTCAATCAAATGCTTAATCATTTTAACAACAACAAAATCTTACACGACCAGCAATATGGCTTCACCAAAGGCTGTTGTACAACCGACGCCGGTGTCACTTTATTAAAACACATATTTACAGCGTGGGAGGAGGCCCAAGATGCCATAGGAATCTTTTGTGACCTCTCCAAGGCATTTGACTGCGTTAATCATGAAACCTTGCTCTTGAAACTTGAGCATTACGGATTAGGTAAACTTGCGCTCAGTTTAGTAAAATCTTATTTAAATGATAGACAACAAAAAGTTCAAATAAACGGGGTCAATTCACTTGGTTTAAAAGTAAAAATGGGTGTTCCACAAGGCTCGATATACAAGGCTCGATAGGTCCTTTCCTCTTTTTAGTATATATTAATGATCTACCCCATTTATTAAAAAGCCAACCAAAAATGGTGTTATTTGCTGACGATACTTCCTTAATTTTTAAGATAAATAGACGTGCATCAAATCTTGACGACGTAAATAACGCCTTACTGCAGGTGCAAAATTGGTTCACTGCTAATAATTTAGTGTTAAATGGAAAAAAAACGAAATGCATAAGATTTGCTTTACCAAATGTTAAAAGTAGTGATTGTGACATAGTATTGAATAAAGAGAAACTAGAATTCGTCGATAAAACTGTTTTCCTGGGGATCACGCTCGACTCAAAGCTGCAATGGGGTCCTCATATAACATCTCTTGCAGGACGGCTAAGTTCAGCAGCATATGCTGTAAGAAAAATCCGTCAATTCACTAATGTAGATACCGCGAGACTAGTCTATTTCAGTTACTTTCATAGTATCATGTCTTACGGTATTTTACTATGGGGACGGGCTGCAGATATCGAGTCTATTTTTATTCTGCAGAAAAGAGCCATCAGAGCAATATATGGCCTCTGCAGGCGCGATTCTCTAAGGGAACTGTTTAAGGATATTAATATCATGACGGTACCTTGTCAATACATCTATGAAAACATCATGTACGTAAGGAAAAATCTAAATCATTTCACTAAAAGAGGTGACAGACACACCTATAGGACCAGAAATAGGGACCAATTAGTTCAACCAGGCTTCAGACTGGCTAAAGTAGACTCATCCTTCATGGGGTACTGTTTAAAATGCTACAATAAAATACCTCCCCACATACTCCAACTCAACGAAACTAAATTCAAATCTTATATAAAACGCACACTATGCAGCCAAGCATATTATAAGTTGGGGGATTACATCGCTGACAAAAATGCTTGGTTCACCGCTGGTCCTGCTCCACAAGGGCGCATAAACTAATTAATTAGCATTCGAAAATATAGTTGTGAGCTGCTGAAGATTGAAAAAACTATCTTTGTATTGTATAAATTCAATCTCTTAATATTGTATAATTGCATAACACACGTGTGGGCACTATGCAACTAAACTATCAAGCTACCATTTACTGGGTACGTCTTTCATTGACTTGAATGTGCCCTGGCGGCTGAGGGTATGTCATGCTCACTCAAATGTCTCGCTGGTGGTGGCGTGTGTGTTGGATCATTGAGTTCCCTTCAAAATGGTTGAGGTAAATGGTGCTGATCCATACGTCATGTTCGTGAACGGGCGCCGCCAGTAGGGACTGGTCATCTCTTAGCTGCCAAGGCTTATTTTAATTTTAATCTAAGTATTTTCATTTCTGAATTGTTATTTTTTTGTTTTTGTTTTTATCTTTTTTAGTACGGACGCTTTTAACGTGCACGTCTTTCTACATCGTTCTCACATGTATTATTTCAACTTAAATGATGTAACCAAAATTTTGTAACGATTTTTATGATTTAAAAGAGTGTCCGTGGAGTTTCTTGCCCGTTCTTCTCCACAGGTACCTACTACGCTTTGGAATGGGCAACTAGCTTCATCTTTCTGACTGACTGACCCCTTGACAATTCAAAAGTGCCTGTAATTGGTTTACTTGAAATAAATGCTTTGAGTTTGAGTTTGAGTTTGAACCTAACCTAACCTAGCATGGGTAGTGTCAAACTATTGTAATACTGCACCAACGTACTGTCGAATTACAGTACTGTCGCACTACCGTAGTGTCGCACTATTGTCGCGCAATCGTTTGTCGCACAAGCGTGCATTCGAACCATGGTGAGTCGCAGTACAGTTTTGTCGCATAAGCGTTAATTTCATAGAAATTATCACTACATAGTATAAAACAAAGTCGCTTCCGTCTGTCTGTCCCTATATATGCTTAGATCTATAAAAGTACGCAACGGATTTTGATGCGGTTATTTTTAATAGATAGAATGATTCAAGAGGAAGGTTTTTATCTATAATACATGCATAATATAGTAGAGAAACACTGATAATTTTAGAGGTTTCTAATGTGATGTCGTAAATAAACACATTTTTTTGCGCTTACATTGTAAACGCTGGCTGAACCCGTAGAGACAGATCAAAATAATGTACTACAGTATTGTACACCTTAAAAAGGTCTACAAAAAAGTCCGCGATGGTAATGTCTATCTCTTAGGGATAACCCACAATAACCATTTTTTATCCTATACTTTTTACGAGAAATGGTGGCTCTAAAATTATCAGTTTCTCCATTGCACCCGTGCGAAGCCGGGGCGGGTCGCTAGTAAAATATAAATTAAACTAGTTTTTAAATAAGTATTTAAGTCAATCTGTTAAGAACCTGGTACTACTAAGTATTTATAAGTTTGTAAAGGAGACGGGGATTTCTGGGCCTGATTGTAATAAATTGAGGTATAGCTTAAAAAAAAGGTTATATTTTTCTATTTCAAAATGTGAAAAATCAACTCAATTTACAATCTGGAAAATGAGAAATCCAATAATTAAGTTAGGGTTACGAAGTCATTGGAATATCGATTCAATTATAATCGATTAACGTTACAGAGTTCATACTGTTTACGAAAATACTTTCACCAGATAATGAATTCAATTAAAATACTTAAATCTGTTAGAATTAAAGTATTAAGAGTTTAAAATAATTAAATATCTACATAATTAAGATAAATCAATTCACGTTTACTAATCGATTATTGTATTTTTAACCTGTGCTAAATCTGACTTGACATGCATGACATGACATCGACACTCGTTCGTATCGTCTAGTGCGTGTGCATTTTGAGTGTGTTTACTCCCATACTTTTATTCATATTTTCTTCGACCCCTACTTTCCTACGGACTTCTGATCTTCCTTCTTGTACGCCCCTTGCCTTGCTACCATACCGGACACGGAGAACCCCGCTTAAACATTGAACTTGGACTTGTTATTTTGGATTCTACGACCTACCGATTGGATATTGATTGACATCATGGATCGTTGTGTAAATTGTGGCAGTCCTTCGGCAGTCGGGTAAAAAATGACAATTCCACTTCAAAAATCAGCTGTTAAGTACAGATTGTTACGTAACCTCACGTTTCTTAAATCTTTTTTATCTCGGCTCTCAGATTGCCAAAATCTGCAAAATTTTCAGTGATTGTTTGTTAATATAGTAGCTATCAATTGGCACCAATTTCATCTTTTTACATCCAGGCCCAAAATTGTATGAAAGCGTATCGGTCTCCTTTATTACTTTGTAAAAACTTACATATATTTTATTTTTTTTTATTTTATTTGTCGAGTTCACGTAGTACACATGTGCAGCTTGTGTTGGGGGCCCGTATCACTCGGGGCCCCCAGGCTTCAAGTCGTGACGTGGCATCATCATTCTTCTGTTCTTTATTTATTTCTTTATATTATTACAGCATCGGCAACTTGGCCAGATTTAAAGGACACAGCACAATTCGAGCGGGCAGCTTCCGCCATCATGGGTGGCAGACCTCACACTATTTCTGCAGGTACAATGACTAATAATGAACTAACGACTATGGTTCAATGACTATTTGTTGGGCTGATAAAAGTACGGTTCAAGTACAATAATTGCTCTAGTTCATTGATTTGAGATTGGTGATTGTGATATGGAAACATTTCCAAGTAAAGGCCAGTTGAAAAATGCCAAGAATTAGCAAGTTAATTACGTTGCAACAGCTATTGCTTTGAGTTGGTTACCTATCGTAAACATAAATTTTAATTTAATTTGTTGCAGTAACTATTATTTTAACCCTATAGCGCATGATTTTTCTTATCGGCTTAAAAAAATACATTAGCCTGCAAATATGATGCCATTCCTCGAAAAAATATTTCGAAAAATCATAACTCAATAGAAACGTATGTTTTTGTGCATGACACATCATGTATTATAATGTTATTTTGTGTTACGTAGTATCAATGAAATTACAAGATTACACGTAAAATGACAAATATGAACATGAACTTACCTCTACTAATTATTTCGACCCTGAAAATTCTATAATTTTAATTTTATCATTTTTTTGCGATTATAAGTATACGCTGCTCGTTAATCGTATTCAAAGTACCTACCGATTTGAAGAAAACATAAATAAATGTTTGTCTACAGATTTATCCAAAATATATGGTACTAAATTTGAATTTCGATACTCAAATACATAATAGTTAATCTTGTCAACATTAGATCACGCTACTTGGATCGATTTTAAAAATATAAGACATTTTTCGGTATGTCCCATATGTGGGACACTATGCACTGTAGGGTTAAAATTATGTACTTTATTGTGCGAAAGAGATAGAGCTTTACATATCGTATAGCTTGTTCTCTTTCTCACACTGAATTTGATTCCACTTTGAGCACGAGTCCGGTGTCCCGCAGCGTACGAGCGCGGGCACGCGCGCGCGGCGCTGAGCGCGCACACGTTCGCGCTCGCCGAGCGACACGCGCCGCGCGACGCGCAGCTGTACGCGCGCCCGCCGCTACCCACTGTGAGTTGCGTACAGACCTTTTAAAAATATATACAAATATTTTGACGTTCAAAAAGTGCTGATTCTCAGCCTAGTTTGAATAAATAACTTTTGTTTTTTGAAATTTCAACGGTTCAGCATAAGTTGACTTCTTGGTTTTTTTTTTTTTAAAGCTGTATTTTAGGAACTATTTCAGTTAAATAGAATCACACGCTTAAAATATAACAATTCTAAATCAACAGTCTGAACCCTTATATTTTAGTAGTTAAAGTTTTCCTTGAATATCATCACCGTCTTTAATAAATATATGTTAAAATGGAGCGTCTATATTTAGTGCCTGTTTTAAACTTATTTATATATCCTCAGAGATGTTCATCCCTCGAGCGTCCGGCAGTGCCCAACAAGTCTGCCAACGCGAACACTTGTCAGCAGGAGTTCAAGGCGAGCAAACCCTCGTCTTTACCGCCGCATCTTACTAAAGGTAACTATTTGTCTGTCTGTTACTATACACTGCTGACTTTAGCCCACGTTCGCACGGACGTAAAAATATCGCTACGAGATTTTATCGCGCGCTGGATTTTCAACTCGCTGTTGTTGAAAATCCAGTGCGGACTTAGGGTGTGTCCATTAATTACGTGAGGCGATTTCGGTGATTTTTCGACCTCCCCCCCCGCCCCCCTTGGTGAGAAAAGGGAAGTAATACCCGGAGAGAATACAAAAGAAATACTTTTTATTTTATTTAAACGGAACGACAAACACCTACAACATAAAACTGTAGACCATAACGCTGCTCACAGATTAGCTATAATTATACATAATAGTGAAAATAAACGCTTTTCAATACATTTAAAAGAAGTACTAAGTAATTCGAATGATTAAATTGTGAAATGTGGGTGTGTTGCTAAAGAACATCTCTGCCGAAACCTTCGGGAAATTTGAGGAGTGATATTTTGTTATGTTATGTGTAAATAATTCAAACGGCAATAAGTTCAAGGTCTGTCCAAACAAATGGTACCGTGCAGTTTAACTCTGTTGTATCCTGCAAAAAAGCTTACTCAAATTTTCTAGCTGTACAACTTTTGCACAGGCGATTTTGAAAGACATGTAACTGGGCTGTTTACAGACGAAAGCGGGCAGTATACATATGAATTATATTATTACACCAGGCGGCCTACTCTCTATGTGCATCAACGAAGAAACGGGCCCGTCCGAAAGCAATTCCACTCTTTTGTTCAGACTCCAAACTAATCTTATGTCCGTAGGTGTTACGGAGTAGGAAATGCCCGTAACTTCGGCCGAAACTATGAATGTCATGCTTAGGGAGTAGACCTGTTGATTAATTACTTTGAGATTTAACAGTAGCTATTGTACACACTCAGTCACCTGCCCTGGTTCCAATTTATTATGCCTGCCGGTCGATTCTGTAAAAATCTCACCGTGAAATCATAAGTGATAAGTGACGTGAGCACTTAATAGTGTTAATCCCTAGCATTAGGGAATGACAGAGCTCACTTCCCGTTCACTTCACCTAAGTTCTCACGGTGAGATTTTTACAGAATTGCACTGCTGTATTACAGAACCTTATTCAAGACTGCATTACTCAAAATATTCGTTCAGAGCCATTTAATTATTGGTCCTTAAACAGCATCATTATATTTTATTTACTCCTGTTGCATGTCTTTTGTTATATGTATATATTTATTTAGATATTTATTCATTGTATCGTGTAAATGGTACACCACAGACTACCTACAGTATTTGTCTCTCCTTCCCTTTTCAATCCATCCAAAGGTTGTCTTTAAAAGATCGATAAGATAAGACCGCCCATTGTGTCACCCTTTGTAAAATTTCTATATTTATGTCTGTAATTTATGTGGTGTACATAATAAAGAGTATTGTACGTATGTATTATATTTTATCTATAATATGTATGTATTTAGAAATATATATGTATGTTTATCAGTTGTCTAGTACTCATAGCACAAGATCTGCTTAGTTTGGGACTAGATGGCGTTGTGTGAAAGTTGTTGAATATTATTATTATTCTATTCTATTCTATTCATTAGAATAGAATAGAATACTGTATTACAGAACCTCAGTCTGGTTCTGTAATACAGGAGCAGACTTCGGCGCGGCATGTACTCTTTTCCATTATGTAATGCTTCCTTTATAGTTTTATCAACCAATAATATTAATAAAAACTATTCTTTCTTCTTAGAAATGCCTCAAGCGCTGTACGTGAACATGTCCGAGCTGGCAACACTAGCGGCGTCGCGCGCGCAACAGCAACAACAGCAGCAACATAACGCCGAACATCCGCAACAGGAGAAGGTTAGTCTTTGTTATTATTGTAACCATCTTTATACAGCAACTTCTGTCAAAAGATGTAACCAGGCCGCAATCGATCGATGACTTCTTCGTCGCGTGCTTTATTACTGCAAGTTGTGTCCCTGAAAGGCATAACGACGACATTTGACATAACATGAGGGGCATGGGGGGGCAAGGGGGGGCATGGGGGGCTGTTGAGGGGCTTGTGGCTAAGTAATAACAGCCGCACGGCTCGATCGATCAGGTTAAGCTACGTTTGCAGCGGTTGGTCCGTGGATGGGTTCCCATCTGTACATACAAAGACCCATTCGTGCCTCGGAAAGCACTTTAAGCAGTTGGTTCCGGCTCTCATTCGTGACGCTTTGACAGTCGTAACGAGTCGTCAGAAGCCCGAAAGTCTGACAACCAGTCTTATCAAGGGGTGTCTTATTACACAGTAACTGGGTTGTGTAGGTCAGATAGGCAGTCGCTTCATGTAAAATACTGTTACACAGCTACCACCGGTTAGACTGGAAGCCGATTCTAACATAGTTGGGAAAAGACTAGGCAGATGATGATGATGAGGCGACTGTTGATGAAGATCGACAGTGATATAAGTATCTATTTTTTTGGCTAAAAATATATACTTACTTATACAAAACGTCGAAAGTGAGCTTGTGCCAAGGACACTTAAATATAAGCCGCCCTTTATTCCACTTTATTTATTATGTAAAAAAAAAATATCATACATCAGTCAAAAAATAAAAATAATTTATGTTACCTCATTACATCAATCTAGAACTATCGTGGTCGTATCACTGCCGTTTTACATTTGGTTAACCTTTTACTATAAACATTATTGGCATATACACAGTTCAGTCAGAAGACCAAGAGCGGTGCGGTTTTTTTTTTTCTCGTTAGCCAGAAAACGCCAGAAAACAAGCGTGATGCTATGTTATGTTTTACGAATCTTTTTAAATTAACAGCTATTAATACCATAACAAATGATTTTAGTGTCGCGGGAAAGCTTAAAACAGTCTGAGCTGAGTTATATACGAACCCGGGGGACTTTTGAAATTACACTTTAATATCAAATCCGAAATTACAAACAGTGGAGCACAATGGTAGAACTAAATATTATATTGATTTTGAAGAAAACAAAAACTGCATTTTTATTTCTCCCAAAAAAGATCATGATTCCTTCAACCATTCTGCTCTACTCTACTACTAAAAATTTCTTAATTCAACCCACATGCCGCAACCTGTATTTAAACTGATATAGCTCAGTTCGGACTGATTAAAAATTTCGTTACAATTAAGTGATTACTGTCCAATTTCTATAGTTACAAGTTAGTCTTGAATTTACCATAAACATATTCTAATTGATGCAATTCAGTGCCTGATTCCCCGGACGAGACTTCTTTCAAATAAAAAAATACTTCACTGGTATTTGAGCAGCGGTGTAAAGTATAACCACACATATTTTTAAATTTTCTCTTATGCAAAGTCTTGAAACAAAAAACAAACAAAAGAAAGAAAGAAAAAAAAAATGTTGAGGAAGGCTCACCTTTCAGCTTTTCTGTGTTTAAATAATGTTATAACAAAACATGGGATTTAAAAAACGCTTAAAAAAATAACGAGAAATAAAATGTCGATTTCAATATTAAACATAAAAATAACTTAATTGATAGTTAATTACAAGCTGCCAACCAAGATGGCGTATCAACCTACTTCCGGACGACCGAGAAATCATATCTTAATACACACCACTTACACTGCTACATAGATCTTTTGGCGCTCGAATGACATTGACAAGGAGGCGCTGTTGATAAACGTGTGCGACTATTTTGTGTAATGCATTAGAAAAAGTATTGGCCCATATTGGCTCGAAAAAGGAAAGGGAGGCTTTTGCGTTTCGGTGGGATGATACGGGCAAATTATTTTTATTATTATTTATTAGAATAAGAGAGTGTGTCCTTATGACCACACTATATAAGTGAAAACTCACAGTAAACGTGGCTGATGGCAGCTGATAACGAGTGGAACCGAGTATACGCGATCCAACTTCACCGACCGTCTGCAGCCGCGTATACTCGATTCAGCGTCGCCGACCCGACCGTGACGGTTCAGTTTCGTGCGCTATTCGGAAAGAGCGCAAAGACTTCTTTAGGCGCACTTTGCGCTCTTTCTGAACAGCGTATCGCTTTCGTATTGTTTGCGAGGTAAAGACACCTCGCAAACAAGATGGCGGCGTTAGTTCCGATTTTGGCCGCGCGCCAAAAGAACCTAGTAGCGCTATTTAACTTAAGTTGAAATTAGTTCAAATGAAAATTTCTCATGTTAGTAGTTTTGTCCAGTGTGAATAGTGGCTGGTCCCGCCGTTGTCGGTTTGATCTGGGAACAAAGATTTTCGTAAGCAATTACTCGGTGAAATTATAAATAGTTTGTAGTAAACGCTGCACGGATATTGAGGGTTGCGGTCTATGAAAAGTGGAGAGTTTACCATGGCGTGGGAGCAAGTATCCTGTACTTAAAGAATAATAATAACATCAAGCTGTCTTTGATCCACTGGAGGGCAAGGGCATAGAGAAAAAAACGGGGACTGATCCATCCCCTGCATTTGGCATGTATTTGATTGAAATGGTTTAATTTGGTTTTGGGCACGCAGTCTTGAGAACATTATAAGGCAGGCATTCCATCAACACAGCAGTGGTAGTCCAGTGGTAACGACCCCGGCTTTGTAGGTCGTGGGTACGAACACAACAGGTAACTTTAATTAGTGTAAACCATTTCATGACCACTGTTCGGAAAAACGGTGAAGGAAAACATCGTGAGGAAACCGGCATATCCTAGAACCAAAAATTCGAAGACATGTGACATGTAACTACCAACCCGCACTAGGCCCGGGTGGTAGATTAAGCCTCGGATACACTAGGGGACATTTTGTCCCGCAACATGTCGCTGCAACGTTGCAAAATGTCCCGCAACAAGTTCCGCAACATTTTACGTGACGCGGGACATGTTGCTTGCTCCCGCTCCGAGAGCGAGAGCACGCCGCGACGTTCTCTCGGGACATTCACGTAGTTGTCGAACGCCATATTCCGCAACATGTCGCTTCATTTGTCCCCTAGTGTATTCGAGGCTTTGGGGACTGTGGGGGCTTGTGGCTAAGTAATAACAGCCGCACGGGTCGATCTATCAGGTTAAGCTATGCTTGCCGCGGTTGGTCTTTGGATGGGTGACCATCTTTACATACCAAGACGCTTCCGCTTTCCGAGGCACGGAGGGCAGTGCCTCGGAAAGCACGTTAAGCTGTTGGTCCCGGCTATCATTCGTAGATCTTTGACAGTCGTTACGGGTCGTCAGAAGCCCGAAAGTCTGACAATCAGTCTTACCAAGGGGTATCGTATTAACCAGTAATTGGGTTGTGGAGGTCAGATAGGCAGTCGCTCCATGTAAAATACTGGTATTCAGCTGCATCGGGTTAGACTGGGAGCTGACCCCAACATAGTTGGTAAAAGGCTAGGCAGATGATGAAGTATTCGAGGCTTTACAGTGCACTCCCTCTCGACAAGAGGAGGCATGTGTCCCAGTAGTGGGAACATTATAGGGTGATCATGCTATTCCACCAACTGCGCTCCCTTGAAAAAATACCATCTTTGTGTAACATCTTCGGATTGGAAAATGAAGCAAATCCAATAAAGGCAGACCATAGCGGAGAGATGAGCCGAACAACCAATAGGATTGTGTAGTTTTCCATTTTACCGCCTAGCTTTAATGCAATACATAGCCTGTTGATTCTTTATAAGTCCTCTCCACTTTCGTAGAAACTTTCACAGATATGAGGGTTTTTGGCTTGTCATAGCTTTTTCCCCACAGCACTGATGAAAAAACCAGTGGATACAGCCACTAATATTGTAGAACTCACAATTTATCCCAGTTGAACTTGCCAGCGAGCACCTCGGATATCTGTCCCTCCTTCAGTTGCTTCTTGACCACTCTTTCGACCAGACGTAAAGATGAGAACATGTTCTGAACCGAAGACGGCTGACGGTTGCGGGAAGTTACCTGTAATGTTTACATTATACGATTTATCATAACATATTATTCAATGGTCATGTGACATGATATTTGTAGGAAAATAATTTTAGCAGTTTAGCTAGCGACAACTCTTGTGACAAACCTCATCTAAACTTCATCTAAGAGAATTGAAGTTTAGTAGGTGGTAGTTTTATGAAGTATTTACATAGTTTAAAAAGCTAACAGTCTTAAAATAATAATATGTACAAGTATATAAAAAGAAGGGCAAATAATCAAAGGGTATTAAAAAAATCGTCCGTATCGCTGTCAACAGGAAACGTGCCCAAAAGGCTGGCAGCATTGCCACGTTGTATGGCAATGCTGATTCTTTGGCCAAAAAATAGGCCAGCCCTCTGGTCACGTGAATAGTCGACCATCCGCTTGGCGATGTCCTGAAATAATAGGTGGGTACTCGGACTCCATGGCCCTAGTATTTCAACCCCAAACGGCTCGAACATATAAGTTCCAAAGAGGTTGGAGTATTGCCGTTTGAGGTTTTCCGCACCTGCAGTAGCCGCACCAGCATAGCTCATCGTGCTTGGAAAAAGGTGTTAGTTGAATCTTTTGCCGTCATACACAAACATACAAAACGAGCCTTTATAACAAACGACCGCCTCGTTAGTCTAGGGGTTGCAAGCGCTAGTGCTGAGCATGAAGTCCTGCACCCTAAATGCGTAACACACTATTACTCTCAATTTGAATAATTTTGAAGCATATTGCTAATCCATTGGTCCATATGTTCGAAAAATATGTCTGCTCTACAACGTAAATAACGCAATGAATGTTGTTGAACTGTCAAATTGAAACCCATTGCTACTGATAGTGTGTTACGCAATTAACCTGCTCGGTTCGATTCCTTTGTTTGGGCAAATTGATACTGGAGTTTCTCTTTCTATCTGGATTTTCTCAGTAGTGGCACGGAGTCTTTGTGCCCGGTTGGGTGCAATAGGCTATTACATGAGACTTAAGCGTAACTGGCAGAATGTGGGTGTACTATAATAATAATAAGTACTTTATTCCAGACCATGGTGTCCATTTAGTAATACATAAAACTACCCTCAACAAAATATACAACGTGTAACGTTAAATGCGCAAAACCTGAAAATAGTTTGATCAGGATAACGAGCAGAATTAATTGAACCACTTTTTAATATAGGTCATATTTTTCAAAAAATCTTCATTAAAAACGTTGCCGTGTCTATTTATTAATAGGTCAAGCAATCCAATGTCAGCGACAGACGACTCCTCCCTCGATAAAGCGTCGTCGCAGACGCAAGAAACGATCAGAATGGCCGGTAAAACTAAAACAGCACACAAAACCTTTACAATTTTTTTAATGACTTATTTTCTCTCTGAAATAGGTCAACTGAATTAAAAATCAGTTGGGGTGTCTGAGGTTTTGCGCATTTAACGTTACACGTTGTATAAAAAGAAAGTAAACTAAACAATCACTACTGCGCCATTTCATGACAAATGGCGCAGCAATGACTGATGTAACTACAGTGCAGCCGACTGACAATCATGCTAAGGAGGCTGTTGGCGCTGCCACGTACTCTACCCACCAGGGATGCGGATCTTTTATGCATCGTAGCGTAAAAGTAGTCTACGCGATGTCCAGCAAACATCCCTGATGCACTACAGAATCGACGCAGCCCCATCAGCACCCTGAACGCATTATCAAATTGGACTCGGAGGGTACTGTTAGACTTTTGAGTATAGTCGGCCCACAGGTTGCACGTGTAAAATGATGTACAGACGCCAGCACATCAAGCTACTACAATCTGTCAAATTTCTATAATAGATTTTCAACTTTATCGCTAAAGCATAAGGTTCAAAGTTGATTGGGAAAATTTGACAGTTTCGGGTAGCTTGATATGCTGTTGTCTGACCTAAAAGTGTAATTAGGACTACTGTCGAACAACTTTTATGGACGTGGACGTGCACGATAGTATCA
Source organism: Eremobia ochroleuca (assembly GCA_949629135.1). Taxonomy (NCBI): domain Eukaryota; kingdom Metazoa; phylum Arthropoda; class Insecta; order Lepidoptera; family Noctuidae; genus Eremobia; species Eremobia ochroleuca. Next base: position 3,702,319 of record OX451408.1, read on the forward strand.
TCACGTTAGAAATTGTAAAAGCACACATTCCCTTACCATAATCTCAACAGCGTCGAACAGCTTGCTCATCTCCTTCTTCTCCCTATCAGTGAGGGTGGGGTCCTCCCAGTTGAAGATCTCACTGTCTCTCAACTTGATCTTTATTTTCTCCAAAGTTATTGGCGGTTCCTGACCGTCGTGAATCTCACCGGATTTGTAGACTGCTTTCAGTTCTGTTTGGATTTTGTCTTCTAGGGGACTGGAATGAGATAATTAAGATTGAGATAAGTTTATTGTTTGAAATTTTTGAATTTACAGGCTTTCTGGATCGGACTATTTTTTTTTCACAAAATTATATATATTTATTTACCATTATTTATTTTACCATTTATGTACAGACGCCAGCACATCAAGCTACTACAATCTGTCAAATTTCTTTAGTAGATTTTCAACTTTATCGCTAAAGCATTAAGTTCAAAGTTGATTGGGAAAATTTCACAGATTCGGGTAGCTTGATGTGCTGGCGTCTGTACACACATTTATAAACAGACAAGAAAAAACAGAACAGAAAAATAGGTTTTTGTTATTGCTAAATGGGCCTGCTCTCTTGACCTCGATCACGCCTGATGGAAAGTGATGGATGTGGTCTATGATAAAAAACACGACAACGACCCGTTTGTCTTTGGAACAGTTATAGTTATTGATTCCAAACATTTACTCGAATCATTCTTTCAAAAAATGTCATGTCAGTTATACACTCTCCATCAATAAAGAATTCACCCCAAATAAAATGGGTCAAGGCTAGGCAGAGAGTGAATATTTAAAATAACCTCCATGAATGATACTTTAATTATATACACCGGTAGTCAGCACCGCACTAATGAACTTCACATTGTGCGAGAAGGACGCACTAACAACCAGTGTTTTCATATCAAGACCATTCCTTTCGCACGCGTTCCTTTGGCAATGCAAAAGAAACATTAAATAACTGACACATGAAGTTTGTTCACAATTTGAAACTGTCGTCTGGAATTAGTGACGTGCCGCGCTCTGATTCGCATCCAATGACGCGTGCCAAAGGCTTTATTTTTACGCATTTATTTCTCAAACGTATTAATAAATCTAAAATCTTTTACAATTTTTAATATTTAGCTCACAACCATTCTACAATACAACATTTATAAGGTATTTTCTTACTGTTAACTAGCCTATTTACCTACCAAGCCTTGAACAAGGCAAATATATCGTTCGTGCTGATAAGAGAAAAGAAGAACAATTAGAATGCATTTTTTATCTTTTCGCCCTTAGAATGCTTTATTACAAACTCATGCGATATGAAATTTTATTTTATTTTATTTTTATTTTTTTCGGAAATCTTACAGCTACTAAACACAATATTTAGAGTTGATAACATGATGATGGCCAGTTACAAGTTTTCGCAGATAGCATCTTTACGAAATATACTACTTTGGGCTTACCCATCATACGACTTACGTAAATATCCGTAACATAATTGGGGTTTTTCGTACATTCAGTTTTCAGTCATAAAAACCGATATCGCCGTGATTTCTAAGAAAAGAACACTTTATAAACTACGTGTAATTGCTGAGGTTTTTGTAAAAGTTACAGCAATGTGATTATTTCAGTACTTAATTTTTAAAAAAATGAATCGATTTAACAGATGTTTTAATCCGTTTTAAAGATTTGTTTTGTTTGTTTTGTTTTGATTTGTATGTGTGTTTGTTTGTTTGTGTCTGTCCTACCGCCGACGAGGAAGCGACTAGCTATCAACGATTGTCTCGCTTGAGAAACGTACAAAAGATTGTAAGTCCCGTACAAGCATAAGAGATACATACAGCATGCTTTTTTACCGGCTCCAAATTTTTACAGGGTGTTCCACCCATGAATATGAATAACTTTCACTATGGAACCAACTCTGAGATCACGAAAAAAAAAACAGCTGTTTCATAAATTTTGGTCAAGTGGGTATTGAACTTTTGTATTAAACAGCTGATTTTGTTTTCGTGATTTCAGAGTTGGTCCCATATTGAAAGTTGTTCATATTCATGAGTAGAACAGCCTTTAAAAATTTGGAGCCTGAAAAAAAACATCCAGTATATTAATAGTTGATCTCTGTCTGTTCAATTCGCCGAGAGTACCCGTTTGTCGCAACGACAAAAGCCATCAAACAGAATACTCGTACAACAAAGCTCGCCTGGCGGGCAGAATACTCGCTGAAAGACTCACGCTTGGTACGTAAGCATGTGTGAGTGACAATCTTTGCTCATCTGTCTGCATTCGTGAGACATGCCTGGTAAAACCAGCAATAACAAATGATTTACTCGCCTGAGAAAAATATAAGGTCCCATTAAAATAGGTGGACAAACTTTTACAAATCATTCAGACCACCAAAATAAGGACAATGGTAAAAAAAAAAATAAGAAAAATGCATTAGATACCTTAAAAAAAAAAAAAATCAGTTAGCGAAAATGCACTAAACATTTTGGTTACCCAATGCATAAACACATCCATGTCTGCTATCTCATAAATTCTGATTCTACGAAATAATGGTCCAGGCGCACGTGGCCATGTCACCACCCGCCGGTTTCATTGTTCAACTCATGCCATCTCACTCTAACATAGCCCTTCACCGCGGGGATGCCCGGGGCGAAGGGCCGCTGACGTAAAATATGACAAATTGACAATGAAGCCATTTCAGTTTTCGTCGCGCAACCGAGCCAACAGAACATGTTACATGAAAGTCTGCGTGTGTGTTGTTACGTAGTTATCACAATCGACAACAATGCCTTATTACGCGTACAGCAACCAAGAATACTTGGAAATGGTCCTGTGTTATCGTGAGTGCAACAAAAGCTTACGACAAGCCCAAATCCTTTATCAAGAAAGATTTGGAAGGCGGCCGAGCCTCGCCATAATCCTGAGAGCAGTACAGCGCCATCGTGAATGTGGCACCTTCATGCCACCAGCGGTTGACGCAGGAAGACCGCGCTATCCGGTGCGCCTTGAAGAAGACGTTTTAGATTTCTTTAGAATACACCCCACGGCGAGCACTGCCGATGCCGGTCGTGTATTCAACGTCAGCGATTTTTACGTGTGGAAGAAGCTCCTTCGTGATAAAGGCCACCATATCATTGCACTCGTGTGCAAGAACTGAATTTTGTAGGTGGCTACTGCAACAACCCCAACGTCACATTCTCTGGACTGATGAATGTACTTTTACACGTGTTGGGTTATTTAACATACATAATTCCCATTACTGGACAACTATTAACCCAAATAAAGTGAGACCGGACTATTACCAAACACGGTTTAGTGTAAATGTGTGGGTAGGAGTGCTAGACAATAAAGTTTTAGGGCCTGTTTCTTAACCGTTTAAACAATAATACGTACATAGACTTGTTACGTAACGATGTTGAAACAATGTTAGAAGATGTACCCCTGGTAGTCTGGCGTGACCTCTACTTCCAGCATGATGGCGCGCCAGCACACTTCGCTAGAAACGTAAGAGACTATCTCAATTCTCGGTTCGGAGACCGGTGGATTGGTCGGGGTGGTCCTGTCCCGTGGCCTGCTAGGAGCCTGGACTTGACTCCGCTTGATTTTTATTTCTGGGGTCGTGCTAAAGATTTATTGTACGGTGAAAATGGACACTTAATAGCCAGCGTGAATGAGCTATGTACGCGAATCACCCTCGCATTTGAAACAATAAAAAGTGAAAGTGACACTCTTTTAATAGTGCAAAGAAATTAAACGCGCTCGCAAGTGCATCGCTCAAAACGGTAGGCACGTTCAACAATGAATGTAATTACGTACCTATCCACCTATCGTCGTAGAGTAAGTAGTATTTATATTAATTATTGTAAATAGGGCTGATTCTAATTTTTAACCATGACTGATTCAGTGTTTTACTGTTATCGAACTTTAAATAAATAAAAAAGATTCATAACACTACATTGTATCCACTGCGCGCTTGTTTGTTTACAACTTTCTGCATTTGCTTTAATACTTTGATAACAGTTCAGCACGCAATTAGACAGTCCAAAGCCTGGTAAAGTGTGATGGGAAATTAGAATCTTTTCTTTTCGTACCTAGACGGTTCATAATCATGTGTTCAAGGAAAGTTTATTCACCCCCAATATTAGCCTGTTTTCAAATTGCGCGTCTTAGGTTATTTATTTTCGACTTTATTTTAAGGCTCACAATGTTGATTTTTGTTTGACACTGACAACCGCGCTAAGCAGCACCTCGCCATATGTGTCGGCCCTAACAGCACTGGCCGCCCGAGTGCAAGTACCTACCCATAAGGATGGGTTTATTCTAGAGTGCCGGCTGTGGTGCCGAACAATTTATTATTTTCGATCAAAATAAAATCACTTTAATCATTGTTTTTTTTGCTTGGATATCTTTGGTTAGACGTACTGAACGCTGTATTAAAATTTGTCCAACTATTTTAATGGGACCTTATATATAAGGTCCCATTAAAATAGGTGGACAAACTTTTACAAATCATTCAGACCACCAAAATAAGGACAATGGTAAAAAAAAAATAAGAAAAATGCATTAGATACTTTAAAAAAAAAAAAAATCAGTTAGCGAAAATGCACTAAACATTTTGGTTACCCAATGCATAAACACATCCATGTCTGCTATCTCATAAATTCTGATTCTACGAAATAATGGTCCAGGCGCACGTGGCCATGTCACCACCCGCCGGTTTCATTGTTCAACTCATGCCATCTCACTCTAACATAGCCCTTCACCGCGGGGATGCCCGGGGCGAAGGGCCGCTGACGTAAAATATGACAAATTGACAATGAAGCCATTTCAGTTTTCGTCGCGCAACCGAGCCAACAGAACATGTTACATGAAAGTCTGCGTGTGTGTTGTTACGTAGTTATCACAATCGACAACAATGCCTTATTACGCGTACAGCAACCAAGAATACTTGGAAATGGTCCTGTGTTATCGTGAGTGCAACGAAAGCTTACGACAAGCCCAAATCCTTTATCAAGAAAGATTTGGAAGGCGGCCGAGCCTCACCATAATCCTGAGAGCAGTACAGCGCCATCGTGAATGTGGCACCTTCATGCCACCAGCGGTTGACGCAGGAAGACCGCGCTATCCGGTGCGCCTTGAAGAAGACGTTTTAGATTTCTTTAGAATACACCCCACGGCGAGCACTGCCGATGCCGGTCGTGTATTCAACGTCAGCGATTTTTACGTGTGGAAGAAGCTCCTTCGTGATAAAGGCCACCACCCATATCATTGCACTCGTGTGCAAGAACTGAACAAATTAACATTTTGTAGGTGGCTACTGCAACAACCCCAACGTCACATTCTCTGGACTGATGAATGTACTTTTACACGTGTTGGGTTATTTAACATACATAATTCCCATTACTGGACAACTATTAACCCAAATAAAGTGAGACCGGATTATTACCAAACACGGTTTAGTGTAAATGTGTGGGTAGGAGTGCTAGACAATAAAGTTTTAGGGCCTGTTTCTTAACCGTTTAAACAATAATACGTACATAGACTTGTTACGTAACGATGTTGAAACAATGTTAGAAGATGTACCCCTGGTAGTCTGGCGTGACCTCTACTTCCAGCATGATGGCGCGCCAGCACACTTCGCTGGAAACGTAAGAGACTATCTCAATTCTCGGTTCGGAGACCGGTGGATTGGTCGGGGTGGTCCTGTCCCGTGGCCTGCTAGGAGCCTGGACTTGACTCCGCTTGATTTTTATTTCTGGGGTCGTGCTAAAGATTTATTGTACGGTGAAAATGGACACTTAATAGCCAGCGTGAATGAGCTATGTACGCGAATCACCCTCGCATTTGAAACAATAAAAAGTGAAAGTGACACTCTTTTAATAGTGCAAAGAAATTAAACGCGCTCGCAAGTGCATCGCTCAAAACGGTAGGCACGTTCAACAATGAATGTAATTACGTACCTATCCACCTATCGTCGTAGAGTAAGTAGTATTTATATTAATTATTGTAAATAGGGCTGATTCTAATTTTTAACCATGACTGATTCAGTGTTTTACTGTTATCGAACTTTAAATAAATAAAAAAGATTCATAACACTACATTGTATCCACTGCGCGCTTGTTTGTTTACAACTTTCTGCATTTGCTTTAATACTTTGATAACAGTTCAGCACGCAATTAGACAGTCCAAAGCCTGGTAAAGTGTGATGGGAAATTAGAATCTTTTCTTTTCGTACCTAGACGGTTCATAATCATGTGTTCAAGGAAAGTTTATTCACCCCCAATATTAGCCTGTTTTCAAATTGCGCGTCTTAGGTTATTTATTTTCGACTTTATTTTAAGGCTCACAATGTTGATTTTTGTTTGACACCTCGCCATATGTGTCGGCCCTAACAGTACTGGCCGCCCGAGTGCAAGTACTTACCCATAAGGATGGGTTTATTCTAGAGTGCCGGCTGTGGTGCCGAACAATTTATTATTTTCGATCAAAATAAAATCACTTTAATCATTGTTTTTTTTGCTTGGATATCTTTGGTTAGACGTACTGAACGCTGTATTAAAATTTGTCCAACTATTTTAATGGGACCTTATATAACTTTATGATTCACAGTAGTTCTTATAGTCCGCATATTGCTCGCTCGTTAAAATTCTGATTAAACACGTATTCGGAGCGTATCAATCGATTTAAAATAAAAATAATTTGTTTGACTCACCATGACCCAATGTTTTGTATGTTTACTGCTATTCTGAGAAAAGAATGGAGAAAAAAACTTGGTTAAATCCGTAGTAAATAGTATACTTTCCAACGTACTCGAGCATAAATATATTACTTATATATTGTATGATTCATACATTAATATATGACGCCAAATTGATCATTTGTGGAAAGCGTATACAAATGGGAGCACAAATATGTTACATCGAAGGAACACCAAAACTATCTGACGAGATATGTGAGGCCAAAATATAGGATGCTGCATCTGCTTCATAAAGATGTGTCACCTCTTAGAATTCTATAATATCGGACATGTCTTGCGTTATAAATATCGGATATTAATATTGAGGTTGTTATTATTGCTAATGTAGTATGTAGGTACCCCACTGAAATCTAAAATGTCTGAATTTTAAAAGAAACCTTGTCTTTTGAGTCTCATGTTTTTATCAAGTAAGTGTTACATTATGGAACCAACTAACGGAATAATATTAACTGAATATTTATCGTGTATTGAAAAAGAAAAGCAAGTACTCTCCATATTGAATGAATGATATGTAAAGTACGGTCTACATAATTCTTATCTAAGTATGTTGTTGGATTGAATGTTTGAAATAATTATCGCCAAGCACCAATTGAAACGCGAATCCAATCGTTTATTGCACACGCTTGTGGAAAACTAATATTAAATAATTTGGAAAATCCAAAAGTGCACGACTCATAATGCTCATTTGAACGTATAAAAACCATATATCCGATACCGTACAACCGTATATCTGATATTATATTAGTTAGTTTTTTATTATTTATTAATAATAATTAAACGACTTTGAATAAAAGAGCCATTTTCAACAGGGTTCCTCCTATGGGTGAAACGAATGTATTAAAAAAAATTGACTCAATTAATTGACTTTTTCGCAAGCTACAATGTTTTCAGGTTTCACGCTTGATTGATGGGATTTTTTATATTTTTTATATTTTGATGTTTTTTCGTTTCTGCTGCATTTAATCAATTTTTGAAAAGTACAGAATAAATCTCCATTAAATTATTTATAAAATGGTATATAAATTAAGTAGGTTCTCTGTACTAGCAGGAGTATACAATAGAGGAAGTACAGTTGCAGAAAGGAGGCAAAAAAAATGTTTCGATCGTAAAGCACTCTCTAATGCTTCGCATTATGAGTCGTGCAATTGTGTGTTTTAATTAATGACATATTGTTCAAGACGTTATAAACATAATATACCATGACGCCTGTAATACCCGAAAGTTTAGGCAGAGGTGTACCTATATTAGGTACACCGTTCCGTCAATTATGAATGTCTCATGTAATAGGCGGCCAGCTTATTGGCATCAAGCGGGCACAAATCCAGACTCCGAGCTGCTACTGAGAAATTACAATTTCACGTTGCCCTACCTGGGAATCGAAACCAGGAGTTAGTTATTGCTGGGCAGTAGCGTACCAAAGGACCACTCATTTTCACTGCAAAAAGGGTTGAGGAAAATGAGAGTAACAAAGAAGATCTGGGTCTTCCAACATCTGCTATGTTAAGTCAGAGAAAATGATTTCTGTAGTGGCATATTGCATAATTAGCCTATACTTAATGTTTCCACTGCTAGGACACAGGCACCTTCTCTGTGAGAGGGAGTGGGCCGTATCCTCCACGCGGGCCCAGTGTGGGTTGGTGGATGTCACATGTCTTCGAATTTTTGGTTCTAGGACATGCCCGTTTCCTCACGATGTTTTCCTTCGACGTTTTGAGGGCAGTGGTGTTGAAATAATTTACACAAAGTGTAATGCTTTCTTGGGTGACCCCACGACCTACAACTCGTAAGTCGTGCCATTTCCACTGGGCCACCACTGCTGAAGCAGATCTGGGTCTTCCAACATCTGCTGTTTAAAGTCAGGGAAAATGATTGGGGGAGAATGAGTGTAGTAATATTACTCTGTTAAGAATTAGCCAGTTAAAGTTACGCTCGCTAACAAGCAACAGGATTTTGTTATTGAATTTCTTAAATTTAGCGGAAAGATAAGAAAGTGGGTCCACCGCGATTGCAACAGTTGTTAGCGAACAAAATAGAAATTGTGTTTACTTTATAACAATACATTTACCTACAGTAATAATATGTGGCGATTTCCTGCTAAAAAATAAATTACGTAACCTCTTCAGGACAAACTGTGGGGCCAAAGTGCACAGAACTGGTGCCCTGAGACAGTGAGGTGGGGTTCGCGGCAGACGACGTAGAAGATGATGGGATGAGCTAGATAGACTCTGTCAAAACTGGACGAAGGACGCGCGGGCTCGCTTAAGATGGAAAGAGTGGAGGGAGGCATCTGTCCAAGAGTGGGACAATGTAGGGTAGTAAAAAAAACACTTCATAAAAACTGAAAAGATAAGAAGCTACAAAAAAAAAACCTTTGCTTTACCTATATAACGTTAAGACGTCGTATTCCTATTATTATTCTCGTCTTCTCACTGTAGTTAAACAGGAACAACTCTTCAAACAATTTTATTCCCAAGAAAAGGTTCAGTTCGGAATGAATCATTGGTTTACCAACGGCTAAGGGCCTCGTGGCGCAGTGGTAGCTCAGTGGTATCGGCCCTGACATACGAGTTGTAGGTCGTGAGATCGAACCCAGGCAGGCACATTATTTTATTTGTTTAATTCCATCACCGTCACCATCACTGTTCTCAAAACCGCTAAGGAAAACATCGTGAGGAAACCAGCATGTTTTAGAACGAAAAATTCGAAGACATGTGACATCCGCCAACCCGCATTGGGCTCGCGTGGTGGATTACAGCCCACTCCCTCTCGCAGAGAGGAGACCTGTATTGCAGCAGGGAACGTTATAGACTGATTATGTAAGGGGCTCGTGGCTAACTAACAGCTGCACTTAGGGGTCAATCGATAAAGATAAAGCATGCCTCAGTCGGTTCGTGGATATGGGTAACTATTCATCACATGCTGAGACCCCTCCGTGCCTTGGAAAGAACGTTAGGTCATTGCTCAAGGGGAGAATAATTAAATTCGAAAAATGTCAAGTATCGCAAAAACTTAAAATAATAAATTACTTTTACTTATCAACTGTATTTAGCATGGGTAGATAAGTAGAAATTAGTTAAAATTTCGAATTGTTTATATTTATACTCGTAAATTATTTCGAATACTTTTCCATTGTAGACCAGTGTAATCAAGATACATCGAACTAATACTGAGTATTTAACTATGCTAGACATTTTTTTTTTTACTTTTGGGTCCCTTGATTTAAACTTGCGGAGTAATTGCGTTACACACTGACAGTAGGAATGGCTATAATTTTGACAGTTCGACAACATTCATTGCGTTATTTACGTTTTTGAGAAAACAAATTTTTCGAACATATGAAGCAATGGATTAGCAATGTCCTTCAAAATGATTCAAATTATGATTGATGTGTGTAAGAAGGACCAAAAAGTCAAGGACTTTATTCTGGTGACTTCGCTCAGAAAGTTTGTAGAATAATTCGTTTGTTTATTAATGAGGATGAAACTTTCTAAGGGATAATAAGTGCTAAACGCTTATAGAATGATTAGATGTAATATTTATTTCAAGTTTTTCATAATTTTCCTATGTGTTTTAATTTCTTATTATAAAATAAAGTGTACAATGTGCGTGCCGCTAAAACACGAAATGAGTCCCGGTACCATCAAGGGAGTTATATGGTGTGGTAACCCTCTATCTCCTGTCCATGAAGAAGGTTCCCGTTTTTAACTGAAGGGCATGCTTTTGAAGATATAAGGGCTGGAATGTTCGCTTTCTAGAAATTTCTAGAACAGCCCAAAACATTCGAGAGTATTCGAGAGCATTGCATTGTGCACATTGTGGAATGTTTCTGAGCGAAGCCGGGTACCCCAGCTAGTTGGATATACACGCACTATTTTTCGAAAATAAAGACCACACTTTAAAACTGAATCAGCTAACAAACAAAAACGTTATCCTAAACAACACATAAAAAAATACTCACAACAAATTAACCAAGACTTTGAACGTCGTAGCCATCATCGTTAACTTGACTTGACGCGTTACGTTACACTGCACGATAACACTCGACTGACCGGCGATTTGTTACGTGACGTTAAATGCGCAACATTGAGTTATATTGCTTAGCCCTCAATGAAATCGGTGCGTGTGGACGGAATGAGGCGTCTTGATCATTGCACGTCATGAAAATATTGCCATTAGTAATTTGTTTTTATTGATCAGTTTTTTTTTTTTTGTATTTCCGGTCGTTTATCCAAAACGGGCTTTATACAATACAATCCAAATAACATAACATTACGCCTGAAATCCCCTAGGGGTTAGACAAAGGTGTACGTATTGTAAGTACACCTAAAATTTAAATAAAGTCAAGTTCCCCGTAGATGATGGCAGGACGAGCTGGAAAAAAAAACGACCACTTTAGCCCTGCACCCTAATTGCGTAACACAATATTACTCTCAATTTGAATAATTTTGAAGCATATGGCTAATCCATTGCTCCATATGTTCGAAAAGTGTGTCTGCTCAACAATGCAAATAACACAATGAATGTTGTTGAACTGTCAAAATGAAACCCATTGCTACTGATAGTGTGTTACGCAATTACCCTGCTGGATCGAAAGAGCTGGAAGTCACGGCTTTTGCCCAGCAGTGGGATGATGCAGACTAATAGTAACAATTTTATTTTGTTAATACCAGTTTTAAATTCTTTGGCATAATACAGATTCCACAACGTAAATACGATAAGATTTCGTATTTTATTGAGGCTAAAAGTTCAAGCTTACCTACTTTTAAATTTAAAACAAATTAAATTTTTTAACCTTTTAAGGACTACCTTTCCTTGCTTGCCTTGCATCAGATTGTATCCAGTAATATATTTTATGTAACAGGTTTGATTTCGATGCTGTGATAGGATACGCCTTTAATAGCAAATCTCAGCTTAACGAGCATCTGAGCAGTGATTGCTTTTCGCCTTATACATATAGTGACATCGATTTCTACTTTTCCCACGATTTCTTACTCAACATAGAATGAAGCATATTAGCGTATACTTTCATACTCATAGACATGCATATGCATGTCTAGGAGACGGTAAAAAAATCGTGCATGATTTTTCTACCGTCTCCAAATTGTTACAGTGTGTCTATCCATGAATATGAACAACTTTCACTATCACAAACGGGTACTCTCGGCGGATTGAACAGTCAGAGATCAACTATTAATATACTGAATGTTTTTTTTCAGGCTCCAAATTTTTACAGGGTGTTTTACTCACGAATATGAACAACTTTCACTATAATAATAATAATAATAATAATAATAATTTATTTATTTCAGATAATTCTAGTCCATAGTTTACACATACAATAAATAACATTAAAATGACTTATAAAATATAATATCTATTAAATTCAAATTCAAAACAGGCAAAAACCGAAAACAAAGTGGTGATCATTTCAAAATAATAAGTAAGTAAATTAAAAATTTGTCAAAAAAATAAAATTATAAAAATGTCAGAATCGAATAAAGAAAATATAAATAAAATGTCAAATATAAATTGTCAAATTGTAAAAATGTTATAACAATGTCAAACTATTAAGACTAAAAATTATATAAATTGCAAACATCACAAAACACTATTAAATTATTACAAAAAACCTATGACAAGGGTTATTCCAAATTTTTACCTGCCCCAAGCCCGATAAACGGGTGCATGTAAGCCCTGCCAGTGCTGCATGAAAGGCCCGTCCAACCTGTTGGCAACAACGGCAAGAAGACTGTTGCCACTGCCCCGCACTCTGCTCGCTATCGAGGTTGCCCTCTTTCGCATGCTGGCATAAAAACAGTCAATGCGGACGCTCGCAAACATTCTCGATGCGCTGCAGAAGCGAGGCAGCCGCAGCAGAGGGACCAACTCTGAGATCACGAATAAACAATCAGCTGTTTCATACATTTTGGTCAATTAGGTATTGAACTTTTGTATTAAACAGCTGATTTTTTTTCGTGATTTCAGAGTTGGTCCCATAGTGAAAGTTGTTCATATTCATGGGTAGAAGACCCTGCAAAAAGGAAACGGTAAAAAATCATGCAGTATATAGAAATTCAGCTCATTACACTAAAAGATTAAAACGATATAATAAAAGTACCAGAACAACCGCAACGCATGGATAAACCGACCAAGTTTGAATGGCTACAAAAAAGCGGCCCTGCAGTATATAGAGCTAATGCTCTACAATTTCCAGTACAGTATCGTTATTGTGTTTAACACGTTTAATTTGTAGCACTTAATAGTTTTGAACTATAATAAATTCACATTGTGAGAGCTGGTGCCTGAAGTAGGTTTTAGAAAAAAACCTATATTACAGGTCACCAAAGAGAGCAAGGAAGTAGTTTCTTCAAAGTATCAAAACCGTTCCATCCACCTATATACTACAAGTTACTGTACATATCATTGTTCCAGGCTTGGAAACTGATTAAATATCGTCGTATACTCGTACGACGCGGAGTGTGTGGCGCACAAAACATAGGTTTTGTTTGTATAACTTTGTCACAATGACATTTGTATACTAATATACCTTTTTATTTTCGGCTTGGGAACATATGCAAAACGTACCCAGCACGTGGGAATCAAATTGTTATCCCTTAGTACTTATAAAACATTATTTTTAGTCTACTGTAAACCTGAATATAGTTTGTTCACAATAAGTAACTGAATCGATTCCAATAGTTTTTACACCATGTTATATTTTTCCCCAAAAATATTTTAAAATGGTAAAAAGTTGGACACCGAGCGACACTAAGTACATATCCGCAATCATATGCGCACAACACAGGCCACAGCCGGTCGGCCGGCGGCGCGTGTTAAGTGGTAACCAACTTTTTGTACGGACAATCAGGTAACATAACAAGCTTATAACTTCGTGATTTTTCATGATACAGTTTTGAAATTTTGTACATAGATTCTTTACATAAAAATACTAGACACGTGTTTCTGGTTTGCCATATTACTAAAAATAATGTTGTATATAACTGATCAACTACGTAGCTGGTCAAAGATGACGACTCTGCGCATTTTAAGGAACATACTCCGTAGGGATAGTGATTGGTTCTCAAAATAGAAAGCCGTAATTCTGTTACGTAACTTGGACTATACAGGGTCAAATTCAATTAGCTAGCGTAACTCCGCCGACGCTATCGATACAAACATGTCTGCGGAGTTACGCTACTTAAGTTTTTTTTTTTTTTATCGTTATTAGATACCAACGCGATAAGTCAAAAAGAAAACTTAATTCTTAATTTCAAGTAACTACAGCTGACTTATTTTTTTATTAATTTATTTCAATCAACTTTGTATCATACAATTAAACTAAATTAAAAATTATTAATCAAATTAAAGAATTACATTTCAATTGAAAATTATACTTTAATTCGATTTAGGGGAGAGGCTTTTTCGTCTGAAATGATGATGATGACAGCTGACTACGGGGTCAGCTGTAGATAATAATAATATTCCACAACTTTCACACAACGCCATCTAGTCCCAAACTAAGCAGAGCTTGTGCTATGAGTACTAGACAACTGATACTTCCAAGACGCAACATGGGCCATCATAAGTTGCTGCTAATAACAACAGCCTAATCAAGACTTCTAATAATAATAATTTACAACTTTTCGCGTTATTTGCGACAAGTTCAAACCGGGTGCCATAGCGTAAACCTTGGATTTATTTTGTTTTAAGATGTGTCTTTTCTTCATTTGCGCTGACATAAGTCATCATTATTATGAGAATGCAGCATAAAAAGTTCCCAGTGCTGGGACAGAGGCCTCCTATCTGTCACAGGGAGTGGGCCGTGATTCACCACGCGGGCCCAGTGTGGGTTGGTATATACAAGGTGTCACTTAAATAACGCACAACCTCATAAGGGGTCATTATACTCATCATTATGAACAACTTTTAAAGTTCCCACTGCTGGGACACAGGCCTCCTCTCTGTCTCACAGAGTGGGCCGTGATTCACCACGCGGGCCTAGTGTGGGTATATATGAGTACAAGGTGTTACTTAAATAACGCACAACCTCATAAGGGGTCATTATACTCATCATTATGAACAACTTTTAAAGTTCCCACTGCTGGGACAGAGGCCTCCTCTCTGTCTCAAAGAGTGGGCCGTGATTCACCACGCGGGCCTAGTGTGGGTATATACGAGTACATATATGGCACATGTCTTCAAATTGTTGTTGGTTCTAGGACATGCCGGTTTCCTCACGATGTTTTCCTTCACCGTTTTGAGAACAGTGGTGATGATATATATTGCACAAAATAAAGCGCCTGTGGGGATTCGAACTCACAAGCTGTAAACTCGTAAATCGGAGCCGGTACCATTATAATAATAATAAATAATAAATAAATCCCTGGACATTTCACACAGCACCATTTGTCCCAAGCTAAGCAACCTAATGCTTGTGTTATGGTAACAAGATGGCTGATAAACTACTTATATACAATTTTTTTTTTTTTGTAAATACATACATATTATAGATAGAAAAACACCCAGACTCGGAACAAATACATGTAGGTCATACAAATATTTGTTCCGTGCGGGAATCGAACCCGCGACACGCAGCGCAGCAGTCAATCGCTTAACCACTGCGCCAACCGTGCCGTCAAAAGGCCATTAGGCCACCACTGCTCCATATGAGACTGAAGTCTACAAATGATATCATATTTTACTGTCAATCAGTTGTAAACTGTTTATTGAATTTTATTTCTCTTTAATTCCAGGTCTGCTCAGAAAGCAGTGCCAGCGAATCGTCCCTAGAATCCTCAAGCGGTTATGGCAGTCAAGGTGCATTCGCAGCCGAAGACCATGCTCTGCAGCATCAGATACAACACGCGGATGGTGAGCGAATGTCAACCTTATTGTGTGTAGGGTAGGACTGTGTTTAGAGTAGTATTATGTTGTGACATGTGTGAAAATGGACTGCATTATCGCGATGCGACGTGTCATAAGTCAGGGAGTAGTTTGTGTTAGTTTTTTTTGTATGTTTGAGCTGTACATGTTGTTTAAAACAAAACGAAATACAGAAAATATAATTTTTCATTCCTCTAGTATACTTAAGTACTTGTTGTGCAGTAAGCTCGAAAGGTGTAATTATTTTGGAATTACAAAATAAAAAAAACTTTTGTTGCGCACGTAAGTAGTATACGTATTTGCGGTTTTGTTAATTTCAAATTAACAAGAAACTTTAAGATGAAATTATGTCTGCACTTTCTATGCTTTTAAAGAAATCGATTTAAATAGTCTTAAATATGATTTAACCCTAAGGCACTGTCGTCATAGTGCAGTCCATCTTTAGACGTTTTAATTTTTTTGCAATGTTTATAAGTAATTATAATTTATCAGTGTGCCGTGTGATTTTTTTTTTTTTTTTCTTAGACCTTTGTCTTTGCCTTGAGTAGATTATTGACTTTTCTCATGCTGTTGTTTTTATTGTTAAAATCCCCCAAACAACATTTATTTTTTTAATTCTCAAAATATTCACAGCACTTTTTTATGTTTCTGTGCCACCTTTTTTATGTTGTAATACCGCTTCGCATGCCACCCCACTAGTCGAATCCGAGATCGTAACTCTTCGGCGTGACAGCGAAGCTTCGGTCGCGGCCGCTCGGGAGAGTTTCTCTATCTCGCTCGGGTCGCTGGAAGAGGCTGTGCGGTCGTTGGACGAGGCCAGCGAGACGCCGGCGTTCGCGACCATCGGCAAGAAGCCCGCCGTGCCTAAACGTAGACCTGTATCCATGACCGGTGAGAAAACAGTACTTAGGTGGTGGTTGAAAAATAAGAACAGCAAAATACATATATCATTGTAGGACATCCAGGTTCTAAAATACCTACAAACTCCAAGGTAAGTAACCCCTTTGCAACCGGGAGTAAAAATGTCGCATAGATCAGTAAAAACTTATTAATCCTTTGGAAAGTGTTCAGAGGTCCTGGGAAGAATACTGGAAAAAATCTCATGCAACCTGGTTTTCAGCAGTCAGATCCTCACATACGTGAGGTTCAGGAATAATTTGCTAGTCGCTCGATCGTGTTCAGAATTTTGTGAAGTCGAAACTCACGATCACTTCAACTCGCTTGGAAAGGGATACTCGCACAAGAATTGCGCATCAATATTGCTGTAACATTTTAACCCTTAACTGCATCGTGATGGAAATTTCCATCAACCAATCCAATGCCATATTTTCTTTTCCACAGAGCACGGGGATTCCCCAATTGTCAGAGATATTCAATTCATTTTGTTCCCAGTAGATGCGTTCTGATTACATAAAGATGTAAATTTCCACCAGGCCATATAAAAAAAAAAATTAAAAAAAAAGTATTTTTATGAATATTTTTTTTTAAATATTTTTCCTTACTATAGAGCTAATGTCACGTACAAATAAATTTAATTTGCTTAAAAAGTAAAAATCATGCAATTAAGGGTTAAACAGAAGTTGCAGCTTAATGTTGCAGTAACAGCTATCATAGGAGCTCCGCTAGTAATGCCATAAAACAAGTCGTTGATTGGCGTCATAAAATGATAGCTAAAGGTGTATGAACTGTGTCTATAGCGTTGTTCATAATCTCAGATAATTCTCATTCCATCGCCACTAAATCAGTTAAGTATCTACTTTAGTGAACTGTATTCTAAGCTGATTTTTGAGTGACCAATTGCAATAAAAAGGTCCTGCCGGTGGATTCTGTAAAAATCTCACCGTGAAATCATAAGTAAAGTGAGCACTTAATAGGGAACTACAGACTACTATTAAGGAATGACAGAGCTCACTTCACCTAAGTTCTCACGGTGAGATTTTTACAGAATAGCACTGCTGATAAGTTTTTGGCTGCAATGGAAATTGAACTTTGTTAAGTACTTATCACATTCAGTTTGTTGTTCCACAACTTGAAAAGTATCTCAAATTCCTGGCTCTAATCTGACTGGTGAGGAAATAGTACTTCGGTGGTGGTTGAAAACTCGTGGTAGTTAGTCACACTTTCTAGAATCAGAAAAACATTTTCGGAATGTCTTATTTAAAAATCGATAACTGGAAATCTCTGTTTCTATGGAAAATTTGAATCGGTATAATTTGGCTGTAACACTATTTTTTGAAAATGTTCTGAAATAACTTTTTAGACCTTTGTATCCTGCTTATGCGTACGAAGTTTCATTAGAATAGGTTCATTCATTCCGAAAAACAAGAGCTTGAGAGTTTGTATGAAATGCCGTACGTAGTAAACGCTCTTAAACTTGGTGTAAGAAAACTTTTGCTTATCGCGTCATTGTCAGCCAGTTCGAGTAAGTTTCCGAATGAAAAAGGTATTGTATATAAACAATTTGTATGATGAATTGATGCAGTTCACCATACAAATTGTTTGTTTACCACGATTCTGTGGGTAAGTCGTTAAATTACCAGAATGTCCGGCAACAATACAAGGAAGTAAGTTTATATTACTCTGAAGATTAATGTGCATGCCTTGTGTTATTGTTGTTTTCTTCTGCTTGAACGATTATCACATAAACATTGGCCACGTACTACACTCTGTCCACTGGGTTATTAGTTTTTTGACAGCTTCCTAGAACGTAACTATTCCAGATTACGTAAAAGTTAACTTTAAAATGCGTGATAAAATAAATATATAAACTGCCTTATCTCATTGAATTACCTTATTTCCACACAATACAGACATTATAATACCGTACGTGTATCAGAATTTACAAAAAAATAAATAAAAAATATTATGCATATTAAATATAGTTACATTCTACCGTGCTAAGTGATGGGATCGAATGTATTCGCTTCAAATTAATAAATCGAAAATAATTATTTTATATTATAGGTGAATCACTATAGAAAAAGTTTGCATCTACTCAAATATCAATAAAATATATGAATTAAACAATCCTAGATATCTATATATTTTGAAAAGAATCCAATGGATTTATATTGCGGGTTTTGTACAGACACCAGCACATCAAGCTACTACAATCTGTCAAATTTCTTTAGATTTTGAACTTTATCGCTAAAGCATTAGGTTCACAGTTGATTGGGAAAATTTGACAGTTTCGGGTAGCTTGATATGCTGGCGTCTGTACATCGAAAACTAAACAACCAAATACCCGGTCCGGTCCAAATACCGGGTCTAGCTGTTTGTGTATGTGACTTTAAATGTTTGTCAACGCACCCACAATACAGCGTTTTTACAACGTTTTTAAATAATAAAAAAAAAATTGTATTTAATAATAATATGCACAGGCATAGAAAGCGCATCAGTTCTTATTCTATAGCAACAAATCGATAATCGATACTACATACAAATTAAAGTGTAAATAATCGGATTGTTACGTTGCTGTTAATCACTAGTTCCATATCTCAAAAAACGGTTAACCTAGTGGATAGAGTGTAAAATTAATTATACATACCTCAGAAGAATTATCCGATCCGGAAACAGAAGGCTTTTGCCTATAAATTAAAAATAACATAGTACAGACGCCAGCACATCAAGCAAATCTGTCAAATTTCTTTAATAGATTTTCAACTTTATCGCTAAAGATTTAGATTCAAAGTTGACTGGGATAATTTGACAGTTTCGGGTAGCTTGATGTACTGGCGTCTGTACTTAAACGTCTGCCTAACCCTTCGGGGACTGACAACTTTCTACTTTTGAATGTTTTTTTCTTGCTGATAGGTAAAATAATTTTTAAAATCGGTTAAGATTTTTTGAGTTTATCCATAACAAACAAACATTTTAGGTCATAAACGGTTATTTGACCAAATATGCCGTTGTTTTATACTGAAAAATCCCCGAACCAAGTTTGGATTACACATTAAACTTTCCTTTTTCTTCAAACTTACCCTAAATCTCCTTCCAGCCACAGTGTGGTCCCGTCGCGGCTCGTCCAGCTCACTGGGGAAGCCGCCGCCGCCGGTGCGTCGATCTTCTTCCATATCGAGGCCGCAACGACCGCCTTATGTGCAAGTAAGTTGGACAAAAAGCAAGAGAAATAATAAAGTTTTTTTTTTTCCTATGCTTTACACACTCTTTGATCACTAGATCGATAAATCTGCTAGCGATAAATACGCATGTTCACTGTTATGATTGAAACCATGTGTCACACGTTTGGTGGCCTACTCTCTAAGTCCGTCTACGAACATACGAGCCCATCCGAAATTAGCTCGAAACTTAGGAGTGGACCCTAGTATAAATTAATTAACTTTATCGGACGGGCAATGACACATCGGAAGTAGGGACAGCTGTCAAATCGTTTCATTCTTTCTTAGTTCGGGCCCCAAACTAATCATATAACCGTAGGTGTTACGCAGTAGGAAACGTCCGTAACTTCGGCTTCAGAATATACGGATTTCGTGCTTAGGGAGTAGACCTCCTGTTTCGGTTTCTGAATGACAGAATTCATATCGTCATTTGGTTATTTTTAATTGCCAGATAACTAATACTTAAACTATTTTGTTCACAGAACACACAAAACTCACAGGTGTGTTCTACGGATGCGGATAACTTGCCGCCCCCGCCCGCCTTCCTGCTGCAGCCCGACGGCGACGCAGCCGGTGATTATGACTGTATTGAACTTTATGCACTGTTATTATTATATAATTTACCAAATTAAATAAGCTGGCAAAACTTCACAGATGTGAGAGGTATCGTTATTTAATGAAGATAAAACAAAAAAAAATCTAAACTCTTAATTTCAAATAACAACAGCCGTTACTAGTCTCCATTATGAGTTTACAAAAACTTATTTTTTATATATTGTTATAAGAAAACGATCATCAGGTCTGTTAAGTTTTGCTAGCTAATTTAATATGACCTTGTAGAGAAATACACTAGCCAAATTGGTCGTATGAATTTGTGGCAGTAAAATAGTCAAATTGGACTGAAGTCAACAGCTCATTCGGCAAAAAGAAAACCCAAAAAAAGATTGCTTGCATAGATTTTTGTTATGCTGTTGGATTTGGTCATTATGTGTAGCCTAATGTGGCTACATTGAAGTATTTTAATTATAGCACTTTGGCTTTTGTGCTGCAAAAAATCCTTAAAAACATGAATCTAAATGCCGGAATTTGCATTTACCGTGCAGAATATCGAAGCGCTAAGTTTGCACAAAGAAGTCTTTTATTGCGTGCACTGCGTAAAAGCTAAAACGCACCAACGCGAAACACCAGCTGCCTTAACGCACGTCAATTTAGACGTTCAATTTAGAGTTAAAATAACAAAACTTTTCATCGAGTGAACTATCAGTCTGTTTTATTACTTGTAACATTAAAAGCAGATTACATGTCAATAACCAACTCCTTCCCTTCAGCGCATATCAACGTAGCAGAAACGGTAAAACAACTAACGGAACTAAAACATATGCCCGCATCGCCCGGCATCGTTCGCCGCAGTCTCCAACAACTGACCACCACGAACAATTCCAACAACGCGAACCCACAACAACAACAACCACAGTCCCCATCAACACCGTCTCTGAGCACGTTTCAACAAGCGAAAAGTAACTTCTCGTCGTCAACTAGTTTGAACAGTACGGGGAATTTGAACCCTATATATGGGCAAACTGGTCATAGGATAATGGCGTATGTGGAGAATTCTATGTATGTGCGGAAGAATAGCATGAATAGCTCAAATTCGGATTTGATTAATGCTGGTAAGTTGTTTTTTAGTTTATTTTGATATTATTTTCATATTATATGCACAACATGGAAGCACGAGGGGCTGTTGTGACCGACTGATAACGGCCCCGGCTTACGAGTTGTAGGTCGTGGGTTCGAACCCAGACAGGCTCTTTACTTAATGCAAATTATTATATTATGCTCTCAAAACGGTGAAGGAAAACATCGTGAGGAAACCGGCATGTACTAGAACCGAAAATTCGAAAGCATGTGACATGTACCAACCCGCACTCCCGCGTGGTGGATTACAGCTCACTCCGTCACACAAATCTTATTATTACCTCCACCAGATTCGACGTGTCACTCGAGAAAGTGCGGTGATTATAACCGAAGTTCGGTCGAACTTTTTAATTACACCAAATGTTCGGTTCCAACCACGTTCGGCCCATCCCTAATTTTTATTGTATCGTTGCAGGTATATACGCCGAAGGTCGCGGCTCGTCTCACGGCTCGTCACCCTCCACACCGATCTACGGAGAAAACAACTCTTTCTCTAGCTTCGGACCAAGAATGTCGAATGAGTCACATTACGGACAAACTGGTGAGATTTGATTGTTAAGAAACTCCATTGAAATTCAAATGGAAAATTAATTGCCCGTACATTCAAATCACAACTGAAAAAAGCGTAGTGTGTCCATCTGCTGAACATTAAAGTTTCCTGACTATGTGAATAATGGTGTCACCTTTACATTGATGCAAAGATGGGTCAGCTAATCGCTATAACTGACTGTACTTTCCGGTTCAAAATTATTTGATGGAAGTGTAAACAAACCTTGTTCAGATTATATTTATTTATTAATACTTTATGCACAAGTAAAAAAAAAGTACTGTACAAAGGCGGACTTAATCCCTGAGGCATTTTCTACCAGTCAACCTTAGGGTGATGCAGAGACAAAATATGGCAGGTGCAACATATGGGATATATAGCTAGGAAATTACTATACAATACAAGAATTAATAAAAGTACATAGATAGATACATATATACATACATATAAACAAAATGAACTCACTAAAAGGAATTAGTCGGTATTTAGAAGATTTCAACTGTATCATTTTTCCAACAATTATTGTTGGAGAACATTTTCAAATGAAAAACATGTTTACGGTGATTTAAAATTAGAATATTGTGTGTAATTTTTCAAATAATCAAATCAAAACACTCAATTCATGGTACCCACAATTAAATTTTCTAATCTATTTGTTTACATTTTCTTCAAAAACTTTTGGAACAGATCATAGCTGTAACCCATGAAATATCTCACAGGCTTCAAAATGCAACAAGACAAGAAATACGGCCAGAACACGATCTACGCACAACCATCGGAGATAATAGCCGGCTTCAACAACATGTCTCGACACGACACACTCAGTCCTTTAGCGATGAGGAAGAACATCGCAGCCAGGTCGCACAGCGCTGACAGACATCATCTCGAGCGTGAGTCCCTTTTTATTTAGATTTCATAATGCTTAACCTGTTACCTATATACATGTTCGATTCGGAACATTCGATTCGACGGTATTTGTTGAACAATAAAGCCGACTCGAAGAAATGCCGACTGCCGACACGAACATGTGTGTAACATCCTTTACGATCCCGACTGGTTGAAAGCATCGTATCGTTTCCTCGCCACCCGTATTAGACAGGGTTGGGATGCAATTAAGTTAGCTAGCTAACTTATTTTATTTATTTATGTTTACTAACTTATGTTTTTATGTGTACCTAATGATGAATTGCATCAATGTTTGCATGCCAAAATGGTAGAATGTACAAGGATTCTTAAACATTTCTGTAACCACCTTATCGTAAAAACCTACGTTCTGAGCAAATAAATGAATATTATTATTATTATAGCGAAACAGTTGCGTATACAGTGTATATGCAACTATTTCCGATGAATACACGGCTTCACTATCGTCACGCTGAATCGAACATGTGATTATTATACTCTGTATTCACATACGGAATCTTTGCCTATAGAGTCATGGTTTTAGTCTTAGTTTTTTTTTATTATGTTTTAAATTAGATTTTAACATTTAGTCAAGCAAAGTCGTGCGAAATCCACGAGAACCTAATATTTCGAATTTTTCTCTATACCAATACGTTAAAAGTATTGAATAATATTGCGTCATAATTTCTGGGTTACGTACTATAAATACACGTATTGCGCAATAATTTGTCATTCACTTCTGAGTAGCCGCAGTATCAAAATTAGTGCCAACGATAAAGTTTATTTGAGGCATTGTATACTTTATGAGTTCCAGAAGGGAAATAACGCTGCTACAGCGTGTAGAAATGTGTGAAGTGTTTTTGGACTCTAGTGTGTATCTGAACGTGTAGTAGTAAATCAGGGACAATATGTAATTGATTAAAATATAAATAATAGCTTTAAGAACTAACCACGAGTTTTATTTACAAAAACCGACAGAACTTTCCGGTACACCCAATATATAAGGTCCCATTAAAATAGGTGGACAAACTTTTACAAATCATTCAGACCACCAAAATAAAGGCAATGGTAAAAAAAAAAATAAGAAAATTGCATTAGATACTTTAAAAAAAAAAAACAGTTAGCGAAAATGCACTAAACATTTTGGTTACCCAATGCATAAACACATCCATGTCTGCTATCTCATAAATTCTGATTCTACGAAATAATGGTCCAGGCGCACGTGGCCATGTCACCACCCGCCGGTTTCATTGTCCAACTCATGCCATCTCACTCTAACATAGCCCTTCGCCGCGGGGATGCCCGGGGCGAAGGGCCGCTGAAGTAAAATATGACAAATTGACAACGACGCCATTTCAGTTTTCGTCGCGCAACCGAGCCAACAGAACATGTTGCATGAAAGTCTGTGTGTGTGTTGTTACGTAGTTATCACAATCGACAACAATGCCTTATTACGCGTACAGCAACCAAGAATACTTGGAAATGGTCCTGTGTTATCGTGAGTGTAACGAAATCTTACGACAAGCCCAAATCCTTTATCAAGAAAGATTTGGAAGGCGGCCGAGCCTCACCATAATCCTGAGAGCAGTACAGCGCCATCGTGAATATGGCACCTTCATGCCACCAGCGGTTGACGCAGGAAGACCGCGCTATCCGGTGCGCCTTGAAGAAGACGTTTTAGATTTCTTTAGAATACACCCCACGGCGAGCACTGCCGATGCCGGTCGTGTATTCAACGTCAGCGATTTTTACGTGTGGAAGCTCCTTCGTGATAAGGGCCTCCACCCATATCATTGCACTCGTGTGCAAGAACTGAAGAGTGAAGACTACACGCCACGAGTGACATTTTGTAGGTGGCTACTGCAACAACCCCAACGTCACATTCTCTGGACTGATGAATGTACTTTTACACGTGTTGGGTTATTTAACATACATAATTCCCATTACTGGACAACTACTAACCCAAATAAAGTGAGACCGGACCATTACCAAACACGGTTTTGTGTAAATGTGTGGGTAGGAGTGCTAGACAATAAAGTTTTAGGGCCTGTTTCTTAACCGTTTAAACAATAATACGTACATAGACTTGTTACGTAACGATGTTGAAACAATGTTAGAAGATGTACCCCTGGTAGTCTCGCGTGACCTCTACTTCCAGCATGATGGCGCGCCAGCACACTTCGCTACAAACGTAAGAGACTATCTCAATTCTCGGTTCGGAGACCGGTGGATTGGTCGGGGTGGTCCTGTTCCGTGGCCTGCTAGGAGCCTGGACTTGACTCCGCTTGATTTTTATTTCTGGGGTCGTGCTAAAGATTTAGTGTACGGTGAAAATGGACACTTAATAGCCAGCGTGAATGAGCTATGTACGCGAATCACCCTCGTATTTGAAACAATAAAAAGTGAAAGTGACACTCTTTTGAAAGTGCAAAGACACGTAATTAAACGCGCTCGCAAGTGCATCGCTCAAAACGGTAGGCACGTTCAACAATTAATGTAATTAGGTACCTATCCACCTATCGTCGTAGAGTAAGTAGTATTTATATTAATTATTGTAAATAGGGCTGATTCTAATTTTTAACCACGACTGATTCAGTGTTTTACTGTTATCGAACTTTAAATAAATAAAAAAGATTCATCACACTACATTGTATCCACTGCGCGCTTGTTTGTTTACAACTTTCTGCATTTGCTTTAATACTTTGATAACAGTTCAGCACGCAATTAGACAGTCCAAAGCCTGGTAAAGTGTGATGGGAAATTAGAATCTTTTCTTTTCGTAGCTAGACGGTTCATAATCATGTGTTCAAGGAAAGTTTATTCACCCCCAATAGTAGCCTGTTTTCGAATTGCGCGTAAATACAGAATGATGTTAAGGGTCGGCAATCATATGGCGAAGCGCAACGCAGCGCGGTCGTCGCTGACAAACAAATATTGACCTTGCTGTATTTGACATAAGGTTGAGATTAAATAAACTTCCAGTTGCTTGAAAGCGTTTCTAAGCGGAAAAATGTGCGCGTCTTAGGTTATTTATTTTCGACTTTATTTTAAGGCTCGCAATGTTGATTTTTGTTTGACACTGACAACAGCGCTGCGCAGCACCTCGCCATATGTGTCGGCCCTAACAGAACTGGCTGGGTACGAGCACGCGCGCGGGGCGGTGAGCGAGTGCAAGTACCTACCCATAAGGATGGGTTTATTCTAGAGTGCCGGCTGTGGTGCCGAACAATTTATTATTTTCGATCAAAATAAAATCACTTTAATCATTGTTTTTTTTGCTTGGATGTCTTTGGTTAGACGTACTGAACGCTGTATTAAAATTTGTCC